>MU223404.1:3221676-3309754 GCA_018584345.1 Thuja plicata | reverse complement strand
AGTCCTAGCACTTTAATTAAATTAAATTCACCCTCTTTAGCTAAGACACATAAAAAGGGAATTAAATGATATTTAATTATTAAATAAATATCCTCTTTTTCAGTAATTGAATTTAATTATTTAGATAATTGAGAAAAAGTAATTATGAGGTCATATTTATTTAATTAATTAAATATTGTCAACAAAATCTTCTCTTCAGTTCAGAATTGAAAACTTCTCTTTAATTATGCTTTAAAGAGAAAGAAAACATATAAAACAAATAAAACAATTAAAATCAAAGAAAGAAAATAGTTAAAGCAGAGAAAAAACAATTTATTGTATTCTTTTAAAGAAAGCTTTCTATCTTAAACTGGTTTTTCTATCTATTTTATTTTAAAAGAGGAAACTTTCCATTCTGAACAGTCTATGAGTCTATTAAAGAACTCTCATTCCTCATTCAAAACCCCCACTCATTTTCATGCATTGTTAGAATACTGAATTATTGCCACATTTCTTGATAATCTCATATAGAATAATCTCATTTTGCAATAGAATAGTTTCAATTTCTAGAATAATTGCATTGAAATCATGTCTTAGATTAATCTTCCATCTTTCAATTCTTAGAATAAATTTGCATTGCATTGCATTCATGGAGAGAAATCCTTCATTCCTAGATTGGTCTATGGTTGTGAGATTCTCATTCTGAGAGCTATTTTGAAAACCCCGTCTGGATAGAAGGCAACAGGTCAAATCATGCAGGCACACATGATGAATAATCTCATATTCAATCTTGTGTGTATCTGATGAAGAAGGACTATGTTGAAGTGTATGGTGAGTTAACAAGGCCAAATTTACCACATACATTTCTGGCGCCCACCATGGGGCAGAACATCTATTTTTGTCAACACATTTGAATTAGTTTTGAAAATATTGGGATCATGTTTGTACTCTGATTTTGTAGGTAAAACAACGCATTTCATCTTTGTTTTAGTGTAGAGAAAGTTGAAAATTTCTTCTATCTTCCATCTATTATTTTCTTAGTTTCTTTTAAGATCTCATTTTGAGCCAAATCTAACTCCACCATTGCGTTCGAAACATCGTTTCGGTTGAAAACGACTGTAAACATGCCTATACTTGTCAAAAGTTGAATCTGTGGCAAAAATATTTTGCCCAAGGACGCCGTACAACCCATTGCACAAAAATTGAGGTAGATTTTAGACTTTTCTGCACACAGCCCGAGGCAAATTTTTGAAAAAAAAAATCTGAAAAAAAAAATCTAAAAAAAAAAAAGTAGATTTTTTTTCACTATGTTAAATTTGACGGCCGTCAAACCATCATTCTCCATGACCTTCTGTGATAGCCATGATACCATCAAATTTAAACTCGCAGGTTGATGACATCAATAGGGTTTGAAAAATCTTTAGCCTTCACCATTGAGCTTTTTAAATTTGCAGGCTAACTTTAAACGATCATATCTTGCTCATTTTAGGTCCAAATGGAGTGCAATTTTTTTTGATTTTGGGTAGAATTGTCTGAAGATTTCTGGGTTTTTCTTAGTTGCTATATTTTAGTCACAGATTAATCAGGAATTGAAGGTTTTTATCACTGTACCTACTTAATCCTGCATTTTGCAACTTCCAGAGCCTCGTACGGGCTCATACGATAACATTTTTGAGTGCAATTTTTTTGAAAGTGTTTGATATTTTATCTACTTTCTAAATATGCAATAAGATTTATGATTTTTTGATTTTTTTAATGCTGACAAGTTTTGGGCTTTGTTGTTCTCTAACTTATCTTGTTGATTATAGCCTAACAGTGGTTTGCAGGACGGTTGAAAAGAAGAATAAAAACAAAAACTACTAATGAATTGTCTTTCAGGTTGCCTTGATCGATAGCGCGCTAAACATTGTGCTTGCATTTTGTTTTGTTTTATTAAAATAGGAACCCACATGCAAGACTTTTAAAATGAACTTCTATTTGATATTTTTAGGAATGACAATGATGTCAAGAAACTATGCTCTTGCCCTTTTGGGATGATCAAAAATCCAGAAACATTATTGTCATTTTCTTATTCTGCTTGAAGTGTCTTCTAGTTTTGTAAACCCAAGGAATTGCATGGACGTATCTTCTCCCCTCGCCTTCATGGATCTTGGGTGTAAGAGAAATCCATACAAATCCTTTAGTGTGGCTACCTCCCAAGTTCTTTAGCAGAGCTAGTGAGAGTGGATTGCCCAACCGGTAACAGGCTAAAGCTAAGCCCTTCCAAACCGGTATATAAAAAATTTCATTGTGATTAATCTCACAATGGATAGGTGTGAATTCATTGTGGCAACCAAAATATCCTCCAGTACCCTAGTGGTGCATTAAAGTCCCTACATTGTTAAGGTGAAAGCCTTGCTTTGAAAGGATTGTGAGAGCCCCCTTAATTGGAAAAATGACTTGATCACAACCACCTGAACGAATGTCCTTACTACAAAGTATTGTTATAGTATCCAAAAACCCTCTATCTGTTGGCATGGAAGGTCAGAGACCGACTAAGATGCCCCACACTTTTACGACTCTTAGTAGAGACAACAACCCTTTGGAAAGCGATTCCTTTGGGGTTCGAAGCTTGGTGTGCTTGAGAAGTGAGTGCATATGTAAGGAGGAGCCCGTGCCTCCAAGCTTCTAAGTTGTCCACTAAGAGTAAGCGTAGATGAACTTTGATTCAAGTGGGGATTCAATAGATACTGTCCTGGCTATCCTAGGATTGTGATGTTCTTGTTCTGGTACTACAAACATTCTGCTTAATGTGTTTTTCGTGGGTGTATCATTTGAACAATCAAAACTATCGTCAAAATACACAAACTGTCAATCTTGAACATGTCACAAATAATCCGTAACTCAAACTATTTGTCAGAAAACAATACGATTTTATCTCGGGAAACACAACTGGTCTCATCTGTCTGATTCTGTAAAACGCTCATTTGTCACAATTTGCATAGTTTTGCATGACATTTCCCAATCTTCGCACCATTCTCTGAGAATCTTCGCATGATACGCTATAAATTGTCGCGCGACATTTGGCAACAGTGCTGCTATTTTGTCACTTTTTCTTTTGCCAGTCTGGTGTCATTCTTCGCGTGATACTGTAAAGTTTCACGCGCATTGGTGAGAATCTTCGCGTGAAAGTGCATTTCTTCGCGTGAGTCTGGAGTCTTTTTTTCAAAACAACAAGCTAAATTCTGTCAGTCGGTTGTACTTCTATCAAATTTGGTCTCTGATATGGGTCTATTTTTCTGCCCTCCACCTTCACACAGTCTGAAACTCGGTTTCTTGGGTTGAGAATTATGTGATTCTTGCTTAAACTGGTCTCGTCTCATATCTTTTTGGTCTCTTTCATCTGTGTTGTCATGCCTTGTGTTGCAATAGTCATCTCTTGGCTATTCTAGCCTCATCTCCAATGATTTGCACCAAGGATACTTCACCTTTTGGCATGTTCTGTGCAATTACTTTGAGACAGTTTCAAGTTTGGTCCTAGTTCACATCCCTTGTTCAAAACTTTGTCTATGACTGTCACAACTCGAAATGGAAAAACATTTCCTTTAATCAATCAAGATGAATCTGTGCTTTCCACACCATTACCAGCTACATCTAGTGAGGAATCATCTCGATCTCCTTCCCTGGTACGTCGAACTTTCATCAAATGGTCATTTCCAGTGGATTTTAGTCAGGTTCAAAATCCTTTGTTTCGAGAAGACCCAAATTATGAGAACACTCAATCTTTTCATACCGAGTCTTTACACCTTGAATCCTTGCATTCTAGCAAGATGACAGATCATAACCTATTAGGTGAGGCTAGCAGAGCTGACCTCTTTAAAACTTGGGGTAAGTCCCATTCTCAAGACCCCCCTAACGATGTAGAAGCAGAAATAACTCAAGAAGATATTGTACAAGCTCGTGCAAATAAAGATTTCTGTAGGATGATGGGATTCATCTTAGTTGAGGAAAAAGAGAAATACATTCTTGAGCTAGCCAGTCAAGGGGCTAAGTTACCCTTCAATTATGATGTAGAAACACTTGTTGAGAAAGAAGAAGAAACTGAAAATTCCCTCTTGCGAAAAGAAATGCAAACTATGCAAGAGCAACTCTCTCAACTCTTGAAAGAGAAAGACAAACCTATTACACAATTCACACTGGAAAGCATTTGTCCTTTCCCATTTGACAAAGATCTTTACATGCCTCCTTTTCCCAAAGGAGTTGAACTTCCTAAATATGATAAATACTTTGGTACATCTGACTCTCAAGACCATTTGAGAGAATTTGGTGCTCTCTCCATGGAATTCATACATGACACAACCTATCTCATGCATCTTTTCCCATGTAGTTTGGGAGGATCAGCTATGGAATGGTTCTCTAGACTACCAACTGGCATCAAAAATTTTGACGAAATTGCCAATTTATTTCTACAACACTTCTCACAACATCCAACATCCGTTCATATCCGAGATCTTTGCAATTTGAAACAAAATCACGGGGAATCTTTCTTGGCATTTCTCCAAAGATGGAGACAAATTTATACATGATATTCTTGCAAGATACCCGAATTCAAAAAGTTGGACATCTTTCTCAATAATCTTCTCCCCAACTTTGGGTATCAAGTACAGCTACAAGGTCCTCTAACCTTTGATGATATGATTAAACAAGCTATGAGAATTGAGACATTTATGATCAAGAAAGGAGAATTGACCTTACACAAGGAAAATAAACAAGGGTCTTCCTCCTCAAGCAAAGATAAATCCAAATTTCCCAACAAGAACCAAAATGTTGTGAATGATGGCATTGTAGACAATGTGACTCCTAAGCCTTCCAAGGATGCCTTTAATCTCACTACCATGATGCAAGAAGCTAAAGCCACTGAACAGGCTACGACAGATTCCAAACTGAGTACTTCATGATTTTCTAGACCTAAACCTTGGGCTCCTAGGCCCAAGCGTGAGTTCACTCCTTTAGGATAACCTATTAAGGTAGTTTACAAGACTCTCTTGGACAACCATTTACTTAGTCCACTGGATAATTCATGACCTTATGATCCACAACCAAGACCCTCTTGGTGGAATGAATCCACTTATTGTGATTTTCACCAAAACAAAGGTCATAAAATATCTACTTGTCTTAAATTGCAGCATAAAATCTAGGATCTTATCGATAGTGAGGTTATTGCTGTGGGAGGTCACAACAAGAATTATGATCACCAAGATTTCAAAGACCCATTTCCTCCTCATGGAAAAGGTTAATCATCTAAAGGCAAAAATAATGATGCTAAGGTCAACTATACATACACCAATAACAACAATGTCATTAATATGGTTGAACCTGTTGATACTGAATATTGTAATGTCATCATTCTCAAGGGAAGGGAAGATAATTCCAAGTCCAAAACACCTTTCATTTTGCGAGGATCTACACTTCAGTCTTCTGAACAAGGATAGTCTCAAGTCAGTGCTAATTTTGTCACTCGATCTCGCACTAAGATCATCCTCAAAGGCCCTGAGCCTTCTATATCTACATCAAATCAACCTTTAGACAAAGCTAAGGTTGACTCTGCTAATAATAATCCAAAAGTGGGTTCCTCATCCAGTGCTACCAATTATAGCATTCTTGATCAATTGCAACGTACTAATGCTCAGATAACTATTTTTGAGCTCCTAAAATTCTCCCCTGCTCATAGGGAAATCTTGGACAAGGCCCTCACTGAGGCAAATGTCCCAAAAGATCTTGATCTTGACTGATTTCAATCCATGGTAGGTCACTTGACCTCCTCACATTACTTGTCTTTCTCTAAGGAAGATGACCATTCTTTGAGTCACCCACATAATAACCCTCTCCACATTGAAGTCATGATAGGTCCAAATCATGTTCGTCATGTTCTCATAGATAACGACGCTGGCCTCAATATTTGTTCTGCTAGCTTCCTTAATGAGTTAGGCTATGGAAAAGATTGCATTGATGCTCGCAAAAAGATTACTATTAAGGCCTATGATGAGGAAGAACGTAAATCTAAGGGGCTAGTTGTATTTCCAATCAGAGTTGGTCCTGTTGAACAAGATGTTATTTTTCAAGTGCTTGATATTCCTTTGGCATACAATATTCTATTAGGAAGGACATAGATCCATGACATGCAGGCTATCCCTTCCACATACCATCAGTGCATTAAGTTTCCATTCCAAGGATCTAAAGTGACTATACCTGCTAATACACGCTATGATTGAAATGCCCTCACAAAATCTGCTGATATCTTTGTACCTACCAACAGAGAATCTATTGAACTCCTTGAGAATAAATTAAAATAAATGGGAAAGAGTTTGACACTAAAAGAAACTGACATGGGAGGATATCAGATCAAACTTGTGCTATCTATTACATCTTTGCCTTTGTCTCGCCATTCTTTTGGGAGACCTTCTGAGAGCACTAAACCTTCTATAGTTCCTCCTCCAAAAAATTATGGTGGTACCTTTGTACAAGCCACAGTACCATTAGAAGAAGAAGCTGAAAACAAAACTGTCAAAGCTTGGATCTATAAAGGAGAAGACAACTTTGAACAAACTACTCCTCCTTATGACATGAAACCTGAGCAATATGGCAAAGGTCTCTCTATTATGCAACATTTTGGATACAAAGGAAATGGTCCCATAGGCACGAATCATAAGGGCTTGATTGCACCAGTTGAAGCTATTAGTCATAGAACACGTGACTCTACAGGTATAGGCTTCCAAAAAATCACATTTCAACTGGGTATAAACAAGTTTGTACCTTGAGAAGATAAACAACCAATACCTAATGAAACATCTAAAACTGAAGAATGTGAAGATAGTTCTGATGAGGATAGTTTTCCTCATCCTATTCCTCTAGACCTGGCAGCATTCTTTGCTGATCCAGATGACTTTATACCGCGTGTCAGTATGGTGGACACTGACAATGATTCTGATGACACCACTTCCTTTACTCCATTAACTTATGAGGAGTGGAAAGAAATACATACTGCAAATCCAGGTCATCAAGGTGATTTATATATACCACCACACTTTCAAGAATAGTTTGAAGAGGAGTCCCAGTCACTTCTCACTGCATAAGAGACAATTGATGCTACAAACACTAACGAGGTACCTAGGTCAAAAGGTGCTCATCTAACCATAGCAGAGGTTCTAGGTAGAACTCATCCCAACTAGGGACAAAGGGTTGATTTCACTCATGTTCTTGATATGACACCTAATGATGAAACAAAATTTCATGAATATGAGTTCAAAAGCTTGTCATATGCCACCTTTGACAAAGATATAGATACAGCTAACGCATATGAAAACCTTCTCGAAGTAGGTGAAGGGTCTAGTGTCAGGTTAAACAAGTCTGACTCCCTAGATGTTAACATGTCATCTACTACGGTCGCTAGGAATCAAAGGAATTTGACTATACCTCTGGATGAGATCACTTTAGGTCTCAACTTGCTTGTCCATGCCTTTGATGATTATACTATGAACGCACTTGAACCCATTACTCCTCTTTCACTTCTCCATCCTGAGCTTATAGACTAGAACTCTACCTCCCCATCTAATGAAGTCCTTACATTCTAGAATGATTACGAGCTTGCTTGTTACCTACACGCTGTCGAACCTGTAATGTCCTCCACTAGTGAAAAAAGTGTCAATATGACTGAGGATGACATCAAGTATCTTAGTCACAAAATAAAAATAAGAAAAAATAGGCACTCTGATGATGAAAACCACATTGTGGTAGTATCAGAGCCTAAAATAGTCAAAATAAAAGACGTATCCAAGGGTGAAAACCTCTCTGAGGCACCCGCGGATGAGATACTTGATGTGCTTCCAAGTCATTTCTAGGAGAGATCATCTGTGCTTATTGAACCAACTCAACCAATCAACTTGGGTACAGAGGCAGAACCTCAGATCATTCACTTGGCATAATCACTATCAGAGGCAGAAAGAGAGGAATTCACTACATTCTTCATAAGAAAAAAGATAAACTTTGGATGGAAATATTCAGACATGCCGGGATTAGACCCTAATCTAATCATGCACCATTTGTCCATTGCACCAAGTGTCAAGCCCGTCAAGCAGAAGCTTTGCAAAATGCATCCACATGTAGCTCTACTTGTCAAAGCTGAATTAGAGAAACTTCTTAAGGCCATGTTTATCAGAGTAATTGATTATGCATAATGGATCTCTAATATTGTTCCAGTATCAAAACATGATAAATCTATACGAGTCTGCATACACTTCAGAGACTTGAATTTGGCATGTCCTAAGGATGACTTTCCATTGGCTAATATTGATATGATCATAGATATGACAGTAGGGTATGAAATGTACTCACTTATGGATGGTTTCTCTGGCTACAACCAGATAAAAATTGCACCAGAGGACCAAGAGAAAACTACTTTCACATGTGCCTAGGGCACCTTCTGTTGGAATGTCATGCCCTTTGGACTCAAAAATGCTGGTGCTGCATATTAGTGAGCTGTTACTACTATATTTCATGACATGATGCATAAAACAATGGAAGATTATGTGGATTACACTTTTTCTAAGAGCATGCATTGAAAGAAACATCTTGCAGATCTAGGTCCTATACTAGATTGTATGGAGTAGTTCAGTCTGAGGCTCAATCCTAAGAAATGCACATTTGGCGTAACATCTGGAAAATTTCTTGGCTATATCATCTCTGCCAAAGGCATTGAAGTGGATCCTGCAAAATCACAAGCTATCATGGAAATGCCACCACCAAAGAATATCAGACAAATGAGAGGACTTCAAGGCCGACTGCAGTCTATCTGGTGTTTTATCTCATAACTGGCAGACAAGTCACAACCATTCACCAAGACTCTACACAAAGGTGTGACTTACCAATGGAACAAGGAATGTGATGAAGGGTTCACACAAATCAAATAGTATCTTGTGAACCTGACAATCTTGATGCCTCCTATTCATGGGAAGCCACTTATACTCTACATCTCTGCTACGGATACATCATTGGGTATCCTATTGTCTCAAGAAGATCAACACAACAAAGAAAGGGCTATCTACTATATTAGTAGAACTCTGGTCTCATATGAAATGAAATATTCTGCTATAGAGAAGGCTTGCCTTGCAGTGGTGTTTGCTTCACAAAAATTGTGGCACTATATGCTGGCTCATACTACATGTCTAATATCTAAAATTGACCCTCTAAAATATTTGCTCAGTAAAGCTACCCTTATAGGTAGACTAGCTAAATGGGTCATGCTTCTCAGTGAATTTGATATTGAATATGTGGAAAGAAAAGCCATTAAGGGACAAGCGATTGCAGATCAGTTGGCAGAAGCACCTCTAGTAGATCATTAACCATTGCACATTGATTTTCTAGATGAGTCCATATTACTTCTCACACATCGATCATGGACTATGTTTTTTGATGGTTCATTTACCCAACAGGGGTCAGGTGCTGGGATACTGTTCATTACACCTCAAAGGTACTCTTTACCAAAAGCATATAAGATGTTGTTTCCTTGTACAATCAACATTTTTGAGTATGAAGCCTTAGTCAATGGTATGAAGATCGCCCTTGAGTGGTGAGTAGATGAACTCAATGTTCTTGGAGATTCATAGTTAGTCATCAATCAAGTAAATGATATCTATCAGACAAAGGATGACAAGTTGGTGCCTTATAAACAGTTGGTTGATGACCTCAAAAAGTATTTTACTCACATCACATTTCAACAAGTTCCAAGGGCAGATAATAAAGTAGCAGATGCTATGGCTACTCTCGCCTCCATGGTACAGATGCTAGAAAATGATTTTCGACATGAATTCCTAGTGGAGACCTTATGCTACCTAGCCTATGATTCCCCTAATTCCCAGATGATCTATTCTATCATTGGACATGACTCATCTCGCTACCATCATATCTTTTCCTACCTTCATGACCAGATTGTTCTGGACACTTAAACCTAGAATGAGAAATGTCACTTAATCCGCAGTGCTTCATAGTTCGTCATCATCGCTAATGACTTGTATAGACATGGTGTAGACGGTACCCTCCTTAGGTGTTTAGAACCCGATGAGTCTGAACAAGCGTTAGTAGAGGTGCATGAAGGCATCTATGGGCCCACTCTAATGGCCTGACATTGGCCTGTAAACTTATTAGAGCTGGTTACTATTGGCCAGATATGGAAAAAGAAGCTACATAGTTTGCTAAGTCTTGCAAACAATGTCAACTACATGGTAATCTGATTCATGCTCCAGCCAAGGAGCTTATTCACTTCATTAATTTTTTGGCCATTTCAACAATGGGCCTTTGACTTGGTGGGTTAGATTTACCCCTCATACTCAAATGGACATAAGTTCATAATCACAGCTATAGAATATTTTACTAAGTGGGTGGAGGTAGTCCCTCTCACCATTGCCAATGGCAAATCAGTAGCTATGTTCATTCTCAACTACATCATCTACAAGCATGGTGTACCCTCGGCAATAATCATTGATAATGGGGGACAATTCAAAAACAAGGATTTGAGAGAGCTATGCTCTAAGTTTAAAATTACTCAGCATTGGTCTTCCATCTATTATCCTCAGGGTAATGGACATGCGGAAGCATCCAAGAAGACAATCCTTAAAATCCTGCATTGCACAGTGCATAAATTCAGACGAGATTGGCATCTCCGGATCAATCCAGCTCTTTGGGCATACATGACAAGCATAAGAACACCAACATGGGCTACACCCTATGCTTTGGTTTATGGAGCAGATGTTGTGTTACCAATTGAGGTTGAGATTTGTTCTTTGTGAGTCTCTCTAAAAGGCCTCATTACTGACAAAGATAACGGAATATCTCGGCTACAAGAGCTGGAACTACTTGATGAACATCAACAAGTGGCGTTTGATCACCTTAGAGCATACCAGAAAAGGATGTCCAAGAGATATAACAAGAAGGTCAGAACAAGGGATTTCCAAGTGGGTGACCTTGTTCTGAGGGAGAACCCTAAGAATCAACAACATCAGATCCAAAAAGGGAAATTTGAACCAAATTGGCTCGGTCTGTATGTTGTCACTACAGTGTTTGGGTCTGGTATCTATCAACTTTCTACTATTGAAGGAGAACAACTCAAAGAGCCCATCAATGCTCTTCATCTAAAGCGGTTCTACATCTGAGACATCTTCAGTATGCCCATGTATATAGAAAAGTCTTCAAAAAATTCTAAAAATCTGAAAAATTCCTGAAAAAATGATCATCTTAGTGAAAACCTAGCAATAGGTGCTTTGATGTATCTCCAAAAAAATCATATATTCCAAAAATACAAAAAAATTAAAAAATTGAAAAATACAAAAAAAAGAGAAAAAGAAAAAAAGGTGCCATTGATGAAAACCTGGCAAACAGGTGTCATGGTAGCAAAAAAAAAAATTTCTGCCAAGAAGGTGAAAACCTGGTAAATAGGCACCTCTTGTTCCACAATGCTATATCTATCGCAACACCACTTGGCTTTACGCATTTGCTTTCCTGTATTACCGCTTTCCTTCTTTCCTACTTACATTTGCTTTCAGTTACCTGTCAAGACATCAACTTACATGGATTGAAACTGGTCATACTCTTGGGACAACCCTCCTGGTTTAGGGGGCACTATCTTATCACCTTTTTGGGATTTAGTTCGCGACAGTCACTAGTGGTTTTCACTGCGTTTGCCTACTATCGCCTAGCTTATACTTAGTTCTCCCTTCTTGAGAATCTCCCTAACATTGGTCACCAGTGGTTCTCACTGCATCTGCCTACTGATTTCTAGCTAGTCCTATGATCTCTTCACTTGAGCATCTCTCTCACATCAGTCACCAGTGCTTCTCAGTGCATTTGTCTATTGTCGCCGTACTATTGAGATTGCTCACATCCATTACAGTTGGAGTTATACTCAAATGCTCTATCTATCGATACTTGGTCTTGACGTTATTTGATTTAGCTTGTACATATCTTTTGGTCACTTTCATGACACTTTGGTTCCTTTGTGAACCCTCCTAACTTGACACTGATCCAGAGTCATAAGCCTGGGGGCAATCAAATCAAGCTTGTCCTCATCGTATGAGTCAATTCAGTCATTATTGTTTTCTACTTGGGGCATGGGCCCCTAATCAGATCACCTCATTGTTAGGTATTTAAGCAATCTAACTCAGATCCCTAAGGATCAAGCTTCATTCTAGAGATGATTCTCAAAATCTTAATCTATTAGGTATCGGGGCAACCTAACCTAGATTCCTAAGGATCAAGCTTCATTTTGGAGATGATTCTTGAAAACCTCATCTATTAGGTATCTGAGCAATCTAACTCAGATCCCTGAGGATCAAGCTTCATTCTAAAGATGGTTCTCAAAATCTCACTAGGGGCACGGGTCCCCCATTTGATCACATCTTTGGTTTACACCTGAGTCAGTAATCTTGTTACTTCTCAAGGACAACTCACTACTGACATAAACTGGTATTTTTCAACACCACCATAAATAGTATTTTTTAACACTATCTTTGGACACATCTATGTTTTTCAACACACATCGGATATCTCAAACGTAAACATCTATCGATAACAATCAAACACAATGCACTCACAAGCACAACGATGTTTTTCAACACCTCATACATGAACATATTTGAAAACTCTGAAACTGGCTGAGCTATGATTGAATCTTTCTTTGTATGCTGTCTATTCTCATGGATTTCATTGATATTTTCTTTGTCTACTACTTTTTGGTGTAGTTCCGATGATTTGGTAATGTCAAATAAATAGGGTGTATGTGATAAGAGCTCCTGCACTAAGGTGGAACAACCTCACATCCCTCGATCCTGTTTATTTGCACGCCATGGTGAGGTCGGTACTATCTCCTTGCCTATTATTGCTTTATTTGTTATTGCCCTATTTTTTTATGCATGATCACACTCATGGTTATCTTGGATTTGAATGCCTTGATACTAGTGTACTCTTGCAACATTAACTGTAAACAATGTTCAGGTCATCTTGGCTTTTGTGCCCTGGTGCTTACATTCATTTCCTACATTTTATCCGATGAAAGTCATATTCATATCCATATGGTTACATTGTGGTGCTATTAAGGGTTGTATCGAATTCAATGTTCCAAAAAATTCCCAATGATGATGACTATACGATGGGTCCCACAACCATGTCCAAGGGATTGCATCTAGCATAGGATTGCATTTTCATTCTAGACTTGCATTGTGGCAGCGATTCAGTGTTCTCTTCTTCGCATTCTCCTGGGTTCATACATTGGGGAGTTCTTCTTCACTGTCCTAGCTTCATTATGACTACCCAAGTATTTGATCCTCACTCTCTATCTTTAGCTATCCGCTCAATCCATTTTCGGGATTGAAATTGAAATCTGACACTTATATATCGCTCAAAATCGCATTTTAAATTTTTTTGGGACTGACGCGATCAGACACTTATGCAGTCGACTTTCTGACATCATTTTCTTGTTAGAATCATATCTTGTCATCATTTTCTCAAATCTTTGACTTTTGTCCTCATAAGTCAACTCTGGTCAACCCTAGTCAAACTTGGTCAACCCAACCTCAAAATTGCTCAAAATTGATTCTGCATCTCTTGAATTCTTCCATAATTTATTCTGAGTTTTTCTTGAGCTCTGATTCAACATCTATCTATGATTTTTATCTCTCAATCATCATTATGATGTGTCATCTTTCCATTTTGCTCCTGAGGGGGCAGGATGATTACATCATTGAATCTATTCCAATCAATCTGATCTAATTTTCAAAAGTCCTCATTTCTAGGGGCATCTCATCACTTGGGGCATGTTCAATTTTTTGTACCTCACAGTCAAAACTGGATATTCCACAATCAATAGGGGCATCTCTGTTCTATACATCTTGTCATCTATTAAGTATCTGAGCAATCTAACTCAGATTCCTGAGGATCAAACTTCGTTCTGGAGATGATTCTTGAAAACTCGATTTGACCAGTGTCTAGGCAATCTAAACTAGCTATTGGAAGACTAAGCTTCATTCTGGAGATAGTCCTAAAAACCTCTATTTACTATCTTTTGAGACAGGTATTGGGGAAATCTAACCCTGACTCTTGAAGGTTGAGCCTCCTTCTTGGGACAATCTTGTGAAAGATATTAATCTAACCAGTGTCTTGGCAATCTAACCTAGATATTGGGGGGACTAAGCTTCATTCTGGAGATAGTCCTCAAAATCTCTTTTGACTATCTTTTTGGAAAAGTATTGGGGCAATCTAACCCTGACTCCTGAAGGTTGAGCCTTGTTCTAGGGACAATCTTGTGAAAGATATCAAATCTATTAGGTATTAGGGCATTCTAACCGGATCCCTAAGGATCAAGCTTCATTCTGGAGATGACCCTCAAAAACTCTACCTGACCCGTGTCTTGGCAATCTAACCTAGACTTCGGAGAGTTAAGCTCTGTTCTAGAGATGGCTCTGAAATCTTCATCAATTGCTCTTTGCATCATAAATTTTTAAAATCTATTCTTCTGTGCTTCAGACATCACACTATTCTTTGAATCAATGCACTGCCCGCACATCAATTCAAAGAGGGGCAAAATGTAACACCCCAAAATTGGCATCTTGCAACCCTAACCAATTTTGTTGCATTTTTTATTCTTCTAAATCATCAAAGTCCTATTGTACTAGGCAATTCTAAGTTTTGACTAACTCTACTCGACCTAAGAGTCGAATGTCGAAATCCTAAATCTACATTAATCATACATTATATTTAATTCCTAAATATCTATTGGCTAAAAAAACCCTATGACTAAATTAATTTAATTAATAAAGTCCTAGCACTTTAATTAAATTAAATTCACCCTCTTTAGCTAAGACATATAAAAAGGGAATTAAATGATATTTAATTATTAAATAAATATCCTCTTTTTCAGTAATTGAATTTAATTATTCAGATAATTGAGAAACAGTAATTATGAGGTCATATTTATTTAATTAATTAAATATTGTCAACAAAATCTTCTCTTCAGTTCAGAATTAGAAACTTCTCTTTAATTATGCTTTAAAGAGAAAGAAAACACATAAAAAAAACAAAACAATTAAAATCAAATAAAGAAAACAGTTAAAGCAGAGAGAAAACAATTTATTGTATTCTTTTAAAGAAAGTTTTCTATTTTAAACTGGCTTTTCTATCTGTTTTATTTCAAAAGAGGAAACTTTCCATTCTAAACAGTCTCTGAGTCTATAAAAGAACTCTCATTCCTCATTCAAAACCCCCACTCATTTTTATGCATTGTTAGAATACTGAATTATTTCCACATTTCTTGATAATCTCATATAGAATAATCTCATTTTGCAATATAATAGTTTCAATTTCTAGAATAATTGCATTGAAATCATGTCTTAGATTAATCTTGCATCTTTCAATTCTTAGAAATTTTTTGCATTGCATTGCATTCATGGAGAAAAATCCTTCATTCCTAGATTGGTCTATGGTTGTGAGACTCTCATTTTGAGATCTATTTCAAAAACCCCGTCTGGATAGAAGGCAATAGGTCGAATCATGCAAGAAGATATGACGAATAATCTCATATTCAGTCTTGTGTGTATCTGATGAAGAAGGAATATGTTGAATTGTATGGTGAGTTAACAAGGCCAAATTTACCACATACAGTTGGAATCTTCCAATTAGATTTCCGATGTGAGGTAGTTGCACCTTGGGAGAAAAGAGAAGAATTTGATGGGAAAGATGGACCGGTTGGAATAAGAAAAGTTTAATAGTATACTTGAAAGAGATCTTGAGGACATTGCTTGTAATCTAGAAGAGATTCATAAGCTATATTACAGATGGAGTTTTCTGATTAAGAAGAGGATTGTCTAGCCTATGAAAAGGCTTGTTCATAGAAGGAAAAGACAAGTTAGGGTTGCTATTGAGAAAGAGGTAAATTTTGTTGAGGTAAATACTAAACTATTTGAAGAGGTAGTAGATGAGGTAGGTCTAGTTAGTTTTCTTGATGGATCTGATAATCTTGTTGATAATGAGGTTGCTACTATTGAGGAGTTACCTTTTCGGGGTAATATTGTTTTCATTGGTAAATATGAACATGTGGTTAAGGTTGAGTTTTATAATTGGTTGATTGGATTAGATGAGTTAGAGTGTCTTGTTATTGAAAGTAATAATGCAGTTATTGATGTTAAGGATGTTGGCGTAGTTGAGACTATTGATGTTCCTTTTTTAAAATCAGTTGACTTAGTTGGATTAGATGATGAGTGTGATGTTATTGAGGAAAAAAGTAAGGTTATTGCTACTCATGGGTTTGTTGATGAGTATGAGATTGTATATGAACTTTTTACTTGTGATTATGTTCAAGTTGCTGCTAGGAAGTTACAGACTGAGATGTTTTAGCTAGATGTTGATGTATTGCAGAGGACATCAAAGGGGTGTGAAGACATGTTTGATGTGGGTGCCGATCAAGTTGATTTCATGGAATTTGTTGTTTCTGATGTTGAAATGCAGGTGCAATATTACTTTGATATGGATAGTTGTTTGAGCATGAGGATGGATTTATTGAGAGTGAAGATGGATACAAATACAAAGATAGAGTTGTCTGTGATGGAGAATAATGAATGGTAGAAATATAAAGGTGGTGAATTCAGTAAAGTTCCTGATTTTCTTGTTGCTGATGAATTGATGATAGAGTATGTTCAGTTATGTGATGAGTGGTTGATAATGATAAGTGGGTTTGTGAAGAAGGATGAAAATATTGTTCCTCATTCAAATATTTTTGATCAGTTTAGTTTTGTTTATGGATTTGTTGGTTATATTGTTTCATTGAAGAGGTTGTGGAGATCAGATCAGAGAAGGAAAAAAGTTCTTATGTGTTGGTTCATTTGGAAACTGATGGTTAAGATGAGGTTGAGTTCAAATTTTGTTATGGCACCTAAGCGTGGGGCACACTTTTTAACTTACCCTGGGTTTCTTATGTAGGAGCATCTAGGGTTCATGGAGATCTTTCATGACCTTGGAGTTATTCCCTTCAAGATTGAAGAAGTTGTTTGTTTCAGGGTGGTTCATAGAGTTTTTGAGAGCGGTCAATCTGTGGAGATATTGGACAAGAGTGGTGAAGAGGGTTTGTTCTTGGTTATTCATAAAGTCTATTTCTCTGATCATGCTTCTCGAGGTGTAGCAGTTTGTGAGATATTATTGGTTATTCATTGGGTTTCTAAGTTATTAGTTACTAGTTACAGTGAGTTTTTTGTTCCTGGTCACTGGTTGGTGTGTTTGAAATATCGGTGAGTTATTTGCATCTTTAGAAGTTGTGGTCATGATAATGTGCTAGTGGGGTCATTTGGATCAGTTTCCTATGATCACAACTTGTTTGGATTTGTCTCACGTGAGTTATGGAGGATTCCTTCATAGGGTAGCTATGTTCTTCATGTTGCTAGTTCACATGTGCTTATCGATTGGTTGCTAGAGGTTGCGATCTGTGTTTTCTACTGTTGGAGATGAATGGAGAGATTTTCTAGAAGGATCTATGTGTGGCTGACTTGGTTATTGGATCAATCCTTGTGAAATATTTATTTTGTTAGGAATAACAGTCCAATAGACAACTGAGAGGGGGGGGGTGAATAAGTTGTGATATAGATTATTAAACTTTAAACTATATAGACCAAATCTGCAAATGTAAATGATAACACAGTAAATGCCAGCACGATAACACAATATTTGTTGTCAAGGAAACCCTATTAAAGGTAAAACCCCAGTGGGAATTAACACCCATAAATAATGTACTGAGAGTGTAGTATCCCTGTTAAAAGATATTAGCCCTGTTAGGAGCTTGTTACAACATTACAGTACACAGTCCCTGTTAGGAGATAGACCCTATTAGGATTCAAAGAAAATAGAAGGGTCACTACCAAGGCACATTTCCCAAAGAAGGTTAAAGCCACCCTCAAGGATTTACAATCCGAATCAAGTGTATAAAGAAAATATACATTCCCGTGAACTGTCTGATAGAAATCGTCTTTGCTTGGTTAGTTCCAATGAAGTATCAACTCTTATATGTATATAGCAGTCAAAAAGCTTCACAAATTCCACACATCTCTGTATTTTTCTCTATCACGTCTTCTCCACAATAAAATATCATTCATATATACCCTCTTACAATAATTCATTAGGTCGGCCAGTTAAGCTTTCCTAATACATAATTAACTAGGTCGGCCAATTAAGGCTTTCCATCATATAAATAATCACATAACCCCTTGCTAAGATACACACAGTATCTATAAAAATTATACATCATTTACAATCCATCACATATACTTCTAGATCCACAATTCATGCTAACAATTAATTTCACACGCTACATGTCTAAAGTCAGCCAAGAAATAGGTCTTCTCCAGAATACACTCCATAACCGACGTCACTAGTATCCAAATAACAATAGAACTCAACCCATTACTCCAACATATGTCGGCTATCCACCAATAAGCTTGCATGTTTTGAAATATATTTTCTAGAAAGATATACCCAAAATACAGAGACCTCCTCTATCCCGAATCAGAGTTACAGTCCAGAAAGCCAGTCTTCACCAAATCATCTGTAACATCCATAGTATGAAACATAAAGCCAAGCGACCTTAGGAATAAGATAAACAAACATCCTTCTGCATAAATCCAACTTTGATAGTTCTGAATCATCTATACAGTGTTCCTACACTCCTTCTAGTCAAGTAGCTAGTCTGTCTTTTCCACAAAGATATATGTTGACATCAGTGACAAAACATGAATATCAACAACATGATCAGTAACCAAAATTGATATCATCCAACATATTTGTTGTATTTATTTGGGATTTAGGCCAACCTAGTCTGACACATTTTTCTTGAGATATGTAAATTTTCTTGAGGCCAACCTATTGGAGGTTGTGTATAAATTTAGGGCTTGCACTCATTGTAAGGATAGAGGAGAAGAAGTCAAGAGTAGATATGAAATTGAGGCTAGAGGTTTGTTAGGCTAAGGGCTCAGATAGGTATAGGTATAGATCTAAGTTTAGTTTTTCATTGTATGTGGCTGAAATTGAGAAGGCCTCACAACCTGACATGTATGATGAAACTCTGATTAATCAAGTTGTTATTTGGTTTCAGAATCTTATTTTTCTCTATGTTTCTTTGTTATTTCCACTATGTAGTCTATAACTGCAAGGTTTTGACATCTCCATATGTTGGAAAAATAGCTAGTGCTCCCCTCAAGATTTGTGACAAGGGACTAATCGGCTCCTATGGATTCTATAAGTCTAGTGGTTTTATCGGGCATTGTCAGGTTGGTCTTTTGGTGAAATGGAAACTACACTTGTAACAAGTGGTATCAGAGCTTATTCATAGGTTTGAATCCCCTCAGGTAATGCCGGGGGGGAGATTTTTGGAAACATAGCTAGTGCTCCCCTTGGGATTCATGACAAGGGACTAACCAACTCCTGTGGATTCTATAAATCTCATGGTTGTATCATGCATTGACAAGTAAATATTTTGGTGCAATGGCAACTACACTTGTAACACCATAGGGGATTCTCCATTGTTGACTACATCACATTTAGTTGCAAATAAATTTTTTTTAAGTGTTCAGTCATTAAAGGGACATACATTTATGTGTGAAACCTTTTGATTCCATTAAGAAGTAACAAAGGAGGAAAAGAGGATCACAATATATGTTTTTATAAGATGAAATTGGGTAATGCATTAAAGATGTTAATAATGGAAGATAAGGACATTCAAAGATAAATTACATAAGTATAAATAACAAGTACAACTACCAAAAGAAGCCTATAAGTACCCCACTTTCACATTCGTTAGCATGGAAAAATACTCATTCAAATGTTTCAAATAAAATCCTAACAATGATTGATCATGACACAGTTATACATGTAGAGAGTGGATACCATTTCAATACATGAATCTGACAAAGAGTAAAACAACTAAAACATTACCATGAATCTAAAGTACCTACAAGTGAAGTAAAAAAACACGGGACGCCATACCAAAAGTATCCTTTGGGCATTTCAATTTAAGATCAGCAATGAACAGTAAAGGGAAGTTTTGGGGTTACTGTTAAAATGTCACTATCATGTGATGATTATCTATCTAAATTTTTTAGTGATAGATGCAAGTCAATTTAGAAAGAGGTGTTGTTACTGGGATATCATGTTTAGCTTCAAGTTGATGAAACACAATTATATATAACTTCAATGACAATACAACTAGTTATAGAAGAGAAACATGATCATGATTTAAGACATCATCATTAAGTCCCAAAACAGCTATAAATGTAGGCTACAGTGTCATGAAATCCCATAAAAGGATAGTGACAAGAATTCCAAATGTATAATGACAACCAACAAAAAGGCTAAGACTATTACCGATATAATGAGTAGTATGCTATGACCTCACTGATCAAAGTAACAAACAATGAGGTAACATATATTCTTACAATATTAATTATATTTGTAGACACAATCATTGAATTGATTTATTTTAGTAAAACATCTAAAAGATAGCCCTTAAGATCAAAGAAAATGTTGCAACTCTCTTACAAGGAAGTGTGCATCTACAAAGACAAATAGATGTTAATCAATGCAAGCCTAAAAATGAGCTTAATAATGGTGAATGCATGAAAGATTAAGTGTAAAACATATAAAAAAGCTTCATATATGTGAAATAAATATCAAAATATAGTGAGACGCTTGGGAATCTTTCACAATAGGCAATACCTTGAAGCTATAGGATAATGTGACTCAAGTGCAAGTAAGGTTTTCATCATGGGAACGATAGTACCTGAACAAAACAATAATTGTCTCTAGGGGGTTATTATTAATAAATGAAAAAGATCAATGTACATATCCAAGGCGGAGGTACAAACACAATTTTCATGTAATTTGATAAAGGTCAATCGAAAAGAGGATTCACATTGAACAAATTCATAATGAGAAATTACCAGTGATAAAGAAGTACCATATAATACAACATGAACACTAATTCAAGTTTCAACAAATTCATGTCTACATTCAGATACAAGGATTAGATAAACATAGATAGTGATTTCAAGCATGCAAGTATGCCATATAATAACAATGACAAAAAGGTTCAATGTTTGTAATATGGGAAAATAATGATATGAGCTCCCTGGACAATACATAAAAAAAAAGTTTAGTCATGACTAAGAACATCAATCATTTGGATTTTCAATAAATTCAAATATGGGAACAATGTCAAGGCATCGTCAAGAATAGTATTGATACATTCATGAAAATAAAGATCAAGACCATGGAGTAGATTCAAATGGTGGTTAAGAAAAGATAGGGCACAGTTAAATAGTAGTAATGACATATTTTATTGTATGCAAAGTGAAGAAAATAATTTTAGATATGACCATTTTGCATTCTCAAAATACCAATAAAGGAGTAAAATGTCAAGGATCTATTATATTTATTCAAAGTATCTATCATTATGAGCCAAAAGATTATAAAGATATATGTCACTCTTGTGACCCCATTGGAGGTACATGAGGGTTTCAGTGTGAAGTGAGGGTTTCTTGTATAAAGAAGTGATGACATGTAACTGATTGAATGTTTGAAGATGTTAAGTTGATCACTGAAATGTAGAAGGATAATGCAAGACATTAAATCATTTAATGGATTATATTGCCATTGATGTCAACTTGATATAATCTAATCGGTTATAATCAAAGTGTCAAAGAATATAGAGAATCAAAGAGAAAAAGATTATGCTTTTAGTAATGCATAAAAGACAAGCATTCACAATGTGACTTCAAACACCGACGGTTAGTGGACACCGACGAACAAAGATCACTGAAAGTCAAGTCACAGTGATGCCTGAGCAAGAACACCAAAGAGCATTACCGACAAGCAGAATCACAAGCATAACCGATGGCCAAAAACATAGAGTAAACTGATGGAGAAGCCCAAGGAGAGTTGGAGTGTTGACCGAAGCTATCAAGGAGTTAAGACACTGAAATTAACTTGAGTTCAGAAATGACAAAATATCTAGCTGGAAGAGATAAATATGGACTTAACTAGTATTTAAATTTGTTTTGATCGACAAGATAAAGCCAGAGATAAGTAAAGGATTTAAAGCTGTTTTGTCCAGTTGGAAAGAAGATCTTTGCGAGATAAAACATGAGTTTTTATTTAAATCTAATTGGCAAGAATTATGGATTATGCCAAGATCAAGAAAATCAAGAACCTAACAATGGTGATATCATGTCCATAAAGAGACAACTTAATTCATTACGAATTGCGTGGGTGAATGAATGAAAAGAGGATTCTAAAGAGAAATTGATGAACAACAACTTCATATAGTCCTAATCAATCAAGCTGAGGAAAGAGATAAAGTTTTCTGCAGACACCGAGCAATAGAGTAAAGCATCACTGAGCAGAATCAAAGTGGAGAAAATGTATAAAATGAGATATAGTGATCATAATATTTTTATGAGATTACAATAGATAAATTCTCTTAACCGAGTGGGATTTAAAGATCCTTTCTATATTGAGATACATCCATAGGAGTATCAAAAAGTTTGATCATGAAGATAGCATGAGATTCTAGATACCTATTGACAGGCCAAGTGAGTGTTTGATCAAGGAAGGTAGCATAGAGATTCCTGATATCAAGTGACATACTAAAATTTTAAATCCTCTAACAAGGTCACACCTAACAGTGTTTTTGTAACCTTTTACATGGTTGGATCTTCACTGAGCTCACTTTAGAAGAGTGAAAATTTTGAGTTACCAGTCCCAAGTGGTTTTTCCCTTAACGGGGTTTCCAAGATAAAAATCCATGTGTCAATGTGTTTATGAGTCATTACTTTAGTGTTTTTCATTACACATAGCTTAAATAGATTGATTGGTATAGTCCATATATTTTACTATCTTTTGATAAATTAACAGACCGGTATTCGGTAAATATACAGTATAAGGTTTAACAAATCATTCTGAGCAGTAGTATTTTGATAATAGTATTTGGAGGCATTCATCTAATAGGACTAAAGATAACCAGAGGCTTAATATTGTGGTACTAAGTTTTTGGGTTGATTATTGGAATATTTTTAAGGCTACTGATTCACCCCCCTCTCAGTTATTACTAAC
Source organism: Thuja plicata (assembly GCA_018584345.1). NCBI lineage: Eukaryota > Viridiplantae > Streptophyta > Pinopsida > Cupressales > Cupressaceae > Thuja > Thuja plicata. The sequence goes on along the minus strand of MU223404.1, from coordinate 3,286,609 downwards.
AAGAAGGTCCGCCTACAATAAGGAAGAATACCCAAAAATTTCAAGTTCTTCATTCCCTAAACTTCAGTATTGGAGGATTGAACATAAGAAAAAAAATAATTTTTCCATGGACATATACAATAATGTAACAAATTATGGAACAAAGGATAGCTATAGATATTAATAAATGCTAACAAGTTTTAACTGAATTTATCGTAAGAACACAAAGATAAAGGCCACATCAAGGGTTTGCAACATGTTCAAAATGAAGGTTTCTCTACATTTCTTTGATGAAATGAAACCATGGATCAAGGATAGATAAAGGATAAATTCCATGGCTCATACCAATGGATCATACCAATTCTATCAAGCCCTCACTCATATCGAATACCAAATCTACAATAGAGATATGTAAAATGGAAGAGAACTGCTGAACAAGCCACCACAACCTATTAATATAGGTGAATATTTATATATTTTTGTATTCAAATTAATTATTTTTTATGTGGTGTTGGTAAACAAATTGTTCTTCTTTGTTATAACTCTAAAATACCCAAATTTTGAAGAAGCAATTGAATACAACAGTTGGGAAATTATAATTGTAAATTAATTTCCCTCTCAATTTAAAGGTGCAACTCCCTTATATGAATGATTTTCAGTGAATTTTAATCTTTCCTAATCTAACAAGGGTGTGTTCTTGACCCGAGAACAGAAGAGGTAAACCAAGCTAAACCTAGACAGGAAATAACTAAGGTAGGATAAATTCAATTCTAAATCTAGCTGATTCTGAGATTTCATCAATTAGATTGAACCCCAAAATTGGTAATGCATGAACAACTATTGAAAATTTAGATGCAAGACTAAAGATTAAAGATGAAATGACAATGAATTGATCTATATCATAGAAATGTTTCCCAAACTTAGGATAACAACAGATTTTCCCCCTAATTAACTGTTTCAAATCATAATACAAAACCCTGGTTCAAATACATATTATAAATCTAACCTCAAAGAAACATTCAAATTCAATAGAAAGATAAATGCAATGAAATGGAACAGTTAAAGCAATGGTATTCAGACACACACAATTGACTCCGCAAAATGCTATCTTTCACACCAAAATTTAGCTGACCTTTGTATTAACTTTCATTATAGTACATATAGAGTTTGAGTCTTGACCGTTACAAAAAGAGTAACCAAAATGTTTCAACTTGTTTTAAGCAGGAATAATAAATGAAGGTTTATCCATTACAACATCATCAAAATTTGGGACAAAGGGGGAATCTATCTAAGTTTTAGTTTCATTCCATTTGCCTAATTTAGCCTTATAGGTGGTGACAACTGTAATAACTTGGATGAGCTCTTCATGCCTGTTAACATGGACATTGGTATATAAGATGAGCCACCTAGAATGCCCCTTGGCTAGGATCTTAATTGCATCTGTCTGATCCTTCAATTCTTCCATGTCTTTATAGATACATCCACTCAACTGCTGGAGTTTTGGCACCTTGTCCAAATGGGTGGAAGACTACTCTGACAGCTTATGCACATAATTATAAAATGATTTCTTCATATTAGCCAATCTGATCATTTATTTTCCTTGTCTACTCATCTGTGATTCTGTGTGTAGACCTTGAAGAATCTTAATGTCTTTACTTTGTTCCTCCTTGATCTTAATATCTACTTATTGCAACCCTGTCTCAACCTGAATGATCATTTTGATTTTATACTCTAGACTTTGAAGCCACTCGATTAGAGGCTCATCTCCTTTTTGTAGAATCTTAGCTTTCAATGCCTCCTTGGTCTTCATCTTTACTACCACATGGAGCATCACTATGCATTCTTGACACTTCTCTCTCTCAGATGTGAGAGTCTAAAAATTCTTCTCAATATTGCTCCTTTCAGTTTCCAGTCTTAAGAGAGCATTACCCAGTTGCTCAACAACTGCCAATCCTTCATATTTGTGTCTCTCAACCCATCCCTTGCCGATCTGCATGAAGTGCTTATCTTCTTGAAATTTGGCTATTATGGATCGATTCTCCATGGCATTGGGATTGAATTTGGTCTAAGTACTGGGGATACTAGCAATTGGGGTGACCAACTGCCAGATGAAATTAGTCAGTTCACTGACTTTGACATTAAGTTGTACCTTATCCATTTTAAGTTCTTCCAACTTTTCTTCAATCACTATATTAGTGGATTTCCACCAATCCACCTTGGTATCATGCCGAGCTAAACCCATGTCAAATGAGTGTAGTTCAAAATCTGAAGGGGTTAAATCTTCAAACCTGCCCTTCTTTGTGGGTTTCACTACCTCCATAGTGAAGTGCCCAGTTTATGGATCTCATCCCAATGTGGACATCATATTTACTTTCTTAGTCTTGGCTGCAATGACACTGGGTTGCAAGGCTCAAGCTAAGGTATCTTTGATGGGAGCTCCTTCTTCTACCCTCTTTCTTTTGCACTCCAGAGTGTTCTCTATCCATGAGTCGGCACTGGTGACCTTGGTGGAAGAGACCAAATCCTCTATAAATAGTTTCCTAATGACTGGAGGAGTAGACTTGGTCTTGAAGAAAATGGATTTATAGAGGTAGGGGAAGAAGACACCAATCTGATGACTTGAATAGCCTCTTGTTGCTTCTAAACCCTCTCATCTGATTCTGTAGCTAAGGCATTGGAGGTATCTTCACCCACCTCTACTACAATAGGGGACTCTCACCTTGGGGTATCTTGGGTTGAAGTGCCATCTGGTACATCTACAGTGATTACTTTAGCTGAGTGCTCAGGTTTTGCACCTTTGGTGGGTTCCTCTGTTGATCCAATATCTAGAAGCGGGCCTTCTCCACATGTCTTCTTTGGTTGAACTTATTTTTCAAGAGGTTCATCACCTCCCCTAGCTGGCTGAGATGAACCTTTGGTCGTAGCTAGGAGTATCACTAAAGAAGTTGTTGCAATGTTTGAAGTATCTTTTGCTGGGCTCCTTTGAGTAGGAGGCTTCCTTTCTGACCTCTTCCTTCTTCCTACAGTCCATTCAACCCACTGCTCTGTCCTCTTGTAAATTCCACTCATTAGAGTCTGCAAGTCACTAATGGTTGATCTATCATGGGCTCAGAATTGATGAGAGTAATATTTATCTCTTCCAGATATGTGTCATCATGCATGTTGTTTCCATCATCTTCTAGCCCCTCCACTGCTATGTTAACTTTGAACCTTTTAATTTTTCAACAGTTAACCGGGCGTAGAATCTCTCTCTGCTCTCCAAATCATCTCTGTAATTGGCCCAGTAGTCTTTGATATCATCTACATGATGCATAGTTTGGCTCATTTGTAGGTAGTCACAAGCATAATTAACAGGATCAAATTGTGGCCTCAGAACATCATAGGTTTATAATGAAAACCTCTTTGAGAATGTCTTTAGAGAATTCTTCACCTCAGACTGGGACACACAACTATAAGCTTTGATAGTCATGGGGAAGTCATAGCCCTTCTTCTTAGCACTAGCACAGATCAAATTCACTTGGAGCTCTTGTCTCATCACCTCCACCAATACGATCATATCAGTAGGATATCTGGGCAGCTTCAAAGGGAAGTCATCGAATCTTGCAAGATGAATGTATGAGAAATCTCTAAATTGAATGAAATAACATCCAAACTGGCTGATAAAAGCCATGGCCTTGGGAGAGAATCTCCTTTCTGGGAAACCTTGTAACTCCCTGCACAGCCTCATTATAAAATCATCATAAACTCGGAGGTAATCAACATAATTGTTATGCAATTGCAAAGAGGGGAAAAATTCGTAGCTCTTAACATCATCAGGAAATTCCTCTAATCTAGGAAGCCCTAGCCAAATTTGGATCATGGTCAATATATACATTAAAACTGAAGACAAATAAAATTCATTTTGATGTTTAGCTTTGTCTAGGGAGTTGGCCATATTTTTGCTTACCATAAATGCCCAATCAATAAAATGGTACTGAGAACATATTACCTATACCAAGAAGAAATGATGGTCTACAAAATTGAGTGCCTCACTCTCACCTCTGATCCTATGGAGTAGCACTAGGATGTCTATGATTTCTGGCTTCAGGTTAGTTCCATATAGTGTTTTTGGCAGCTTCCCTTTGGCGCTTCTAGGCTCTTGAAACCATGCCTTCATTATCTCCTTTTTCCAAACTAACTTCTTTGCTATATATTTAGTCACTTCCTGACTGTATGTCATTTTTGAATACTTAGCTTGCTCTGGGATGTGAAGCGAGTTCTAAAATGATTCTCTATCGATAGAGAGAAACACCATATCATTAGGCAAGAGGATTTGCTTGGTATCTGGGTTGTATCAAGATATACATTAACAGATCAATTCGGGGGCTTGAACAGCTATGGGAAAACTAGCGGCTTTGACTAATCCTCTCTCCTTTAGTTTCTCAGTGATGGGATACATCTGGTCCACTTTTAGCCTATTCTGAAAGTTCTACATATCAAATAACTTCAGAGATGTATCTGAGATCTTATACTAGTCAGAGGTGATGCCATTCATTATGTCGAATCCCATAAATATGGAAGCCATTCTTTGAATGATTTGATTCAGGAATCAGGAATATCTCTCAGGAATGCAGGGGAAAAGAATAATCAATATCAGAGGCTTTGAATTCAAACAATTTTTCAAACAAATGGTAGCTCCTATTTGTAACCTTCAACTGATTTTATAACTTTTGAATTCTTACCGTTTAACGACTGACTTCCCGCGCCACACGAATGAAAGGACCCAAGCATTAATGTAAAAGTTTGTTATGAAGTAAAATGAATTTATTTGGATTAATTACTTTTCTCTTATGTGCCATTGAGAAATGTATTTTCACTTTAGTAACCGCAATGGTAACTTTCTTGAAGTAGTAGAAAATTACTTTTCCACTTCTCCTCTGGGCAGAGAAATGCCTTTTGAGTGCTCTTTGTTTGAAAATCTGCCGAAAGAGAATTTTAGCCTATTGAGATGCTAAAATGATATTTGTTGATTTCATCAGCTTTCTTCATGCCTTGGGTCACTTATGAGATTGATTTCCCTTCAAAAATCCTTCATTTTAATGGTTTGGCAGAAAATGTACCCCGCAGGTCGAAACTCGCCTGTTGGAGTAGTGGAGAAGCCATTTTCTACTTTTCTGCCAGCAAGCTTACATCTTAGATTTCTCTCCATTTAATCATTCCTTTCAGCCTGTAGAGATGTATTCTAAATGCAATAGTCTTTCTAAGCCAAAATCATCCACTTTAAAACTGTACTGACTGCTAAGACATCATGAAATAGTCATATGCAGAAAACATACCCTGCTGGTGATTTTCTGCCAGTGGAGAAGCTCGAACCCAATATTCTGCCAGTGGAGAAAAATGAACTATTTAAGCTACAGATTTCAGAACCACAAAAGATAAATGTTAGAGATCTCCAAAATGTGACCTTTATCAGATTTGGGATCTTAAACATACCCGATTAAGCACGACTTCAGATACGAATTCCCTCAGCTTGCAAGGGAGAAGTAAAATTGGGAAAATTTGATAAAGGCCTCCTAACCTAAGGGGAAATCTAGACTTAGACTCCAAAAATTTACAACACTTTTAAGATCACTACTACATACTAAATAGTCTATGGATTGCAAGAATTGACACAAAGAAAGGGTCCCAGGCAACTGAGAACAGGTTTTTGCAAAATTTGAGACTCTCACTGGAAGAAGGAAACAGGGAAGAGGAAGGAATAACACAAAGATGGGACAGGTTAAAAATTTCATTAAAGAAGGCTGAGCCTCATAGTCTCATCAATCTTTGAGCTACAATGCAATGAGTTTAGTGGTATATACACCTGGGACATAAAATATGAACTGAGAGATGACTACCTCTTACCTTCTAGCCTCCTCTTCTCCTATGGCCATTATACAACTATGTGGAAAATGAGGTGGATGAATAGTTGGATTTGAGTTGACGTATGAAAATGGAGCAAAAAAATGAATTCTAGTGGTGTGTGGGCACCTCTATGGCTGGAGAGACTCAAGAAGGGGATCTTCGAGTGCTTGCAAAGATCTAGAATTTCTCAGTGCCTCAGGACTAACACTAGTCTTTGTAGGGGAAAAAATGATGGGGCATATTAATTCCATATTTTAGATACCTTAAGATAGCCTCTACTAGGTCCTTTTTCCTTGTTTTATCATACTTTCTCAAAGAATTTATGCTCACCTTTTCTATTATGTGGCATTCTTCCACTAGAATTATGCTATGGTTAAACACACTTAATATGCTATACTTGGATGGATATGATATGTTACTTAATTTGAAATTATAATTATGTCTTTATGAGTAAATTAACTATTTAAACATAAATAATACAAGTGTATTTTGGTGTTTATTACCATCAATGTCTTTATCCTAACATCTGAGTGCAGCACATCAATATAGCAACTGTCATCTTGACCTGGTGAAACACACCCATGCCCTGGACACCCGACCTAGTCTTGCAACAAGTTCAAATGAAGAAACATTAAGCCAACGCCAGAAAGTGGTTTCTGAGTGATCAAGGTGGCAACATTCAAGCAAAGAATGAGGCAACATAATGAATTCTCTGAAGAAATCTAGGAGAGAGTGGTAAGTTAGATATGTTTTCAAAAACAACTCTTTCCTCTTTCCTGGACCTATTCTATTTCCAACTTTGTAGTTTTCCCTTTCTGTTAGTAGTATTGTAATAAAAGATCTTCCTATTTCTATGGCGTGATCAGTTAGAAGTTAGATGTTTTTCTCTTTAAATAAATCCCCGCTCCTGTCTAAGAAGAAGGGAATTATCAGTTATATTTTCCATTATGTTGTTTTACAGTTATTACATGAATCTTGTACTTTCCTTTTTCAATCAATAGAAAATGAAGTGTTGATATTTAGTTCAATATAATTGAGTTTGGATACTCATTCAAGGGGCCCACTTGGTGAGGAATCCATGTTATCTAGTTAGAATCATTTGCATGTAGTTTCAGTTTCTTGCATCTTGGTATCATAATTCTGGTGTTAACACAGTTCCTGCAGCCAAAGCCGTAGGATAGTCTGATACTTCCTGCACCCAAACTGGCAAAAATATTGAGGCATTATAGTTGTGTTTTCAAGTCTTTGTATTCCTTCAACATCTTCACTTCCATATTTCCTTTCCAGTATTTTTTTGCTATAACAATAGACTATTTTCCTTGCAATTCATTTCTTGCAGCTATAGACTAGTTTCCCTTTCAAGCAATTTGTTTCTTGCAGCCATAACATGGTCTAAGTATAATCCTTGGTGTATGTATCTTTTTGACCCATTTAAAGTACTACATCCTTGGTTTGATAAATTAAATAATTTTTTATAAAGGAGGATAACTACTTGGTAGGATATACAATCCTCGAGTCAAGGTAAGAGCCTAGTTTTTGATCCCTTAATAGAACCGATCAGAACTACCTCCCCTACTCCTCACTTGAGTAACATCATTTCCACCACCAGCTCTGAATCCTCCACCTCAAACCCTCACACCGCCTCTCTACCATTAAGGTCTTTCATCATCATCATCATCATCATCATCATCATCATCAGTTAGAAACACTGAGAGGCAGGGGGTGAATCAATGTTTAGTATAATTTAGTAACTTGAAACTTAAACCAAAAAGATAATTGATTAAGCATAACACATTAACACATAACAAAAAATATGTTTATGGGGAAACCTTGATCAGAGGAAAACCCCGGTGGGAATTAGTACCCACAAATAATTGCACTAATCTTATGAACTTAAGAGTTCCTTTGCCCTGTTAGGAGAAATCTTTACAATGCAAGTACAATGACCCTATTAGGAGTCTTTAAAAAACCCTTTTAAAGGTGGATGGCTCACCACCCGAGCTCACTTCTCAATAAAGAAGAAGGCTACAACCTCTTGATGAGATATACACACTATAACTGTCAATTGAACTGCTGTTATGACACTGCTTGTCTGATTAGTTCCGTTTGTGCGCTGAAACTCTAATCACTAATAGATCTTTACCTCATGCTGATTATTCTTCTTTCTTTTCTATCTTACTTGCTATATATTTCTCTTTTTAGCATACACCATCTAATACAAAATACATGTTAAGTATATATACATACTCAATAGATGCGACCAAAAACTAGGACTTAGTCGGCCCAAAAACAACATACACAATGCTTCCAAATGAATTGGCTTAAGCATGTTTACATGAGTGCTAATAACATAATTAAAAACATATTACAATAGGCACATAGCCAATGGAAAACAAATTAACATGCTCTAATAAAAAACTAGAGTCGGGTCCATGCTCTGTTCTGCCGAGTTTTAATTAGGATATGTTATTTCATATATTTGATTGTATTTCTTATAAAGATGATTCAATTTGTGATTTAAATTATGGAGTAATGATTATTTTTGGATCTAACCATATTGTCCAATTATGCCTTGATATTGATGCTATCTGATGTGTTTGTAGGATGAGGAGAGGCAGTCATAGTCACTTGTATAGGAGATCCACACGATGTTGCACTCTCCCTCCTTGTTTGACATTTTTTGTATATTTATATATATGTACAGACGTTTCTCTTGAATTGGTGATGCAAGATGCAGGTACAAGGCATCAACTTCACCTAGCCACACAGGCCTGAGTGTGCCTTAAAAAAATCCTCAAATGTTGTTGTGTGGAGATATTTCCAAAATCACTCTCAAGGGAACCTTGTTGACTTAGATTCCTATTTAAGAAGTCACCTCAGTTGGGAGGGTTAAGTAGTTTTATGTTTTTGTGATTTGGTGATTTATTCTTTAGTGTATGTTTTCTTTGTCTCATTATTTATATTTATATATTAAGGAATGATGCTTCTCTATATTTTGAAATATGAATTTGATGCTTTATTTGTGCAATATATATGTGTATGTATATATGGGTGCACACATATATACATACATACATACATACATACATACATACATACATACATACATACATACATACATACATACATACATACATACATACATATATATATATATATATATATATATATATATAGAAAGGTGTTTTATATCTTGATGCTTGTAAAATTAATGATGTAATTAAAAAATAAAATGTGATAGAGTAATAATAATTCAATAAGTAAAACTAAGCTTACCTAGGAGTTTTGAACCTGAGACCTCCTAGTAGTTAGGCTAGTTAGTTTCCATTGGGCTATGTGAATTCCTTGAGGATTATTTTCACCTTTGTTGTTTTATGGTCTTGGTGAGTTAAATAAGTAAATAAATATAAATAAAACCTTTAGTTATGATTTCGGGAATTGTTTTAATGTTTTTAAAACCAACTATATTAGTTGGATCTGTTGCTTCCCGTAAAGAAACTCCTCCAACTATATGGCTGGATTTTAATATTTGGAGTATGTGAGGAGTTGGAGGGGGTTTTTGGGGAGAAAATTGGATAATCATTTCAGAGAAGAAAAATTTAGAAGTATAAAATAGTCGGAGTTAGGATTTCTTTGTGAGGAAGGAGGAGTGTTATCTCAGGAGAAAAACTTAGAAATACTATCCGAAAGGAGAGCAACCATCAGGAATTTGGAAGGAGGTGCTGGTTCCAACAGGAAGTAGAGATTGCTCAAATTTGGAAAGGTTTCTCCGCAGGACCCTAGGTAGGATCTGGAACCATAGAAAATTACTCCTTTTGTGTTTAGGTATATATATACATGTGTGTGTGTGTGTGTTTAATAATGTTTTATATTCATTTCCTGAAAGTTTATGTGGTGGGAATTTTCTGAAAGATGGGGGATAATGTTTTGATTTATTCACGAAAGAATGATGTTATATAATGATATAATTTCCTTTTACTCTCTCTAGGAAGGTTATGGTTTCTTTGTGGATGTACATGATGCTTTATTTTGTGTATTTAGGTTTCAGAGAAGATTAGGGAGTTTAGGTATGTGTTTTTTTTTAGGAAGCTCTACAAATGGTTATTTGTACCCTATGTTTATGCAGATTTTGGAAATGTTTTGTCAATTGTTTTGTTCTATTATTTTGGTCTACACCTTCCAGTTTGATATTGTTCCTTGTATAATTCCTTTTTCCCATTTGAATGTTCTATATATTGCATATGGTAGAACAATAAGTTGTTCATAGTATGTATTGTATATGACATCCTTGTTATCTTCCTCATATTTCTCACGGTTAAGGATTAGGAATTAGATACCCTAGGTGAGTGGCTCACCATAGGTGCTGTAACCCAAAGTGGTTGCCAGGGAATCCTATGGGTGAGTTTGTAAACAAGTGATAACATAAAAATTAATTTGGGAGGGGGGTTTCAAAAGATAATGAAAGATATATATTTAATGGCTAAATCCACATAGACCTATTGGAGTATCAGTACCATGGGTAACTTCCAGGGTGGATCCTTAAACTTTGAGAGGGGAATAGTGTTACATGGTTTCCAAGGAGGATCCCAATGCACAGGCTATGTGATGACACTCACCTAGGCGGTATTCTAGAACCTAAACCTTTGGTGCATAGTCTGGTGGTGCTTTGTTGTTTATGTATTTTATCTTTTTGGTATTTGATTAGATGGTTCTTTTTCCTTAGATTTCCTTAGGCCTTGAGAGTACTTTGATTCTATCTCCTAGCATGGGGGGTGGAACTTCACAAGTTTCACATGGTTGGGTGGAAAATCTCTTTGAGGTACTGTACATGGTTCGTGTCTTGGCTTGGATTCATATTTATTCAGTGATGAAGATTTCCTTTAAAAGTTTCTTGTACTCCTATCCATTGTAAATAAAGGTGTAGATAGCTATTGTAATACCTCAGGAAATTTGATGTATTTGTAATGAATATTAAAGAAAAATCAATGTAATTTGGGAAGGGTATCTTTAGGGACATCAAAGGGAATGTTTATTTGGAAATCAGAAAGTTGTAATAAAGAAATGTGATTATGTATTTTATATCCTATCTCTCTTGAAATGAAAAATGGAAGTAAGAGTTATTTATGTTCTGGAAATACAAATGAATTATGTCTAGGAAAGGTTAATTGGAAAATAAATTAAAGAAAAGGGTAAATTCATTTAGAATTACAATGTATTTATTTCTGTCTCCTTTCAAAAAAAACAAAAACAAAAAAAAACAAAACAAAACTAAATACAATGCAAATTAGGAAAGGTAATGAATTCATTAAGGTAATTTATGGAATCAATGGTTTTCTTTATATTCATGGAAATAATTTAAGGGGAACCTTTAAGGACATGTTCATTTTTATAATTTCTAAAATAGTCTTAGTAACATTTAAAAAAAAATTTAGTTGTTATCTTTTTGCTTTAGACCTGATCCTTATGGGTTCCTTGGCGGGGTCATTACAACGTGCGTGTGTAGACTTAGTATAATATTGTATCCATAAGCTTATATCCAAAGATGCAGACCATGAATCGATCATACACACGTGCACTAGTGCTCTGATCAGCAGATATATCTCTAACTGCATTGTCTTCTATACTTAGTCAATTTTTGGTCTTCAAGGTTTATGAATTGACTATCAAAACTCCTATATGAATTTGTTGCTATAATGAAAACACAAAATTATTCATATAATCTCTATATTTTCAACTTTCCAACAATCTCCCCCTTTGTCATTAATGACAACAAAGGAATGCGACTAAGTTACTAAACTTTGACTTAACAAAAAACTGCTATATCTTTTCAAACTATACATCATAGTTTTATCTATATAAACCAATATCCTTTATATACACTGATCTCCTTTATATACTATACTCCCCTTTTGACATTAATGACAAAGGTGTCAAAAATTGAAAGTATCTAAGTACTTACTCGGAGTACACATCTGGATATGCAATCTGCAGATTCTTGATTTCTCGTTGCCAAAAATCCTTGAGTGCATCAACAGTCTAAAGATGGGTGCATAATGCATATGTGAGCTTCTCCATATTTACCAAATCCATGTAGGGGCCTTGATCATATGTGACAATAGTTTCATCAATTTGTTTGATGTTCTCATTTAGTATAGCTAAGGAGGGCGCAAATGCATTTCTCAGTTGTGTTTGTCTGGTCCTTATCTTGATGATCTGTATCTTTGCTTTCTCAATTTTATCTATCTGTCATTGATAGATGTTATTACAGATATTTATGTCTTGAGAAGAGGTTTCAATTGATTTCCTTATATTTTCAACCAAGATGTCTGCTTCCTTAATCTTCTTGATATGTTCAAAAGAGAATTTGCCTCTGTCCATATAGTTAGCTATCACATTTCTGCCTTTTGCTGCTAACTCTTTTAGAATTGCTTGACCAATATTCAATGAGTTAAGATCTAATGAGAAGTTATTTATTAGTTCATCCAACCTTTCCTTTTTGTACTTTTATTCTACAATTTTAGTAGCTGAGTCTACTAGACTTGTGAAGTTTTCTTTAAAGCTTGTCAAGATGCTATCGACATCATCAACTAATTGAATATTTTCCAATTTCTTATCTCTTGGCACTAGGTTGTTCAAAATGTCTACTGACTCAAGAAAGAGAGGATTTATCATAACTTCTTTCTCTTTTTCTTTCTCCATGGCTAATACACTTATTTTGATCAAATCTTCTTCTCCCCATGCATCTAGGTTTGCTGAGTTAGGGGTCAAACTTGACTACAATGATTGATGGTTTGATAGATAGAGTGAATATAGCATTTTTACTTACATCCATACATTCCCTTTTCACTAGGATCTCCACAGAGGGTGGTTCATTAGATTGATTACCTTCCTCATTGTTCAAACCTGTTGAGTCTTCAGTGAGAAATTCATCTTGCTACAAGGAGGTATTATCAGTGTATAACTTCTCAGCTTCTTCAGTGCTGAAAAATGCTTTTTCAAATTTGTTCAAGTCATTATCTAAAGCTGTCATTGTTATCTTAAAATCATTAATCATAATGTTTTCATCTGTATCTTTGACTGTATCAGAGGGTGATGGAACTTTGGGCACACAATTCTGTGGACCTGTCATAGGCACATTAAGAATCTCTGATTCTTTTTCTTGTTTGTAAGGAACTGGAGTCACTTTAGTTGTAGGTGCCATTGATGGATACATATGTCTATCCAAAAACACTTTCTCGAATGCTTTTTCAGTCTCTTTTCCAACCAACTCATACTCTTTATTCATAATGTGAAGAGTTCTCATCTTGGTTCTTAGATGAGGTTTTACCAGATCTAACAGTATTGCCTTCTCATCATGTGAGCAAACAGGGAGAAGATTATCTAGTGTTTCTTCTCTAATCCTCATATATACTTCTATTGATTGTCTTTTTAATAAGTCAAGTATGTTCCATAATCTTTCTAGAATGACTGTCTTAAGTTCCAAAACTAATATTTTAAACTTGATTATATGTGAGATACATAGAATGCATTTCTGATTTATCTATCTCTTGATACTTGTCATAGACATTTTCAATTGAATCTAGTCATCCTTCATTAATGATTCTATTCCTTAAGATTTCAAGACTAGGTCTGAATCCTACCTCAGGAGGGGCTTGAGTATTCTTTACTTTGCTTCGTGTTGTCCTTGAGGATGGGTGGCTTGTGGGAACTTGATTCCTTCTTCTACTCATCTTTCTTGGCACAGAAGGTGGAGAGGATTCCAGGTCAATAGTAGTAAAGGGTGCAGATGTTCTCTCATCATACTTCTTCTTTTTCTTCTTGTGGATATCATTAGATTTTTCTATTTTGACTTTTGCAGGTGTTTTCTTAAGTTCTCTTGCAATTTTAGCTTCCCTAGCTTTATCTAGGTCTTCGTGGGTGACACCATGAACTTTTAGAATGTTAGAGGTAATCCTTGATGCTTTCCTCTTATTGTCTACACTGTATAGGATAAAATCAACTTGATTTGTATTTTCTTTGTATGTGCCCCATCTAGGCTCATTTGGATCTTTAGGCGCATATAGAAGGACTTGTGCATATCCTTCCAAAACATGTTCTTCTACTTCATAACCAAGTGGGTGAATCCATTTGGTTCTTGGCTTAACTACTTCCATGCATGTATAGTTTGTTTCCACCATGAAGAATATGGTGTCCTTGTATTTTTAAACTATCTTCTCCAATATTCTAAACCTCTTCTGCATCTTAATTATGAATGTCTTGATCTCCATATCCATGGAGTCCTTTATACTGCTTTCTGATGTAGCTTTTAATGAAATTTGAGACAAGGTAGGTTTTCTCCTGTCTAGGTTGATTAGAGACCTTACCAACAATGTGGAAGTATAAGTATATAATCAACGAGCCAAATCTGAATATTTTTCTTTTGTCATGCTTGATAGCTTAAATATTCTCAATTAGTTGTGCGCGCAATATTTCACAAAGGTTATATTGAGTGTTATCTCTAACCATCCTTATTGCTGCTAGAACTATGGCTATGAATACACTATTAAATCTTCTTGTGTGCTGAAATTTGTAACCAAGTATCATGGTGATGAGTTTGATGTCTTTCTCCAAAACAAGATCAACAATCATTCCATGCCTATCGCTTCTAGATAAGCATGCTTGCTCAACCAGTTTCTTGACATCCTTTCCAGTGGGAAGAAGAGGTCCAACCTTAGAGAGTCTAGTCATCTCATGAATGAGATCAGTAGTAATATGGATAGGAACTTCACCAATCCAAAATAGATCATCATGAATCCTATTGAGTAGAATTTTAACCCATTCTGGTTCATAGAACTCATGCACATTTGAATATTGAAAGATAGGGTTATTAGTGAGATGTGAGAATTCATCCTTGAATGAGTAATCTGGGTTCATCATAGATTCCATGAGCATCGTTATGCTATTATCACCAATAGACTCCTTACAGTAAATGTAAGTGCATATGTCCTCAACATGCATGCCTCCTAACAGAGTCTTGGAAAATGCTCCCTCAACATCATCCAAAACTGACTTGAAAGGATGCTTCTTAAACACATATCTCTTTTTCTCAGAGATGTCAAAAACTATAGGAGTTTCCATTACTTACTTGTAAGTTTCTTGAATAGGGTTTCACAGAGATTCTGAAACAACGTGTCCACGCTAGGGTTTCATTACAACTACAATCCACTTTGCTAACCAACCAATGGTAATTAGTCAATACTAAGATGCTTGAATCTCTTGTTCTCTCCAACTACTCGATCTCAAATGTAAAAGTGAAGATATAAGATCTTTTACCGACTTATAAATGAGTTACTACATTTGATGCTTGTTGCCGTAACATGGTTTCCACTGAGAATTCCAATTTTAGTTCCTTCTCTACTTAGAACCTTGTGCTCTTGCGTACTATAAAAAATGTTACTAAAAGCATAAAACTAAAGGCGCATACTCAGAGATGAGTATACCTGCCATGCAGGGGTTTAGAGCTTGTCTAGCTCCCCCTATGACCATGAAGGTCATCAAACCAGAAGTAGAAGTTATGGATGCATCTACCACTTTATCAACAACATCATCTTTCTTTACTTCAACCCATATTTTTCCTAAATCTTTTGTGGCTTTCACAAACTTGACTTCTCCATATTCTTCAAATAGAGATCCTTGAGACTTATTAGGTCTTTCTTGTCTTTGCATTCTAGATCTGCAAAACCATGAGATGTGTCCATCTTTGTTACAAGAATGACAGATTACTGGAGGCTGATTGACATGATTAACCATGTTGCACTCTTTAGCTATGTGTCCCTTGTAGTTGCATATATGACATATAATGTTTTGATAATTTCTCTATGATTGATTTCTCTAATTGTACTGAGTCTGACTTCTTTGATTTTTTTGTGTGTGATTTCTTAGATTTGATCTACAGTGTATGGCTCTATGACCAAATTAGTTGCATGAATAACAATAACCATTGAAAGGTCTTACCTCTTTACACTCTCTTGCCATATGTCCTTGTTTTTTACAAGCATAACAAATGCAGTTAACTAGTTTGCGTTCATCTTTAGGTGGTTCTGCTTTAGCCTCTGCAAGATTCTTAGTTGCCTTTGCTTCTGTGGTTTCTTCTTGTACTTTTTTTTTCTTGCATTGTATTGATTTGAATTTTTTCTTCATTGTATCCAACACCAGTGGTATCACCTCTTAAATTTTGTGCATAAAGCTGTGATTGTAATTGTAGACGTCCAAAAATATTAATATTAAATTCTCTCTTATTCCTCTATCTATTTAATTTAATCAATTAAATAGTTTCATAGTTGGTATTTATCAATGATAAAATACTATTCTAATGTATTTTATTTAAATACATTTACCTCACAAAATCCCCTATTTAATAAATTTATATTTATTAAAATTCCTCCATATTCCTAATTCTTCTAAACTATGATTTATTTGAATCTAATTTGAATTATAATCTAAACCCTAGCTAGGAACCTATGAGACCTACCCTAAGCCTACCCTATTCCTACTCTACTCCCATCACCTCATTTTCTAAGCATATTTCCCTACCTAATTACCCTCTGATCATACTTAAAGGGTGATTCCTAACCTTTTTAAGGCTAATGGAATGCTCACCTACATGTGAGAATTCTCTCCAAAATGGGCACCCATTCCTCTTTAAGGCTATTTACTCCTTTGTCCCCCACTTGGAATTCTTGAGCCACTCAATATTTATTGCTATATTTGACTTCAAATTAGCCATCCCTTCAATCCTATGTGTCCCTTATGTGTCTCTTATGTGGATGCCACATATATGCTACCTCATTCAACCTCTCCTCTTCTATCCCAAAAATCTATAAATAGAGGCCTTCTCCTCTTCAATTTTCATCTCTCACTGTGCATTGTTATTATGCTAGAATTGCTTTAGATTTTCAAAGCTAGTTTGATGTTTTTGTGCTTAAATTACTTAGAAATCACATGCTAGGATCAATTTGGTAAATGAATCATAAGTTTATTTCTTGTATTTCATTTCATTATCATAGTAGCATAATCATTTGAAGAATTTGAGACTAGTTCCTCATACTAGCTCTTGAATCTCTTGTTTTGCTCCCAAATCTTGCATTCATAGTTGCATTTTGTATTGGGGATCCACTTAATTTGTGTGTTTGAGAGAGCACACCCACATGAAATCCAAAAAGAGAAAATCAAACAAGCCTCATGGGTGCAACTTGTTTTATCTCTATCCAATGATATGAGGATACTTTGTTTTGTCTTGCTTGCTTTCATCTCACTTGGATTTTAAATGCTAACCCTCTAATGATTTCTTGTTTGTGAGTGATTGTAGGTTGAAATTTTCCTCATACACATTTTGGCACACTTGGTGGGACCCATGTCCCTAAAATAATTCTAACTTGTCTTTTTCTTCCAAAATTTGCCATACTCACGGATCAACGTCTACATTTTACGTAGAGGCATTTGAGAAAACATCATTTGTCTCTGAACCGCCATTTGACGTCTTTGCTAAACCAGCGTTTGCGCCCTGAATCAACGCCTCTGCCTGACATTGATTGTTTAAGATTTTTCCAAACATAATTTGTCATTTGTCAAGATTTATTGTCTTTCCCACTGCTTTTGGGCATTTTAGCATTTTATTTTTTAGCAGAGATCACTTTTACAAGCAGTTATAATGTCAAAATTTTACTAAGGGAACAAATATTGATAATTTGTTAAAGAACACTAGCTTTTAAATGTTTGGATAATCTCAAAATGGTTAAATCTGATCAATTTGGAGACTAAGAAAGAAGGAAAAATAACTTTTTTAACTTTTTTGGTGGTGTTTTTGTGACTTTTGCAGATAGCAACGTCTGTGAAAATGCCAGTTCATACTTCAGCATCTGTGCAAATGCTAGTTTAGAAACATCATCAATCAACATCTATGTTGCATGAAACAGTGTCTCTGACTGGTATAACAATTTTTTGACTTTTTGTGTTTTCTGGTGTATTTTTCCTGCATTCTGTCATTTTGAGCTAAAACACAGAACCAACGTCTACACCCTAAATCAACATCTGTGTCTGACAATTTTTTTTGTTGATCATGTTGCTAACAAACTTTGAGTGGTTTTTGTGATAATGCTTGTCAAGGGTTAAGGTTTTGAAAGCTACTAATCAGTTGTCTTGCAGCACCGCCGGTCAAAGAAGTCAATTCAAAAATTACTCACGTTTTCTTGTAGGTTGCCTCAAATCAACATCGACCTAACGATCATGTTTGCAATAAATTTCTTAGGCACCTAGCATAATTAGGTATATTTTATTGTCTAATTCAAAGAAAGTGTTAGGGGATTATGCTCTGTTCCCCTTTGGGAAGATCAAAAACCTAGATGCAATTGCTTTATGTTAAACAATTAAATATTTGGGAATGAACAAACTTGTCTTGCGTGTCTATGGAGAAAATGATACTAGATAGGAGAGTATGCTCTTTTCCCCTTATGGGAAAATCAGAAATCTAAACTCCTTTTTGTCACCAATCCAATTTTCTTTTCAAGTTAATCCTTTAGATGGGCTTGCTGGTTGAGGGAAAAATCTCCCAGGAACGACCCACGTGAGAACGAGGTGTAAGCCACACCACTCCAACTCACATTAATCAAATTTACTCTTTGGGGTTAAAGCCTTGGGAGTCAATTGACATTTGAGATTATACTCAGCTCTTGTCTAACTTAAGTGTAGCCTCATGGTATCAATCACGTTTACGTGAACACTTTTGTCAAGATACTCTATGGGGCTATATGCCTGAATCATGCTTGCACGGACATAGAGGATACAATCAAACAAAGACACTTACTAAACACTCTAAGCATAGAAGCTACCTGATTCACCTCCAAACAATGATTTATTATAGTGCGAGGGGAGGGAAGAATATCTCCCCAAGATCCCCATCATATGTGTCCCAAGGTATTGTGTTGTGAAAGAGATCTTCATAGCACAAAAAAAGTACCTGGAAAAAGGAAAAAACACAGGTGCCCTTTCAGGGGTGACACTACTATGTGAGTTGAATTACTACCAATAAACGGGTCTATAATATTTCATTCGAAGATAATTCCTTAGGTAGATGCATGCTTGAAGTGTTTGAACAATATTGAAAATTCCAAAACACAACGGAATACCCAACAAACAAAATTTGTCACTTGTTTGTATCCTTCAAGGTTGCATTTTCCCTTGTTGGATTATTTTTAGACCCATGCATATTATTTTCAGATTTGAATGTATTGAAATTGGTTCTTTCCATGGAACAAATTTATTGAAAATCAGACAGAGATCAAACTTGTGCCAAATCATCAAAACAACATCCTTTTGCAGATTACCATGAGCTCCAATCTTTAAAAATTTGACCTTTTATGAGATATGTCCTAAAACCTCCAACTATTAATCCAAAATTAGATCTATTTATAGGACATGACCGATTCCAAGAAGCATAAGAAGGTAAAAACTCTGTTACCACCCATGCAAAGAGAACAAAAAAATACAACCCGAGAGGCTAACAAGTACCAACACATAGTCGATTCCATCAAGTAAGAAACCCATAAATAAGAACAATTTGACAAAGTGATATACAACAACAAGGTTTCTCTCTTTATGGGAAAATATAATCTAAACACTGCTTTTGTTAGATTTGAGCAATATGACTAGTTGGTTTACCACAACAAACAAACATTCCTCCTCTTCTTAATCTCACTTAGCTTGAATTTTAGGATCTCCCTTAGGTTGTCATCTTTAGAAGCACATCAAACACTCACCCTAGCACAATACAATCCAATCCTAGTCAACCTAGCATCATCCTAATTTTAATCTAAGGCATCTTAATCACATCCTTCACATGTTATTGCATCCCCTTTTGAGTTGCTTAAAACCTACATCTTAATCAAACCCCCATCCTTAAGTGTCCTTTACTAAGAATTGTTTAGGATAATCCCCTTTGCCTTTGCAACCTCATCACCTTGATCAAAAGGTTGGTTTGCATTGACATAGAATCCCATTCACCAAAGACCACAAGTATGTCTTAGGTAGAAAATCACACCCACTTGATCTTACACTAGGGAAAGCAAACCTTAATCCTTGCATACATCAAGTCATCCTTAGTCGTTAGGAGCATGTTCATCATCCTAGATGCATCCTAGTCCTAGAACCATCATCCTTAGCTTCCTAGGCACATCCTTGCATTACATCTTGCATCTCATATCCCCTTAAGGTAGTCATTTCATTCCACCTATGACACAAGCCACTAAGAAGAGGAAGAACATGGACCCTAATCTTGCTACTAGTTCATCTAATCCTATGATTGACAACACTAACACCATGCTTACCTATGCACCTCAACCCAATCAACAAATTGAGCACATCTAGGTAGATACTAATGAGATTCCCACCATGAGTACCATAGAAATGTTTATCAATCATCCAGGACATGTCTACATGGTGAACATTATGAGTGGATGCAACAACAATCAGGTACTCTTGGACATTCAACAACAAGGAATTCAACTCCCACCTTGGATTATACCCACAATTATCACACAATCTATGGCACTTCTAGGGGAATGTCCTCATCCCACTAGAAACAAAGTTTTTGATCCACTTCAATGAGCCCTACAGGTGGGAACTCTTATTGCACAAGTAGTCCAACCTTCCATCCCACCCTCCATCATGCACATGACACCTTCATCTACCTCAAGAGCCCTACCTCTTAATCCAACATTAGAAGCACAAGAAATACCCCCCATCACTACGCAAGAACCACCTTAGTTCACAACTGCTCCAATTTTACAAACGTTCCCAACATTTGTGGCACAATTTACACCACCACCATTTAGCACATAGTAAACCACCATTCCACCCATCCCTACTCAGCCCATTCAAAGTGAAAAAACTAGTTCACAGCATCAAAGCACCCAAGTCTCCATGCCTATTTCACCTTTCTTCACCATAGGCATGCTACCTACCAACGCCTATAACCAACCCTTATTTCCACAAGGGTCCACCTTCCCTGCTCCACTAGTAACGCAATCGTAACATATTCCAGCAGTTTTTCTGCAAATGCAAACTAATCCAAATCCTCCCATGCAACAACCATCTACGAATCCCTTCACCATACCCAAAATTACCATCCTACTAATCCAACAACAACAACCAATCCAACAACAGTAACCAATCCAGTAGTAACAACCAATCCAGCAACAACAACAACCAATCCAACAGTAGCAACAACGAATCCAACAACAACAAGAACCAATCTAGCAGAAAAAACAACCTATTTAGCAACAAAAATCCATCCAACAACCATCCCAATAACAACAACTATAGAAAAAAATTACCATCCCATTCACATCCCAAGCACAACAAAAACAAATCATCCCCTTCGCAGCTGAGCAATCCACCCTCCAAGTTACACAACAGCCACAACCAAAAATGTAGGGGGAAAATCCCTTCATGGCACAACCACTGCAATAGTTTGCTAATCCTTTCATACAACCCATGCAGCAACAACAAACTCATTCTGCCAACTACCTATCCATGCCATCTTCCGCTGCATCACAAACCATCCCACCACCACAACAATTTAGTGTTCCTAGTAACACCAATTACCTTGCTACAACCACTAGGCACATTCCACAATAGAATACCTATCCTCCACCCTATGTAGGTGCACAATAGGCTCAACCCACTTATCCAATGCCTCAAAAAATACAAGCATATTTACAGCAGTTTCAACAACCTTATCAAGTGCCGCTACCTCCTCCACTGTAATATTCCCCTCAGTCACAACATCTACCACAATAGCCTATATATGCTGACCAAAAACCATCATATCAAACACTACAATATCCCCCACAGAATTCCTCATATTCGCCATTTGATCCATATCAGGTTCAAGGAACCCATGCAATCACGGTTAATAATCCTCCCCCGTAAATCAACCATGAATGGGAGGAAATGAAGAATGCTCTCAAGGAGATAAAAGTAGGGACCAAGGCTAAAACATTCAAGTTTGAAGAGGTGTGTCCTTATTTGTTTCATCGATCTATCACTACCATACCATTCCCCAAGCATTTTGGGACATCCAAATTTGATAAATATCGGGGGAAGGGAGATCTTGTGAGCCACGTGAAGGAATTCTACATGGCATGTCAAGAAGTGGCCTATAGCAATAATTTCCCCATGAGACTATTTCCCAAGAGCTTAGGAGGAACTGCTCGTGAGTGGTTCTGTAAAATCCCCTATGACACAGTCTCTACTTTTGCTAAACTATCTGAAAAGTTTGTGGCCCAATACACACATAACGTCGAAAATAAAATCTCACTCCTTGATCTATGCAATTCCAAACAAAAGGGAGGAGAGAGCCTGGCCAATTACCTTCAGTGTTTCCAAGAGCTCACTACATGGTTTTCCTATCAACCCCTCAAGCAACATCTTATCAAAATATTCATTAACAACCTCCATCCTAAGCTCTCCTATCATATGCCCATGAACTTTATACAAACTTATCAAGACATTAGAATCAAAGGCATGGATCTCGAATGAGGTCTCATAGAAGATGGTGCCATGAAGCACTACAAAGAATCCCAGCCTGACAAAAATAATAATGATTGATCACAATAATGGAACAAGAACAAGAACACAGTAACTGACAAAGCCACTGACACCAAACATGTCCAGGTTGTGGCAGCCAGTCCTAATGCACCTACCCAAACTTATCAGCAAGCACCACTAGTGTACCCTCAACCTCCTCCCATGTATCAATATCCCACTCCCGCATATCCCCAACTGACTTACTAGCAAAACATGCACCCTCAAGGCATGACTATCTATCCCCCTCCAGGCACATCATATCAACCCAACTACCAAGGTCCAATGAACCAAACAAATACTATATCAGTCCCACATGGACAACAAAGGCCTCATGCTTCGAATGTGCCACAATGCATGTTTACCCCTTTGGGTGAGCCCATAGATGTCATTGTCCATAGAATGGTCCAAGCTAACCAAGTCATGTATCCAAAAATGCAGCATTTGATGAATCAACACCTAAGCCTGCCTGGTATAAAGACAACGAGTACTGTGAGTACCACTGTGTTAAGGGACACACCAACCTCAAATGCATGAAGCTAAAACATTACATCTAGGATATTATCAACTGCAAAGAGATCAAAGTGGACTCTCCTTCCCAGCCATCACTAAATGCGGGCATTAAAATCTATCAAAATGCATTTCGTGAACACACCTTAGGTAAAGGCCTAGGCAATCCTACTCATTCCTCTGATCAAGGGAAGGGTAAGGAAGGCGAAAATGCTATCAAAAAATATTATACAAATGTATATATCAACTATGATAATCTCATCGGCTGCATATCCCAAGTCCAATCCTCGATCAATGTCATCCATGTCAAGGGTGTTGATAACCAATGCATATTCACTACTTGTCAAGGCTGAATAACAGTTGCAAGTGCGAGTACCATTTCATCTGCTGGTACCTAGTACAAAATTTTGGAACACCTAGGGTATACTCCTGCCCAAATTACCATCCTAGATCTCCTCCGTACCTCACCCACCTATCAAGAGATCCTCAATAAAGCCTTTCAAGAACCCCGTGTTCCTAGTGACATCAACCTCACTGAATTCCAGAACCTTGTCAGACACCCCTCTACATCTTTTGGGGTGTCCTTTAAACCAACAGAAGTACCCTTAGAAGAACCTGATCATAATCTCCTACTCTGTATTGCTATCATGGTTAAAGATTTTTCCATCAATCGGGTCATGATAGATAATGGTTTTTCCCTAAATCTATGTACTCTAAAATTCATAAAATAGTTGGGTTGCACTGAAGCTGATATAACAAATGAAGTCATTACCATCAAATCTTATGAAAATGTCGACTGTACCTCTGAAGGCACCATATCATTACCCATCCAAGTGGGCCCTATTATTCAGGATATAGTATGTCATGTTGTTGATCTTGACCTTCCCTTCAACATCCTCCTTGGATGCCCATGGATTCATTCTATGCAAGCCATCCCCTCCACCTACCATCAGTGCATCAAATTCCCATATAATGGCACTAAGAGAACTATCCACAAATATCCCAAGCCCTTCACATACTGCAATGCATTGGAAACCTCCTTTCCACATTCCAATCACTGTCCTAGGATTGATATTGGCACCTCTGTCACAAATTCATCTCAAACCCATTCAGACCCAGAAACAATCCTCTCTTCCACCCTATCCACGGTCAAGATCAACAACAAAGGTTGTGGCGAGTACAAATTATCTGATGCCTTTGTAGTTGAAGCACTGCTAGTTGAGCCACACACTCAAGGTTGCCAACCTAATCCAAGCAAGACAGAACTAAAAAAAACCAAGCCGCTACAATTGGGTCCTACCACTTTTATCTCAAATGGTAGTTTGAATAGCTAGGAAATGACACCAAACATCAACCAATGGCTCTATAAGGATATACCACCCAAGGACACAAGTTGCCTCAATTACTTCAAAGGTAAGTACCCTGCAACTCACAAGCTGGTGACAGAAAAATGGAACTACCAAGCAGGTGGCCTTGGTTATGAAGATCAAGGAATGAAATATCCTATTGTACCAACCCGATGAGAAAAGTACCTAGGCCTTGGCATGGATTCTAACATGAATGGGGGCACCAACGAGAAAATCTATGCCTCTTTACCTTCCCTGGGTGAAATCGCTGACATCGAAGATGTCCTAGAAGAGAAAGTTGTGAGAGCCTATGATGATGTCTTTGATGATGAAACCTTCCTAGGCAATTTTGTCCTATGCCAACTTTCCATTATCTTTAATGAACTTACGCTCTGCCATCCTGAACTCATAGACTAGGACCAACCAAGTTTCATACATGTTGACGATTTCCAAAGTGAGGATGCATTCCTAAGATTTATGGGAGAAATTGAACATAGCAATGACTGGGGGCAAGATTCAACACATGTCTACAAGCTAGATCCAAAAGCATACTTTGGGGAAGAGGAGAACTTTAGCCACAAAAATGAAGAAGAAAACAAAAATAAAAAAGAGAAAAATCAATCCCCTAGCAAAAAATCCTCTTGGGCGCTATCTGATCACAAAAAAGTAAAAAAAAGGGCATATCCACTGGTGAAAACCTCCCTCAGGTGCCAGAGGATGAAGATTATCCTCTTCCTCTAATCCATGATTATAGGCCTGAATAGTCATTGATTCTCATTTAAGAAACAAAACCTGTCAACCTGGGCACCAAAGAGAATCCTGCCATCACATACATAGAAATATCTCTGACTGAAGCAGAAGAAAGTGATCTTGTCACTTTATTGAAGGAATCCATCAATAAGTTTGTATAGTCTTACTCCCACATGCCAGGATTAGACCCCAACTTGGTGGATCACCATCTTGCAGTGGACCCAAACATCAAACCTGTCAAACAAAAGCTCAGAAAGATGCATCCTAAAGTGGCACTACTTGTCAAAGCAGAGCTAGAGAAGTTACTGCAAGCCAAGATCATCCGCGCCATTGACTACTCTGATTGTATTTCTAACATGGTTCTAGTATCTAAACCTGATAAATTAATCAGGATATGTATAGACTTCCGAGATCTCAACAAGGCATGTCCCAAGGATAATTTCCCACTGCCCAACATAGACATGATAGTAGATCTCATAGCAGGACATGAGATTTTGTCACTCATGGATGGCTTTTCTGGATATAATCAGATCTATATTGCAAAAGAAGATCAACAAAAGACAACATTCACAACCCCTTGGGGCACCTTCTGTGATAATATGATGCCTTTTGGATTGAAGAATGCTGGGGCAACCTATCAGAGGGCCATGACTGTCATTTTTCATGACATGATTGACAAGAATCTTGAAGACTATGTAGATGATATCTTGGAAAAATCAGTAGAAAGGGAAGATCACCTAGACATTTTGGAATGCATCTTTGAGAGGATTGGACACTATTTCCTAATTCTCAACCCTAAGAAATGTGTCTTTGGGGTCACGTCAGACAAAATTCTTAGGTTCATTGTATCCATAAGAGGCATTGAAATAGATCCAAATAAGGTACAAGCTATCATAGAAATGCCTCCACAAAAGACACTCTGACAATTGCACAACCTCCAAGGAAAGTTACAATCCATGTGCCATTTAATCTCTCAATTAGCAGACAAGTTTCAATCATTCACTCATCTCCTGCAAAAGGATAACACTTTCAATGGGACCCTTAGTGTTGGAAGAGTTTTGACAAGATCAAATAATACTTGGTTAATCCACCCATCTTGGTACCACCTGTACCTAACCGACCACTCATCCTATATATTTCAGCTACTACAATAGCCCTGGGGGCACTCCTTACTTAGTTGGATGATGAAGGTAAAGAAAGAGCTATTTATTACATCAATCAGACCTTAGTGGGTTATGAGCTCAATTATTCCCCTATGGAGAAAGCATGTATGGCAGTGCTCTTCACCACTATATGCTTATTCATACAACCAAGCTCAATTCAAAAGTGGATCCTCTCAAGTACTTCGTATCGAAGACTACTCTTACAGGACGAATGGAAAAATGGGTTATGTTGTTAAGCACGTTTGATATTCAATATGTAGATAGAAAATCCATTAAAGGGAAAGTCATCGCCAATCAGCTAGCAGAGGCCCCGTTGGTGGATGCCTATCCCCTAATCATAGAATTTCTAGATGAGCATTTATGCATGATAGAAGAGAAACCTACTTGGAAACTCTACATTGATGGGTCCTACACATCTCATGGTGTAGGGACAAGAATACTTTTTGTCACACCTCAAGGTGGTTACATCCCTATGTCATTCAAATTGGGATTTCCCTACATGAAAAACATTGTAGAATATGAGGCACTAATCGTAGGACTCAACATGGATATAGAATGGAACTTCACAAATATGCAAGTCTTTGGTGATTCCCAACTCATCATCAAACAGGTCCTAGATGAGTATCAAACCAAAGATGAAAAATTGATGCCATATAAGAAGATGGTTGACAAGATGAAAGAACATTTCCTCCACTTGCAGATAACACAACTACCATGCTTGTAGAATAAGGCTGCCTATGAAATGAACATAATTGGCTCCCTCTTAGAGATTCCTCATGAGTTTACGCAATACGAATTCTTAGTTGAGAAACTTCATGCTCCCGCCTATGAGAATGATGAATCAAATCGCGTATGTGTCTTGGTTGGTCTCCAATCCCCATGGTACCACAATAGCCAGGCTTATCTACAAAATGGTAGCATATCCCCTCATCTCACTATAACCCAATGCCAAAACTTCATTTATAGAGCTTCTCGCTACACCCTCGTAGTCAACACCCTTTATCGTCGAGGCTATCACAACGTTCTCTCTAATGTCTAGATGAAAACAAAGCCGCCCAAGCTCTACAAGAGGTACATGCTAGAATCTATGGTGCCCACATGAGTGGAATGGTCCTATCCAATAAAATTCTACATACAAGGTACTATTGGCCTACAATGGAACATGATGCATGTGAGCTCATCAAGAAGTGTCTACCTTGCCAACAACATGCTAATCTGATCCATGATCCTACACAAGACCTCAGACCTAGTGTGCCTCCTTGGCCCTTCTCTTGTTGGGGTTTTGACCTTGTTGGTAAGATTACTCCCCTTTCTTCTGAGGGCCACAAATACATAATCACAACAATGGAGTGGTTTACAAAGTGGGTCAAAGCAATTCTGCTCACCCTCACTACAGGTGTCCATATCTCCAAATTCATCCTCTATCACATTGTTTGTCGCTTTGGCATACCCTCCACTATCTTCATAGATCATAGAAAACTATTTGAAAACCAACACGTCAATGATCAGTGTGCTCACCTCCATATCCATCACTGTTTCTCTAGTCCATATTTCTATCAAGGTAATGACCAAGATGAGGCAACTAATAAAACCCTCCTCAAAATCCTCAGGAAAGTTGTCAATGATACTGGCCATGACTGGCTTCTCTAGATCAACCCCGCCCTCTAGGAATATTGCACTTCCTACCGTACTCCTATAAGAACCACTTCATATTCCCTAGTCTATGGTGCTAAAGCGGTCTTACCAATTGAGGTCAAACTACCATCCCTTCGAGTATCACTGAGAGGCCTGGTTGATGATGAAGATTACTGAGTAGCCAGACTCACACAGCTTGATCTACTAGATGAAAAGTGCCAACAAGCCTATGATCACCTACTTGTCTATCGAAATAGACTCAAGTGGAACTATAACAAGAAGGTCCACCCACACCAGTTCCAGGTAGGGGACCTTGTGCTAAAGGAAAATTAGAAAGTAGGTACTGATCAAGAAAAGAAAGGTAAGTTTGAAGTCACCTGGGAAGGCCCCTATGTTGTCACTGCATGCTTTGGTTCTAGGGAGTATTAACTCTCCACTCCTGAAGGAGAACCCTTGAATGATCCTATCAACATCATTTATCTTAGGCACTTTTATGCCTGACAGTTGGTTGTTCATTCTAGTTATCTAAGAAAATCCATAAAAAGTATAAAAAGTCCTAAAGAGAGCACAAAAACAATGAAAAATAGTCCTGAAAAAATATATCAAAAAGTAGAAAATGAAGCTGAAAAAATTATTGTCTCAACAAAACCCTAGCAAACAGGTGATTGGACAACATCAAAAACATCCAAAAAATAAAAAAAAAAACATCAAAAAAACCAAAAAGAAGAAAAGAGAAATTTTTTTTCTAATGGTGAAAAATTGGGAATAATGCACCTTCGACAAGTATGGGTGATGAAAACCTAGCAACAAGCATCACACATAGTGGACCACTCCATTATTTATCAAAATCTCACTCCCCTCCATCACCATCATCACATCTCCATGAATCTCAGCATTTCCCATATTCCCTAGGTGTTCCAAAACTATCGCATGCATCAAACAACAAGATCCAATCAAATCTCGGTAGCAACCTTTGTACATAAATCACTTGTAATTATTCTCTTGTAATTAATCATTCGGTTTGGTACTTGTATATTTGTGACATGTCAAGTCTTCTCACCATCACACTAACTTCCTGAGTTGTCATCATGCTAACATTCTTTGCCTGATCAGTCATAGTCCTCCTGGCTGGTTCATCAGTTGATTGTGACACACACCAAAAGTATGGGTCCCATCTCATTCGTTGCATCAGTCGCATGCATTGCATCTAGTGTTTTTCTTGATATTATTTTAGGTTCATTATTAGATTGCATTGATCATCATTTGATTGAATTAAGTTCTTCATTTAATTAAATAGTTAAAACCATTTTAGGATCTTGCATAATTAATTCATCTTAGATTCATTGTTATAATTTGCATTGTCAACCCATCATTTAGATTCATTTTACATCTTGCATTGTTAAATCATTTCGATCCATTTTAGTCTTGCATTGTTAAGATTCATTTATATTCATTATGTACCTTAGATTCATCTTGCATCCATATTCATATTCATTAAACATAAACATATACATTGCATACATCATAAAATCACATCACATCCTGCATCCACACACGTCAGTACATCATATAAGAATCATCCAACCTGCATCAGTCATACATCATAAATACATAATCATAAAACCATCCTGCATACACAATTTGTCATACATATGCATCACATCCTACAAACATCAATGTCAGTAATCATATAAGCATATGCATCATAAAATCATATAGATCAAGGCATAGAATCACATCAAATAATAGAGTCTTCATCGATCATCATATATATATATATAATGTCCATAAATACAATGTCTATCATCAATAAAATACATAAGCCTTGCACCGAGGTACTGATATACATGTACATCTCAAAATGCAAAATTGTGTGTCACATAATCCTCTAATGAATCATGCAGGTGGCTGTGATGATCCACCTCCCTACCCTGGTGGTGGATGTGGTGGCATCCCCATGGATCCTTGAGACTGCGATGCCCTCCCTGTACTGTATGACTATGATCTCTCAGCGAGTACCTATCTCTAGGCCTCAAAGACTAAGTCATGATATAACGCCTGATAATGAGCTGCCTCTCTATCTGCCCTAGGTGCATCCGTATGGGTGAAAAAAGCCTCTACCACTACCTGTCCCATACCACCTGCACTGGCTGCCTGCCTAGCGATATCTTACTCAGTCCTATAAGCCTCAACCCGCCTCTGTGCTACATCCCTCTTCGAGGTCAATGCTATGATCTGCTCCATGGCCTGATCCATTTTCTCAATCAAACTACCCAACTGACTTGTAAGTGTACCTATCTCAGTCTGTAGCTCTGTAGTATCCTAAGTCAAGTCAACCATTGAGAACTCTCCTGAGTCAACTCTACCTTGTAAGGTGTTGAGTGTACCCTTAGCCCTATCTGCTCATTCTTTCTCTACAGATAATAACCCCTGTACCCAGGTCATCTCAATATGAAGGCTGGCCTCTGATACCTCTACCATCCCCATCAACCCCCATAGTATCACGCACTCATTCTATAAACTATCTCTCTCTGCGATGATAGTATCATGTGTATCCTATGCAACGTATCCTATTGATGGCCCCTACGGCCCCTATAGTACCTTTACCTGTGCTAGAACCTAAGGTTCCTGTACCTATCCCTACACTGGCACCTGACGTGCCTTGTCCTATACATCCCCTGGTGGCCCCTGATCCTATCCTCCCTTTACCTGTGCCTCTGTCTGAGGATGAACCCGTGTTTGCTGTGGCCTCCTCATCTACCCTGTTGTTGAGGTCTCAGGGGCATCTCCTATAGCTATCCCATCATCCACCTCCATGTCTCCTGTCAGCTGCTCATGGACCGCTACCTGCACTAGATCTGTGAGCTGTAAGGGTGTGTGTGTGGCCCACCATGCTGCATACTCAGCAGTCATACCTGCATCAATGACACCTGGCTTGGCCATGAATTCTATCCACGCTATCATCCTCCAAGAAACCCACATTGTGAGCGCATCATTGTATCAGCCCCATACGCCTACCTCCCTAGTGACATGAGGATGTAAGTCATCCTCTGCCACCACCCCCTGCTATAGTCCGAACTGCCTCATGACCCTGGATGGCCTGTACCTCTCTATCTGGTGGATAGTCCTCCCCAGTAGAAAGAAATTGATCTGTACATAAGAGAGGTATAAAAAATCCTCAGAACCATCCTCCAAACCCACTTCCCAATCCATGGCTCCCTATGGCTTGCAGAGTCTATATGGGGTCCAATAGAAAACCTGAACCTCATCCAGTAACCATCGCTAGTATCCAGTCTGACCAACTAAAGTGTATCTTAGCAACAACCTATATCTACATGCATAAGGCTCTCGTGGTTTCCATGCATCTCGTACCCACATTGGATGGAACACTGCAATGTGCTCCTAGGCCCATACTAACAACATAGTCACCCCATTCCCCATGTTACATACCCCGCGGTACACAGCCATGTGGAGATCATGGTACAACTATCCTAGGATGACATACCCCCTGCAGTAGGTCATCCCCTCCTTGAGCATCCTTGCTAGTACCCGAGACCACCCCATACCAAAACCATGACCAGTCAAGTCTGCCAGCATTGGCCCATCGATAGATCGGGACAAAAATAGGGCTATTCTCCTCAGCATCTTGTTTGCCGCTAGCTACCAGGGTATCTAGGTCCTATATGTTAGGATCCTCCTCATAGGTCTCCTGAATGTGATCTCCATATAATGATCACTATCCTCTAACCTATTCTATGGTATCAACCCTCGTATTAGTATCTGTAGAATTTGCCACACATCCTTGAGAGTGATCGTGGCCTCTCCAGTCGACAGATGGAATGTGGTAGTGTCACTGTGCCACCGCTTGATCAAAGTGGTCATCATCCCATTATGTGATCATAGCCTAGGTCAATGGGGCACATAGTCCAACCCAACTGCTACTAACAATCCCTAGTCCACGTCCATCAGTTGGGCCTCCAACTCCATCATCAGTGGCCAGTGCTCTCGAGATCCCAATGGTGGGAACTCCTCCTGTACAATCCAAAATCCACCATGTCAACCCAAATTTCTTCTTTTCCTAGCCTAACCCCTCCCAAAATGGTGCATCTCATCCCTAGGTCCTTTTCTGACTCATCCTCGGCCCCCACTGGGTCCCTTCATTTCCCTCCCCCTCAACATTTTCCCCTTTTGGTGTAGACGCCGGTTTAGTCGAAAATGCCAGTTCTTACACCAACATCTCCGCCTGTTCCCCCCATACTGCCATCTTTGAAGATGTGGATCTGGGTTTGGCATCTTCAAAGATGCCGGTTCATCATTGATATCTTTGGAGACACAGGTTCAGGGATCAGTGTCTGCAAAGATGTCAATCTGGGGATCGGCGTCTTTGCAGACATTGGTTCATGAACCGATGTCTCTGGTTTGAAACCTAATCTACCCGCATTAAATGCCCCCTAACCCACCCAGAAAGTGTTAAAAACTTTGACAAAAGTAAATGCAAGGTAAATGTTGAGTCACTCATCGATACTAGTCGCTCCGCAGGTCTCCCATGTGTGCGGTTGCACTCTCCCAACTGCCCCAACATCCTCTCATCAACCATGTTTTCTCTCTAAAGCTCTCATTTTGCTTAATCACTATTCACAAATGACCTTCTTTAAGCCCCCAAGCCCCTCTTATAGCCCCTGTTTTCCCCAAATGTTTTTTTCCCCACCTTTTTTCTTCTCCCGAGTGTCTATTTTTGTATTATTAGTCCTATTGTACAACCTAAATGCGTTGAAAATTCCAAAAAACATTATAAAAAATTACAAAAATCCAAAAAATTCAAAAAATCAGAAAAATTCAAAAAAATCAAATATTCTCCACAATCTTGCAATAAACCCTTGTTTCTTTCCGCATTGTCCAGTCTTTCACTTTTCAGTGACGTTTTGACTCCTAGGACTGCAATCATGTTTTTCACCAAATCAATTTTGCAACCAACTATCCTTGTTCCTCATTCTGTTCACAGCTTTTGCTAGCGAATATCTTTTACTCACATCAAATCCAATGTTTGCCTGTTAGGATGCATCCTTCTGACATTGGCTTATCAAATCCTTCATCACATCAAACCTATTCATGGAAAGAACTTTGGACTGAATGACTTCTTTATCATGAGGCTTTCTTTATTGATTTTATCTTTTTGTGTTAGTTTACACCTAATCACCACTACCTCGATCTACTATATCTTTATTCTATCCCAAAAATCTATAAATAGAGGCCTTCTCCTCTTCAATTTTCATCTCTCACTGTGCATTGTTATTATGCTAGAATTGCTTTATATTTTCATAGATAGTTTGATGTTTTTGTGCTTAAATTACTTAGAAATCACATGCTAGGATCAATTTGGTAAATGAATCATAAGTTTCTTTCTTGTATTGCATTTCATTATCATAGTAGCATAATCATCTGAAAAATTTGAGACTAGTTCCTCATACTAGCTCTTGAATCTCTTATTTTGCTCCCAAATCTTGCATTCATAGTTGCATTTTGTATTGGGGATCCACTTCATTTGTGTGTTTGAGAGAGCACACCCACATTCAATCCAAAAAGATCAAATCAAACAAGCCTCATGGGTGCAACTTGTTTTAGCTCTATCTGATGATATGAGGATACTTTGTTTTGTCTTGTTTGCTTTTATCTCACTTGGATTTTAAATGCTAACCCTCTAATGATTTCTTGTTTGTGAGTGCTTGCAGGTTGATATTTTCCTCATACACAGTAATAGATCAGAACTTGTGTGTAATTTTTCAATATGATTCTTGGCTTCTATCAACTCGGATTCTATCTTTTTCTTGATGTTCTCCAACTCCAAGATCTTCATATTTTCTTGCATAAGTTCATCTAATTGTTTACTTTCTTTGGTCTTTTCTTCAATAGCTGTTAGGCTATCTGTTCACTGTTCATTCAAATCTTCAATCTTATCCTTCAGAGACATGTTTTCTTCATTCAAATTTTTGACCATTTCCCCAAATCATTCGTAGATCAATCTTTCAAATCTTTTCTTAATTTTTCGATGCGCATTTGCGAGCCATCAAATTTCAATTTCAGTTCTTCATTTTCTTTTTCAGATCTATCAAGATCTTCAAGAATTGCTTCAAGATTCTTTTTCAGATGTTTCACTTCTGTTGAGTCCATGATCTCCTCAAGTGGTTAAACTTTTCTCAGAGGACCAGAGCTCTGGTACCAATTGTTAGAAACACTGAGGGGGGGGGGGGGGGGGGGGGAATCNGGGGGGGAGGGGGTGAATCAATGTTTAGTATAATTCAACAACTTGAAACTTAAACCAAAGAGATAATTGATTAAGCATAACACATTAACACATAACACAAAATATGTTTATGGGGAAACCTTGATTAGAGGAAAACCCTGGTGGGAATTAGTACCCACAAATAATTGCACTAATCTTATGAACTTGTTAGAGTTCCTTTACCCTGTTAGGAGCAGTATTTCCAATGCAAGTACAATGATCCTATTAGGAGTGTTTACAAAACCCTGTTAAAGGTGTATGGCTCACTTCCTGAGCTCACTGCTCAATAAATAAGAAGGCTACAACCTCCTGATGAGAGATACCCACTATAACTGGCAATTAAACTGCTGTTATGACACTGCTTGTCTGATCAGTTCCTTTTGTGCGCTGAAACTCTAATCATTGATAGAGATTTATCTCATGATGATTATTCTTCATTCTCTGCTATCTTAGTTTCTATATATTTCTCTTTTTACCATATGACATCTAATACAAAATACATGTTAAGTATATATACATACTCAATAGACGCAACCAAAAACTAGGACTTAGTTGGCCCAAAAACAACATACACAATGCTTCCAAATGAATTGGCTTAAGTGTGTTTACATGAGTGCTAATAAAATAATTACAAAAATATTACTATAGGCGCATAGCTAATGGAAAAAAAATTAACATGCGCTAATAAAAAACTAGAGTTGGCTCCATGCTCTTTTTTGCCGAGCTACTAGGGCACTTGGACTTGCTGTAACTTCACCATACTGATATATCAGAACTTGCACATGTAGAATTAGCAAAATACTATATCCATAAGATTATATCCAAAGATGTAGACCATGACTCGATCATACACACGTGCACTGATGCTCTGATCAGCGGATATATCTCTAACTGCACTGTCTTCTATAGTTAGTCAATTTTTGGTCTTCAAGGTTTATGAAATGACTGTAAAAACTCCTATATGACTTTGTTTCCATAATGAAAACATAAAATTAGTCATATAATCTATGTAGTGTCAACTTTCCAAGATCATCATCATCATCATCATCATCATCATCATCCAATGCAGGAACTATATAATCTAGAGCAATGAGTTGTAGAAATGGATGTGTAGAAAACCATTGACTATACTCCAATGTCATCCCAACATCCAAAACATATGGAAATTAATCCCATGTCACTAAATACTATCCCTTAGACTCACCCAATGCTGTCCCATATGAAATATTAGGTCCCCATTTTGATCTCTGCTTGTGTACACAAGCGTACACAACAAAACCCTGTGGCATACCTTGTCTCTTGTCATACTATTACTGAACTCGAGTAACCCAAAATCTCTCAATATTGTAGGGTGTCCTACCAATCAACCATCGAGACATAAAAACATAAGGAATATCTACTACATTTTTTTCCCATGCCTCGTAACCAATGTAGGGTCTCTAATAGTCTGTATCCATGTCATCGATCTATTGCCTCCAATACTCTAGCTTTCCCAACTTAGGCTTGACAATGATATCCTGGTAACCATAAATGTAAGGGTGATTATTTGGACACTATCTATCAATAATAGGTTGAGTCATTGGGATGTGCTCCCAGGCCTGAATTTGAAAAAGAACAACCCCTGCTAATAATGCTTCCTCCCGATCATACACTACCTAATGAAGCTCATGATAAAGGTGGGCCAAAATTCATGAACCCCAACCAAACCATTGAGGATGAGCTAGCATGTCCTCCAGAATCCTCCTCCATCTAATAAGAAATCTACATAATCTCCTATCATCCATCATAAAACCTCCAATAAGTACAATAAATACTGAAGAAAGTGGGGTATATCTCCACACCATTATCCTCCATAGAAGTGTCTCATACCCTATCTCATCATCCTCAAAGACTCATCAAACAACCTCACCATCATAATCCTAATTGTAATAGACCAACTCTCCAAATATAGGAATCATGAGAATCCTATAGACATCCTCTGGAGTCACTGCCATATCTCTAGTAGGAAGGTGGAAGGTATTATGGTTGATGTGCCAGCGCTCAACCAATGCCGTAAAAAAACCCCTATTCACTCAAAACTAGAGGATTTCAAGCAAGTAACCGAGTTTGCATTGGACAAATCACAAATTTCCCTACATGTGATAGGAACTCAATCAAAATGAAAGGGTTTGGGGGTACTGACCCCTCTTATTAA
The DNA here is from genome assembly GCA_018584345.1 of Thuja plicata. Classification (NCBI taxonomy): domain Eukaryota; kingdom Viridiplantae; phylum Streptophyta; class Pinopsida; order Cupressales; family Cupressaceae; genus Thuja; species Thuja plicata. The sequence continues at coordinate 3,250,249 of MU223404.1, read as the reverse complement.
CCTTCCCTGAGGGAACCTATTTAAGTTAAGAATATCAATCAGTCAATACTCAATCAATAATAAAGAATCAATTAACACATTAAATCATCTATGCTATATGCTCATGTGATATTTTGAACTTTCTTGGTGAGTGCATCTATTTTTGATTGTATAGAGCTTGAGGTTGAAAAAACAAATAAAATTTACCCTATCAAATTGACATAAATACCACATAAAAAATGACTAACAACAACATCAAAAGGACTTAAAAAAAAATCAAAATCAACCCTAATATTAAATGTGACACTGTGCATATCAAAAGAAATGAAAAATTCATATGCGATGCAAGCAATTTTAGATGCAACCTCTAATCTATCATATGTGATCAAATAATTGTATGTGATGAAACACTTTTCAAAAGAAATACAATAATCATCATATGCACAATCAAATTGAAGAGGAGGTAACAAGAATTGATTGTGACAAAAAAATAACTTACAAACCCTATATCATATGCGATATTCCAATTATCATATATGAATCTATGCATATCATATGTGATGGAATAATATATAAATGCATAAAAATGGAAAACCACTAGGTTTTTTAATTAAAAAAGCATAACAATCATTCAAAAACAACAAAATCACAAAGGGAGATCAATTACATACCCGAATTCCATAGCTAGGAGGTCTCTGATAGTGTTTGACCTTCTCGAACCGATGCTTGTAATACAGAATCACCATGCTGACTGGAGGGAATGTTTTCTCACAAAGGTAAAAAGTGAAAGGAGAGAGTAAAAATAAATAGTGAAAAGGACTTTTTGGCCCTGCTTATTCACTTTTTAAACCTAAGGAGGGGTAATTTTCATCTCAATTTAATTTATGAAGGCCTATTAATCAAATTTCTTCACCAAGGCATTATTACAAATTATTTTTATCTAAAATTAAATCAAAATGGCTAAAAATCATTAAAATCATTAAATTTTCCAAAATTCCTAAAAGTCATAAAACATTTTGATTTATTTCCCGAGGGGGCATACTATCACCACAACATAATTTTTTTGAAATCGGGACACTTTTCAAAATCAGGGACATCAAACGTTGAATTTTCAAAATTTCAATCATAACATCAGAGGGATCAATTTTCATATCAGGGATATCATATCAATGACATCATCATCATGATCATCATATGAGTGGTACATTAATCAATCAATCAGGTTGACATCACAACATCAAATTATTAAATCAAGATCAATGTTAGATTATTATTTGAACCAACACACTGCCAACACGGTGATTCAAAGAGGGGAAAAATTTATACAGCTGAAAATGGTCAAAAGGAAAACATTAATTAAATTCAAGAATTTGGGGGTTATTTAAATGAAAATAATCTATTATGTAATTGAATTAAATATTTAATTAAATGTTGGAAAGAGACACTGCATAGAAGCTTGGATGTTGTCATTGATGGCAACTAAAGATGAATTACATGTGTGCATTGTTGGAAGCTAAAATTGAAACAATTGTTATATTGCCATTGATGTCAAACGTTAACTGGTAAGACAATTGGTATCTTGTAAAGTGCTATATCAATTGATTGATGAAGAAGATTTGAAAAGAGGAGATAACAAGAAGACTTGGTGAAATGGTTGAGTTATGTGAAGCTACAATGGGAACTTGATGAGATTGCATGTTGGTAAGGTAATATGTTGTTTATCTTTAACACCAAGTGAAGTTTAGATGACTACAAGTTTAGTCTTGACCGAGTAACAGAGAAAAAGATTAAGGAGCTTATGTGTGTGCTGAGTGATACGAGTGTCAACTAAGCATCAGTACATACCGAGAAAATTTAGTGGTGACTGAGTATTAGTATTTATCAAGTGTCAGTAAATTATTGATTTATCTAAAGATGACCGAGCGGAAGAACACAGTGATGACCAAGCATAAATATTCTAATAGTTTGATTAAGATTTGAGATCCCAACTGACAGTTAATTTCTTGGGATTTGTGAAGTATATTAAAGACAAGGATGATCATATTGAAGAGTTAAATGAGCATTTAATATATGTTTAACCATTTTCATGTATGTATTCAAGAAAGAGTTTTAGGATGTATTCTACCTTGTAGATGGAAAATGAAATGTTGAAAGGATTTGTTTGATCTGACCAAAACCTAAGATCTACGGTGATAATTAAGTGGAAAAAGATCTAGCTACTTGATCATAGAGGTATAAGATTAACCTAGTTGAAGGTTATGTGTATGGTAGAGGTTAATTCAGTTGATTGATGTAAATCTAAGAAGAAGGTAGAGAAGGTTGAGAAGAGCAGTACAAGACTACATAACAGTGATTGCTTGATAGATTTGCAAGTAGATCTGAGTGATAGAGATGAAAATGAAGGCCAGTCAGTGAATTAACATTTGAGCGAAAGTGGATTTGTATTTGCAAAGTGAGTTGTATGTTTTAGATCACATTAATGTTACTTTATAACCATTGTATCAGTGAAAAATCCTTTTAAACAAGGTTGAGCTAATAGTCATATTGTAAATACTTTATTAAAGGTGACATTCTAATGGAATGGTCTAAGCCCTCTAACAAGTCTCACTTTTAATAGGGTGATTAAATCCTTGAACAAGGTGACATTTAACAGTGTGTATTGTAACCTTTAACAGGGTTGGATCCGCACAGATCTCACTTCATAAGAGTGAAAAATTGGTAGCATGTTACTGGTGGTTTTTTCCAAACTGGGTTTCCAGGATAAATCCCAGTGTCATACTTGAGTGAATTTTATTTGATGTGTTGTACTGTTAAGAGTTTTATATTGTGCAAGTTGATTACATTAGGACAATGAACTGCAAGTTTATGTTACTGATTATGTGTTATAGAGACTGAGTGCATTACTTAGTGTATTTGAGTTGGTTAAAGTGTTTATAAGTTCAATTGGTACATCTGGACCTAGGATAACTGATTCACCCCCCCTCATTTATTTTGAATCATTCTAACAATTGGTATCAGAGTATTGTGGTGCTTGTAAGGAAAATTTTGAAGGTACTCAAAGCTAAAGATCAAGATGTATAAAAAGGATGTACCAAGGCTGAACAAGGAGAAATTTCTTGCATGGAAAAGTTTGATGAAGTTACACCTAGCTGGAATTGGAGAAGCAAAAAAATACTATGTGCAACATGACTACATAACAGTGCCTATAGTTATGACAACTCAAAAAATGAAAGAAAAACAAGAACACAATCAAGCAACGTTGGAGATTGCATCAGCCCTAAGCTATCCTAAATTTGAAGATATAAAAGACTACAAAACTGCAAAAGAAATGTGGGACACACTGGAAACTATCTATGGAGGTGATACAAATGTACTGAGAGCTAAATTTGAAATGTTGAGAGGTAAGTTTGATGAAATGATAATGTTAGATGGAGAAACTATTGTTCAATACTGTAGCCGAGTTAAGGAGGTTGTAAATGCTATTAGAGGAGCTAATGAATCTATTAATGATGATATTGTTATTAGAAAGGTACTAAAGATTCTACTTCCTATTTATGCTATTAGATTATCTGCTATACAAGAACTGAGATGTACTCATGATAACAACTCTAGAAGGTTTAGTTTCTATACTTACTGCTTTTGAGTTATCAAATTTTGATAATTTCACTCCTCACAATGTTGATTCTGCATTCAAATAATAATTGACTCTTCATAAATCTAAGAAAGGAAAAGAAAGACATGTGAACAGTGACAGTGACACTTATGATGATGATCTTGATGAACTTGAAGCACTTATGGCTAGAAGACTACCGAGAGGAAAAAGAAAATTCGAAGGTAAACTTCCTACAATCTATTTTTCATGTAACAAAGTTGGCCATATTGTAGCAAGATGTCCTGACCAGAATGACAAGGATGATAGATTAGAAAGAAAGTACAAAGACAAAAGGGATGCCATAGATTTCAGAAGGTATAAGGACTATAAGGACAAAGGTAAGAAATATTTCTATATTGCCGAAGAAGAAACTGATAGTGAATCTGATAAATCTGATGACAATGATATAGTTGTTTATGTTGCTATGAAAGATGATTCTGATGAGGATGAGAAAACTACACTTATTTCATATATGATTAAAGGTGATAGATGGATAATTGATAGTGGTTTCTCACATCATATGAATGGTGATAAAAGTAAATTTGAAACCTTAAGCTATTTCAAAGGTGGTAGTGTTAAGTTTGGTAATGACAAACCATGTCTTGTGAAAGGAAAAGGATCAATAAAATTGACTAATAAGATCACATGTGATAATGCTTATTGGGTTGAAGGACTTAACTATAATTTGTTGAGTGTTGCAAATTTGAACACTTCTATATACCAAGTTGAATTTCATCACAAAAAGGCTAAAATATTTGATTCTACTGGTGAACTGATTGGAAGTTTTGAATAGACAAGAGGTTATTTTTTCTATCTAGATCTATCTGATGAGACATGTTTGTTTTCACAATATGATGATGTATGGTAATGACATAAGAGTTTATGTCATGTGAAATTTGAAAATTTTGTAAACATAAGTAAGATGAAAAGAGTAAGAGGCTTATCGAGATTGAAGAAACCCGATAATGTTATGTGTAAGAAATGTTAGTTGGGCAAAATGACTAAGTCTAGTTTTAAGAGAAAAACCTAAACTTATGATAATGTTTTGGAATTGGTTCATGCTGACCTTTGTGGACCTATTGGTGTGAAAATATTTTGTGGTGATAAATATTTCATACTGTTTGTTGATGATTACTCTAAAATGATGACTGTGATGTTTCTCAAAGAAAAATCTGATGCTTTTTAGATTTTTAAGTGGTATTTAGAAAAAGTCAAAAAAGAGATAGGTAAGAGCTTGAGATGTCTGAGATTTGACAGAGGAGGAGAGTTTATATCTAGTGAATTTAACTTATTCTATAATGATAGAGGAATTAAAAGACAAATGTCTACTCCAAGAACTCCCCCACAGAATGGCATAGCCAAGAGAAGGAATAGATCAATAATGGATTGTGCTAGAACACTGATGATAGAGAAGAATGTTGCACAAAAATAATAGAGAGAAGCTTTAAGTACAACATTCTATACCTTGAACCGAGTACAAGTCATGAAAGGTACTGATATTACACCTTATGAGTTATGGTATGGTTATGCACCTAATGTAAAATATTTTAAGTCTTTGGAAGCAAATTTTATATACTAAATGACAATAAAAATGGAAAACTTGATGCTAAAAGTGATGAAGACATTCCTAGGTTATTCCACTAAGAGAAAAGTGTATAAGTGTTTGGATTCTAACGCTAACAAAGTTGTGGAAAATGCAAATGTGAGAAGTGATGAAGATGCAGATTAGAATGAATTTGAATGCAAGCAAGAATCTGAAGACTACAGATCTTTCATTTACATAAACGAAGGAGAGCCCAATAGTTTTCCTGAACCAGAAAAAGAAGCTACCAAACAAAAAAATGGTGCTACTGAGAAACAACAAGAAAATGATGAGACACTGAAAGAGGCTGCCAAGCATTAGGAGGAAACTGCTGAGGAATATGAGGAAGAAGTTGAGACACACAAAAAACTTGAAATGAATTTTCATGATGAATCTCATTAATAACAACAAGAACAAAGGAGACCAGAGCCTACTCCAGCAATATATGTTAGAAGACATCATAAACCAGATCAAATCATTGGAGAAAAATATTTTGAGGTCATGAAAAGAAGAAAATTGAAAAATTAGACATGGCTATTATGTGATTTTGAGCCCAAATCAGTGAAAAATGCTTTGGATAATGAAGACTAGATACATGCCATGAATGAAGAAATTGAACAAATCAAGAAGAACAAGACTTGGACACTAGTACCTAGTCCAAAGGACAAGAACAATATTGGAACCAAGTGGGTATTTAGAAATAACCTGAATGAACATGGAGAAGTCATAAGAAACAAGGGTAGACTGGTATGCAAAGGTTATGCGAAAGAAGAAGGTATTGACTATGGTGAGACGTTTTCCCCAGTTTCTAGATTGGAAGGAGTTAGAAATTTACTGGCTTATGCAACTTACAAAGGATTCAAAGTATATCAAATGGATGTCAAATCAACATTTATGAATGAAATAATGGAAGAAGAGGTATACATTGAACAAGATTAAGGATTTGTTGATTCAAGCAAGAGGAATAGGGTCAGCAAGATACATAAAGTGTTGTATGGATTGAAGCAAGCCCCCAGAGCATGGTATGAGAGATTGCACAATTACTTAGTCAAGATTAGATTTACAAGGACTAATGACACCAATAATCTATACTTAAATTCTAAAAAAGGTAAAGGGATATTGTTAGCTAAAATATTTGTTTATGATATCATATTTGGAGGAAAAGATTTTTTATGCCAAACATTTTCAAATGAGATGCATACTGAATTTGAGATATCTATGTTTGGAGAGATCAAATTCTTTGTTGGTATGAAAGTATATCATATGAAGAAAGGTATCTACATTACTCAATCTAAATATATCAAGGAGATAATGAAAACCTTTGGCATGGAGGACTCCAGACCTGTAAGTACACCTATTTCTATTGAACATAAAATATTAAAGACAACTAAAGTCAATCAAACCCTGTATAGATCAATGATTGGGAAACTACAATATGTTGTCCACAGTAGACTAGATATTGCATTAGCAGTTGGGATTGTTGCAAGATATTTTACAAATACTAAATATACTCACATGATGGTAGTGAAAAGGATACTGAGATATATGAAGGGAACAAAGGACTATAGTTTATTTTATAAGAAGAATGAGAAGTTTGAACTAAAATTTTATACAGATGCCGATTGGGCATGTAATGTTGATGAAAAAAAGAGTACAAGTTGTGGTGCATTCTTTTTAAGAAAGATATTAGTCTCTTGGACAAGCAAGAAACAAAAATGCATTTCTCAATCAACAACATAAATTGAATATGTTGCAGTAGCAGTGAATTATTCAAATATAGTGTAGACCAACCAATTGTTGAAAGGAATAAAGGAAGAGATCAATGAACCAGTTGTTATTTTACGAGACAACACTAGGGATATTAATATTTAAAATCCTGTGATGCATACAAAGACCAAGCATATTGCTATCAAGTATCATTACTTGAGAGAGATGGTACAAGACAAAGAAGTAAGACTTGCATATGTAAATACAAAGGAACAATTGCAAGATATATTTACTAAGGCATTACCCATGAATGATCATGAGTATCTGAGAGGTTAATTATGGGTGATTCTCCTATCTGAGGCTAACTAGGATCACATGGAGTAATTGCATCAAATGTATTATACAAAATATTTGACAAATTGATGCAAAGGTGGTCACACTTTAGGAGTTGCCTAAAGCTGTGAAGAGTAACACACAGGATGTTGATCAATCATAAGTAAGATGACAGAGGGAGCATAGAATTCAAAAATTTGACTCAGAGATATCTACATGATGAAGATGTATGTCTTTGGCATTGTTTTCAAAGAGGGATAATTAGACATGAAAACATATGCGGGAGATATTCAGATCGGACAGTAAGAGAGATATGACAAAGAGAGAGAATTACATAGAGACTATACTATGAGGGAGCTAATATTTGTATTGGAGAGAATCATAATGAAGCTAAGGACATTAATGAAAATCTATTTACAAAACATACTCTTTGGATTTCTTGGTAACCTTGCATATGTTGTTTGCATGTATTTTCCATCAATGCCAAACATGGAGATTGTTGGAAGCTACAATTGAAATAATTGTTTTATTGCCATTGATTTAAAACCTTAATTGGTAAGATAGTTGCTATCTTGTAAAGTTCCATATCAAATGATTGATGAAGAAGATTTGAAAAGAGGAGATAACAAGAAGACCTGGTGAAATGGTTGAGTTATGTGAAAGTACAATGGGTACTTGATGAAATTGCATGTTGGTAAGGTAATATGTTGTTTATCTTTAACACCAAGTGAAGTTTAGATGACTACAAGTTTAGTCTTGACAGAGTAACAGAGCAGAAGATTAAGGAACTTATATATGTGCTGAGTGATGCAAGTGTCAAATAAGCATCATTACATGCCAAGAAAATTTAGTGTCGACCTAGCATCATTATTTACCAAGCTTCAGTAAATTACCGAGTTATCTAATGATGACCGAGTGAAAGAACACAATGATGACCGAGAGTCATTATTTTGACAGTTTGATTAAGATTTGAGATCCCAGCTAACATAGTTAATTTCTTTGGATATGTGAAGTATATTTAAGATAAATACCACAAGATCACGAGGGTACACCACATGACGTGGTGGGTTAGGGTGTAATTGAAGATGATTCAGTGTTGAGGTAGTGACACACTTGGACCAATGAAAACAATAGAAAAGGGACACATGGAAGTGGGAAACCCTAGGGGAGATGAGATGGACCAGTCATAGGGTAACACATGGCGGCTGGGAAACTTTGGAAGTTCTTGAAGCATATTAAATGGTGATCAGATTAGATAGTTCTCATGATCCTTCCAAGGAAGTTGCATGGAATATAAAACAATGGGATGGAGAGACATTTCTACATGTCTAGGTTAAGGTGGAGCTGACGTAGTTTGTGGGTGATACATGGAGACCACTGAGAAAATCAGATACTGCCATGTGGCAGACAACATATCCAGAATTTTCATCTAGGTTTGAGGATAGAAGAAAGTGATAGATCCAAAAAGACTTGGAGTTTATGTTAGAGTGGATGGAGGCTCTCACTTTTAGACTTTGAGTTCTTATGGGTAAGGGAGAGTTTCTTTTTCTTCAATTAGTTTGAGGTTAGTTCAACATCAGTGTGAACTTCACATGGGTCAGTTACATCTTGAGTTCACTTTTGAGATAATTGGAACATAGTTTCCTCTAGTTCTATTCCTCCTTTTGTGGGTTATTCATTCACATCTAACCCAAAGGATGTTTTCATCCATAGATTTGGAGGAGGAGGTAGAGTTGTGATTTTAGTTTATGCATGATTTTAGGAGTTACCTTATGTTCTTCACCAGTTTATAGTGTAGATCACATTGGATTTGGTGTTGAGCCTTTCCTAAAAGCATTTATTCCTTTTTCATTTGAAGGGGTTCTCATTCTTTTCCAGGGGGCATGTATTGCAGCATTGGAAAAGCTATTTCATGTTTAGGATTTGTATGAGGATACATTTTTTTGGGTTTTGTAGTAGCATCACTTCTTGATTTTCAGTAATATAGAAACAAATTTCCTTCTCAATACTTCTGGTGTTTTGTTATGGTTGGTGATTTAATGAATTAATGTGATATTGTCAAATTTTCTCATGAAATAATGATTTGATGTCGAAAGATAAATGTTAGAAGCAGGTCTCATATTGATCTAGTTGATTTTAATGATAGTAGTTGAGAAAACCAACTGGTTTTCCTCCATGTAGGCACTAGGTTCAATATTTTATGAGAAATACTTATGTATCTCATGTTTCGTTGAGCTGTGAAAATTTTAGAGTTATTTATTGAGGATTTTGTAAGTGGGGACAAGTTACATAGCACAGTTCACACTTAGTGTATCACCTTAAATCTAGATTTATTTTCACACACACATCCTTCTATCCCTTTCCCCGTTCAAAGTTAGTTTAGGTGATAAAAAAATGAACCAACCTTTGAATCATGGAGATTCTCTCTCTCCATAGGATACCCACAACATGAGAGTGTTTCCATGTTTCAACAAGATATATAGATTATACATATCGCTATAGGTGTAATCCTGATTGTCAATAGTTTTTGGTATGCCTGGTGGGACACTTTGGATTGTTTGAGTCCAAGAATTTCCACACATTAGTAGTTTGTTGGTGTGAAGATCAATATTACATCCATTGGAGGTAGGATCCAAACACACACTTGGCGGCTCTACAAGGAAAAATCTACTAATTTTGCAGATACAAGTGCTGGTATGTTCAAATCAAATTCATATTCTATTTTTCAGCTTATTATATGAATAGAGATGTCAAATTATTATGGACAACCTCAATAGTCACCACCATATGATGAAAATAATTTTCAAGGGACTCATCATCACCCATATCTAAATCATCCCAAGCCTATTTTAAGTCCAAGTTACCATGTTATAGAAGGTTGTCAATATGTTTAATTTTCTCCCAATCAATATGTTCCTACATAGGATTATGAAGTTTCTATTCAAAGGGAAACATTATGGGCACAAAAGAAACAACAAGAGAAACTAGATTATTAGGAATATCTTGAGGATCAACTATATGAGCAACGAAGGAGGAAATCTAAAGAGGATCTTGAGTATTAGATTTATTCTAAGGGATAAAAGATGAGATTAAATCTTACTGAAAAAAAGGCTCCTAAGTGTAAAATTCAAAGATTCATGCATTTGGGGCAAGGTAAGTCTCTTGAATCTCTTGAATGTGAAATTCCAAGTTGAATTACTACCATTTTCCAAGAGCATGTAAATGAAGAACCTATAAAGCTTCTATTCCCAAGTTTTGGTGATATTATTCTAGCACAAGAACTAATTATAAAGAAGGCAAAGCCTTATGAAGAACCCACTGAAGAAGGAAAACCAGATCCTTATGTAAATCATCCTATTAAAGAGGAGGTTAGGAAGTTTGCATTTCCAAGTTTTAGGGATTTCTAACCTATTTAGGATGTTGCATATGTAGAAAATTTAGATCCTGGGCCTATTGATATGCATGCATGTGGTGTCAAAGATAATAGGTTGGTATTGTAGTAGTTGGTAGAAGAGGCTACATATGTAGAAATGTGGGTTATTAATGATGAAGAGGCTGAAATTTTCAAGGTTCATTTGATATGTTTTAGGAGATTCCATGTCTTGTCAATAAGGAAGAAGATGAAATTCAATTCTCACCCATAGTAATTTCAGGACAATAGGAAGGTGTTGAGGACCTTAATGTTTTGGTCATTCATGAAAGCTTCAATGAGGTAAGTAACAATCGTCTCTCATATTAAATTGAAAATAAAAATGAAGAGGACTCTTTTTGGGAGGATCTTGAAGTCTTTGTGTAAGAATTGGATTTCAGTCCCTCATTCTTAGGTAAGAGAAATAAGGAACAACAAGTGGCTGTCAAAGAATTGGTAATTGAACTTAGGTTCAAGCCAATTCATTTGTAGATATTCCTTTATTTGTTAGTAAAAATGACGAGAATATATGAAAACTAAAATTTTTGACAAGTTGTGATCAACATCAATATGAGGATCACCTTGATAGGATACTGATGAGGGATGAGACAAATGATGACAACATTGTAGTGGAGGTCTCAAAGGCTGATATGGATGCAAATTATGTTGAGGTAGAGTAGGAAGATTAGATAGAACAAGAAAATAAGAAAACTTCAATTTTCCAAGGTACTAGTTAGATAGTAGGAGGACAACTTAGATAGTAGTGTGCAGAATGAAGTTGATCATACTGTGAGTATTTTATTAGATATTATTAAATATTTTTTATTTAATCTGAAAGATGATTTGATACTCTTGGAAAAAAAGGTTTGTGATCATCCTGAGGTAGATGAAATAATGGTTCAATCTTGTGATTCCTATGATCTTAATATTTCTGATTAGTTTGATGTGATAGTTGAAAAGACAATTGGCAAATTTGAAATCAGTAGTAATATTCTAGAGTTTATCATCTCTAGAGGTTTCCCAATCAGGTATATTTCAAGAATGGAGCCTGAGCCTAACCTTCCAATTATAGAGAAATATATCTAACCTGTTTATGTATCTGAGATTTGCATTATTTTTGATCAAGTTCAAGAGGTATGTGATCTGGCTTATCATTTTAAAGACATGCTTCAAGAGCTGTTGATATTTCAAGTTATAGTACATATATTTTTACTCACCCGTATGCATGCATCTCATGCATTGTTTGTGAGAAGAGGAAGCTATTTCAGTCAGTCTATTAATGTTTGTATCTAAGGTTTTGATGATTGATTATCTTAGAGTAGGTTAAAGGTTTTCACTATCAGTTTATTTTTCTCCAAGTGCGGTTGAGCATAATTGTTTCAATTTTAGTTAGTTTGTTTTCAATTTTGAGGAGGATTTTAGTATTTTGGGGAAGAAAGATGAGTCTATGCCCAATGGATTGAAAAATTAAAATGGTCTAATTTTTTTTTAGCGAGAAAACACCCCTGAGAGGTCACCAAAAATGTTACCAATTTTTGCATCCATCTCAAATTGGCAGACCTGAGTAGCTATTAACCAGGTTGTAGATTTTTTTAAAAATGATCTAGAAAGTGGCAACCATTATCAAGGAACCAACATTTGGGCTGATCCAGAAGCCTTCGACAACCATTGAAGAACCAACGTTCAAAGAAAAACCTCATCAATGCCCAGTTTGCCTTTGTTTCTATATTTTCAACTTATGGGATATATCCCACATTGGCCAGGTGGGGTAGTTACAATGTGGTTTTATACACCAATACACAAATAAAAAGTGCCAAAAAGGTAGGCACCCTTTAGCAGGAGATTCACACGCATGGGGTATGTGTTGACAAAAAATTGAAACATTTTTTGGGACTATAATGAGATCATAGATTGAAAGCCAAGAAGGATGCGCCACATGGTAGGGTGGGTTAGTCAAGTAGTTAAGAAGATCAATGAGTAGGACTCCATATGGCAGTGCGTCATGAGCTTGCGAGGTTAGTAGTAGTTGACGATTTAATCGACGAGCTAGAGAGTGTGGTTAGTCATGAGATCTCTAGATTAGTAGTGGTTGGTAAGTTATTCAATGATCTTGAGAGAGTAGTTAGTTGTGAGGTTGATGGCTAAGTAGTGGTTGGAAAGTTAACCAATGAGCTCATGAGTAGCAGTTATTGCTGGATCACGATGGTTAAAGACCGTTAAGAAATAAAGTAGAGAGAAAGTGACAAGGTGCCATGTGTCTAGGCTAACATAGAGGAGTAGTAAAACATAGAGGATAGGTGGCATCTTTTCATAATCTTGTGGTCAAGAGTAATTTTTAGAATTAAAAGAATCCATAAGCCAAGATCATCTGTATGCAAAATAACCTATTATAAAAGAAAATCTTGGAGACAAAAAAGTTCTGAATGACAAAATATTCATTTAGAGAGGGAATACAAAATACAAAGAGATACAAACTTATGAAGGTGATAAAAAAAAAAAAGGGAAAACCCTAAAGGGGATCTTGGATTATGATTTTTTTGAATTCTAATAGTGATGAGGACAAAGAAAGTGCTCGGGATAACAAGGCGTCGATACGAGGTGAGCCCGTGCCTGCATGGTAGATGAAAAGGTAGATCAATGAGAAAAATAGGTGATGCTATATGGTATAGAATGATGATGTAGTTGATGTGGTAGGGCTAGCCTTGTCAGGTGTCATGAGTTCTTGGTCCCATGATCTGACAGGTTGAAGAGAGAGGAATACCACAGGATCACAAGGGCATGCCACATGGCATGGTGAGCCCAAGCACAATTGAAGATGGTTAAGTGCTAAGGTGGTGACACACTTGGATTAGTGGTGGAAATAGAAAAGGGCCATATGGTAGTAGTCAACCCTAGGGGTGATGAAATGGACTAGTCAGAGGGTGACACATGGTGACCGACTAGCTTTGGAAGTGCTTGAAGGAGATTAAATGGTGATCAGATTGAACGGTTCTCATGATATCACCAAGGAAGTTGCATGGAAGATAAAAATGTGGGATGGAGAGAAATATCCATGTGTCCATGCCAAGGTAGATATGATGTATTTATGGGTGATATATGGAGACCACTGGGAAAATCAGATGCTACCACGAGGCAAGAAATATATTAAGAAGTGGTGTCTAGGTTTGAGGATAGAGGAAAGTGATAGATCCAAAGAGACCTGGAGTTCATGTTATAGTGGATGGAGGCTCTCACTTTTAGACTTAGATTTATTATGGGCAAGGGAGAGTTTCTTTTTCTTCAATCAATATGAGGATAGTTCAAAATTAGTGTGGAATTTGCATAGGTCGGTTACATCTTGAGTTTGCTTTTGAGACAGTTGAAACACTGTTTCCTTTAGTTCTATTCCTCCTTTTGTGGATTCTTCATTCATATCCCACTGAAAGGAGGTTTTCATGCATAGATTTGGAGGAGGAGGTAGAGTTGTGATTTCAGTTCATGCATAATTTTAGGAGTTACCTTATGTTGTTCACCAATTTATAGTGCATATCACATTGGAGTTGGTGTTGAGACTTTCTTATAATAATTTCTTCTATTTTCATTTGAGGGGGTTATCATTATTTTCCAGGGGACATGCATTGTAGCTTTGGAAAAGCTCTTTCATGTTTGGGATTTGTATTAGGATCCATTTTTTGGGGTTTGTAGCAGCACCACTTCTTGATTTTTAGTAATATAGCAGTGGATTTCCTTCTCAATACTTATGGTATTTTTTTATGGTTGGTGATTTGATGAATTCATGTGATATTGTCCTTAATTTGTGTCATGCAATCATGATTTGATGTCAAAAGATACATGTTAGGTGTAGGTTTCATATTGAGCTAGTTGATTTTAATGATTATAGCTGAGAAAACTAGCTAGTTTTCCTCCTTGGAGGAATTAGGTTCAATGTTTTATCATAAATAATTATGTATCTCATGTTTAGTTGAGATGTGACAATTTTAGAGTTATTTATTGAGGGTTTTGTAAGTGGGGACATGTTGTAGAACATAGTTCACATTAGGTGTATCACCTTAGATTTAGATTCATTTTCACACGTACATCCTTCTATCCCTTTCCCTGTTCAAAGTTATTTTAGGTGATACAAAAAGGAAACGACCTTTGAATCCTAGAGATTTTGTCTCGCCATAGGATACCCATAGCCTGAGACTGTTTCCATGTTTCAAAAGTATAGCTAGATTATACATCTCTCTATAGGTGGAATCCTGATTAACATCAATTCCTCTTTATAATGCTTCCTTGTTGCTTCATCTAATCTTTATAAATCCCATCCTTTCACCTACCATCTCAACTTATTTTCTAATCCATCTATCCTTTGTAGGATTATGTAGCTCACTATAAACTTTTTAACTCTTCTCTTCATAAGTTCCAAACCTTTATTCATTATGATCAACAGGTTCACTAATAAATTTATTGACATGAATTTCAAGTACATCAAGAACCACTTCATATCCATAGGCATAATCCAAGATGTTCTTTGCACCACTACTTCCATCAAGAAGACATCTATCTACACCATAAAATAAATAACGTCTTCATATTTCTCAACTATCTCTCTTGGAATTATATACCTATTGCACATTTCCTCCTAAAAAGACTTAAAATATCCCCACATTATGCTCCTTACTGATTTCTTACCTTGCATAAGATAGTAATTTCTAATATTAATTACCACCAGTACACCTTTATTCCATGTGATGTTTCCAATTCCATGAAATAAATTTATGAAGTACAAGAAAATTTGTAAAATCAGTGAACCATACTTGAATATTTGCTTCTTATCCTTCTTTATTTTAGCCAAATTCTCCAAGATTTATATTCCCAATGCCTCACAAATGTCATACTTAGCATTTTCTTTTACAATTCTGTAAGCAATGTGTATTATGGTACTTAAGATTGAATTTTCCCTATTGGAGTGGTATAGCTTATATCCTAAAATCATTGTTGCAAACCTCACATCAAGGTTTTTTTAATATCATTTACCATCTTTGGACATTTAGCCTAGTGAGATTCAATCAATTTGGTAACTATGTATTTTTTGATTTACTTTAGGGATAGAATCTCAGCACATGCATTAAATCCAGTGACTACTTCAAATACTTCCTTGGTGATTTTGTATGGTCTATCAAGCCACATGAATTGGTCATGTATTTTTCTCAACACAAACTTAACCCACTCTATCTCATCAAAGGTGTGAAAGTTCATAACTTTTGAAATCTTCATAGTCTCCAAGACTTTAAACTCATCTTACAATTCTCCATTCTCACAAAATTTCTCATACATGTCAAGAATTACATATTCTCCCAATTCTTTAAAATTTCAATGAATGTAAACCCTAATATCTTCCACATGCAAGAATTTGTAAGGTACTTTAGAAAATGCACCATGAGGGTCATCCTCCATAGACTTACATATATGTTTCTTAAATTTAGGTCTAGGTCTATCCTTAACATATACGATCTTTAGTTCATTCATGATTCAAAGCCAAAAAATTAAGTCATAGAAAAGAAAATACCTTTTAATTCCAAAATGGAGGGTTTTCTAATAGATTTCTTAAATTTATCCTTAAATGTTGTTCAACCATCTCAAATATATATCCAATCTATTTCTCCAAATAACACAGTGAAGAACAAAGTGTTAATTCTTTTTTGTACCATCCTAAAAAGTTAGCACCCATTATTGGATGTCTTTAGGACCTATTAGACCCTATTTTAGTGATTTCAAGATCTGAATGTATTTATGCTTGATTTCCCGCATCTTTCATTTTATTTCCCAAAACAAATTCACACTTCCCAATACCCAGGTCTACTTTGAATTTATCAATACTAGGACAAGGTCAAACTAAGTTGGCCTTGGCCTGGACAAGGTCAACCCAAATCGACCTTGTTCTAGGGTATTGTGTTTAAGTGGGCTCTGAGCTGAATGCAAAGATTTTTCTTCTTGATATTTATTTGTGGTTGGATTGGTAATATTGAATCCTAAAATGACTATAAAAGAGGGTCTTCTCAACTCATTTTAACATCCATCCATTATTATCCATGCTTATGCAATCCATTATAAAGATTTATGTGCAAGAAAATTGGTGATTTCAAGAGCAAGTACAATCAAGATTTTTGAGGATTTGGATTCAATATTTGAAGTCAAGAATCCAATTCAAGATCTCCAAGACAAGACAATATTCTCTCACTAATGTAAATTTATCTCCTATGATGGCCAAGTAGAGGAATTCTCAAGCAAGCAAGAAGATCCATTCGTCTTCTCCATTCAAGATTTCAAGCATACATTCATTCCAATATATAGGATTTGAAAAGTGTAGATCCATTGAATTTGTTAAGGCACACTTTATTATACAACACATTCCAAACATACATTTCAAGCTTCTTTGTGGATTTGACTGATTTCTACATCCATCCATGAGGGTTTTTCATGCAAGGTAAAACTGATATTTATCTTTTTTACATTAATTTTATATTTTATTTTTCAAGGTTGATTCCTATATAGGGGCTTGACCAAGGCAATCCCATTTCCATACAATTTTCCCCTTCTTCTTGTGTGTAGGAAAAAGCTTTAGGTTTTTCAGATTTAGATTTCAAGAGTTTCATAACCAGTGGTAGATCCTTCAAAAAATTCATCAGATTTTGAGCCTCCAGGACTAGGTCAATTTTATTGTACAAGGTTGAATTTGTTCAACATATTCCTTTGGATTCAAAAATTTCACAGTCAAGAGTTAAAGGTCTCAAAGTACGAGATCCATAACCATTTCTAATTCTGAAATTTCTGCGATAGTTAACTCTAGATATGAAGTCTATTCCTCCTAATCTAGCTTCAAGGTGAGTTCATTCTTCTTATTTTCATCTTGGATTTATTTTTATGCATAAGATATAATATCATATATTGTTATTTGTCATTTCATTTATTATATTATCAATTTATTTCATAGATTTGTATATCATTTTACATATTATATACACTGTAACATTAAAGGAACCCATTCCCACACTCCATCTTCAAATTTAGATATGGTATTAGCATCCCTTCATCATTTTGGGCTATGCTAGTCTATTTTGGATTTGAGGGTGATACTTTGGGGATGTTCCTAATATATCATAGGATCCCCACACTCATTTGATTTGGTGAGTAATCTTTCTACATAGTATTTCTCACCATTGCTTATGACATAGTACATTTCCATTATGATTTTGGTGTTAGATCACCCTTCTTTTTATTTATATATCTAGATCTATTTTTCATTTAGATATCTACATTTACATTACATGATTAACTTTGATAGTTAAATTATCTTGGATTGGATATTTCTTTCAAATTGCATTTTATTTCTCTTTCACTTCATTCCCTTGTGTATGATATTCATCACTTTGAGTCCAACCTATAGTATTCCAGTTAGAAGAAGTCATATACTTAAGGTTTTCTTTGATACTGAACCCTCCTTTCCTAGGAATATTTATGAGACCAACATGCATCTTAGTGACCCTAATCCTATCATGGAGAATAATTCTTCTCATTCTTGACACGAAGAAGAAGAATAATTAAGGGTTCCTCCCCAATTAAAAAAAAATTCCCATTAATTTGAGAAGTTTGAACATTGGATAGGCCAAAAAATAGTAATCCTAAAGCTCTTTCCATTATAGAAATCATAAGGAATCTTATTCACACCGATTAACATGGTGTTAACCTCTTGCGTAGAATTTCTCATCTCATTGAAGCTAATATCAAACCCATTATATATTTTACTCGAGAATTAGGATTTAATCCACCCACTACAATTATTGAGACCTCTTTTCATATCTCTAATTCCATTCTTAGTGTGTCCACTTATGCTCCACCTATCATCACAATTTTAATTCAAAATTCCAGTCCTACACATGCGAGTCTTCCTAATCCTATTATTCCTTCTATCACTTCAAGTGTTCCATGTATTTCATTTCCATCATCCATGCCAACTTATCTAGTGTTCCCTTTTCATATTCAACTATTCCTCCAATTTCCAACAATGTTCCTAACATTTTCGATGTTTCTCCTCCTACCATGCTTTCTACCAATTCTACCATTAATAGCTTGGCTCAAACCGTGTCTTCTTTGCAACAAAAAATTTCTTCCATGACTCAATCCAAGTTCAACATTCCCACTTGTGACGTTTCTTGTTCCTTGTCTATGGATATTATCTGTGATGTTATCCTGCAATATATGAAGATTCTTCATTTTGACACTTATAATGGTAAGGGTGATCATGTGACTTATGTCAAAACTTTCCAAACCTTGTGTAGTGATTTATCTCATGACCATAGGTTCATGGAAAATTTATTTACTATAATATTTCAAGACAAAGCCTAGCAATGGTATTTTTTCTTACCTCCTTACTCAATTGATTCTTTCAAAAAACATTCTAATGATTTCATTGAACAATTTCAAAACAACATTGGTCCTAAAATCTCTCTGACTAATTTAATGCATTTTAAACAAGGTGTTAAAGAGAAAGTTAGCAATTTCATCAGTATATTTAAGCAATTTTATGCCCATATTTATTTTAATATGCCTTATATTGATGTGCAAACCATTTTTATTGCTAATTTACAAAGTAATATTAGAGATAAGATACTTCTTTTTGAATTTTCTTCTTTTCTATAATTGTGTGCAGTGCTTCATCATTATCAACTTCAAGTGAGTCAATTTGAGAGAACCACTCCAATGGATCTTGTTCCCATTGATAAGAGTGATGCTACATCCAATTTCAACAAGTTTCAAAATCAAACAACTACATCAAAATCAAAAAATCATCCAACAATAATGATGAACAAGTGCCAACAATATCCAAAGGTACAACTCCTTTGTCGTCTATTTTTAAACCTACTCATAATTAGACTCAAATTTTCTAAATCTTTTCATAAGGTGATGTTGAGGTTAATTAATGCTAATGTTTTAACATGACCTCCTATCAAACCAATTGATAGGTCTAAACCTGAATCCAAATACTTTGATCCTAAATATTTTTTCTAATATCACTGTCAGCCTGGTGATGATACTAAAAGATATTTCTTCTTGAAATCAATTATCCAAGATCTTATTGATTTTAAGGCTATATCTGTTGATAGTGACCATGATCAAGGAAACAAATCTATAGCACCTCCTAAATTTTTTTTTCAAATCTTCACTAATCCTTTTCCATCTCTATCAACCAATAATATAGATCGATCTTATTCTTCCCAATGTATTGACTATGATGACAAAGTTAATGAAGCCAATCATGTTGTTAACTAAGTTGAGAAAGTCAAACCTAAACATTTACCTTAGATCTAAATTACCTTTAACTGTACTAAGACAATTACAACACTTGATGGTCCTCTCTATATTATCATAAAGGTTAATGACCTTCCTATCCGTGGTGCCCTTGTTGATCCTACTTGCATGGTGAATATGGTAATTGAAGAACATATTTATAGTAAACAATTGAAAAATAATTTTCATGATAAATATGATGTTAGGATCCAAAATTGCAATGGTTTCCTTTATCCTTCCCATGGTTCCATTTCATTATTCTTTGAAGTTGGTGGTAAAAATTTAGATGTTACGTTCATTTTTATTGCAATTCTTAATCAATTTCAAGTCAAACATGGTATTCCTTGGCTTACCTCCATGCATGGTGTGGCTTCTCCTATTAATAAATGTGTTAAATATCCTCATAATAGTGAAATCATGACTATTAACCATAGTCTTTATCATCCTTATGTTCCTTGTGACTTAGTTGACCTTGATTTATTTTGGCATTCTATGCCTCAACCAACTCAAACCCATATTGACCATCTCTTTAGATCATACCAAGCCTACAAGGTTAAAAATATTTATGAACTTAGAAAACCCAAGGATTTTCCTTCTCTTTTCCCTGTATGTGAACTTCTTCCTACACCACCTATACCTCCCCTTCTTATTGATTATACACATACCTCTCAACCATCTCTTAACCTAGTGTGGTTCCTTCAATTCTTCCTCCTAAATAAGAAAAGGACCCAATGTTGATTAATCTTATCCCAACTCAAATTTATAGAAAAAACCAAATGTAACCATCATGCTCGTGATCATTATCACAAGTGTAATGCTATATCTCCTCAACATGCTTAACAAAACATTGATTCATCTCATACACCTCCTCATGCTTCACTTCCCTTTGACCAACCCATACTTGAGCCAATGGAAGAAGTGAATTAAAACAAAATTAAAAAGAACAAAAATGACAATGCAATTCATATCTGAGATTTTATTACAATTAGTATAGATGAAGAAGATACTCTTGATGATGAGGTTCTTGATGCTAACAATGATATTCATGCTAATGATTCTGATAACATGTATGATAATATTGAAATTGAACATTATTTACTAGCTATGCTTTCACAACAATTATTTATCACTCTTAGTAACAAACATAGCGACCTATCTTCACAACAGGGTCCTTGTTCGTAACTGGCTATTGTTCCATCTATTTTTCTTGATGTTTCTCCTCTTGAAATTTTCCCACCTTACCTAAACACTATGGACCGAGATGGGGAAAAAAATTTAAATTTGAGTAGCTCCTCTTGTGTGGTGGATTCTCTTATCCTTTATTTTTTTTCTTGTTTGTCATGATGTGCTTCCTCGTGTTGTGTAGTTTATTTCATGTTTTGTTTATATTTCTTTAAACCACCTTTGTTGCTCCATTGGCGCAAGGTGATAAAGGAATCAAAATATCGTAAACATTCTTCTATTTTGTATTTTTCTTCTTCTATATGTTGTTACTTGTTATGTCATACTTGTGCCACTATTTTTACGTGTGCCTTTTTGTTGTCTTCTTGGGATGATGAAAAATGGTAGCTACCTATTCTTTTTGGTCTCTGTGATTCCGACCTAAAAGATCCTTCTTTGTAACTTTGACGTGCCTTTATTCCATTATTCTTGTAGTTCTACTTCCTTTGGGGGATGATTATAATGCATTTTGACATAATTCTAACATACATAAGTTGTCATATGACCTACTGACCCCAGAGTTGGTAGATCCCTTTTGTGCTCTCTTTTTGTCATGTGCGCATTTCCCTTGATTTTTCCTTTCTTGGGGGTATTTCATAGTGGAAATGTTTCATGTGGATTCATGCACACTATATTAAAGCAATTTCTCATGTTAAGGCATTTTCAATGGATTTAACATGGGGGCATACACTTTTCTCTATGTTTGACATTTTTGCTATATTTTTTAGTGGATCCTTACACTGATCCCCATTTCTCATTTGGTCCTTGACTGACCACTCTTCATATCCTTACTCTGATCTTCCTTATTTGATCCCTATGGAAGGTTTCCTTTCCTTAGGATTGATCATTCTATTGCTGGATCCATTATTAGAAGTACTTTCCTTTAAGGAATAATCCTTGTCGATGGATTGAAATAAAATAATACAACTTTCTGGACTATTCAATTCCATCTTTTGTAGTGCGGTTCAAAATAAGACAAACTCTTATTGGGCTCTCTCTCTCTCTCTATGCATCTCTTATTTTGGTTTTTGTTTTGATCTGGACTTAAGTCACTTGAGGGCTTGATGTTTCTTTGTCTCCTTAACCTTAATGAGATCATATTATTTCATTTGATCTACTTTACTATGAGCATGATCTTGTCTCATACTCCCGCTAAAGTTGGGGCTAAATGTAACATCCTAAAAAGTAAGCACCCATTATTGGATGTATTTAATACCTATTAGACCCCATTATTGGATTTCTTTAGGACCTATTAGACCCCATTTTAGAGATTTCAAGTTCCGAATGTCTTTATTCTTGATTTCCCCCATGTTTTATTTTCTTTCCGCAAAAAATTTCACAATTCCCAAGACCCATATTTTCTCTTAATTTATCAATTCTAGGACTAGGTCAAACTAATTCATCCTTGTCTTGGACAAGGTTGACCTAGTTCAACCTTGTCCTAGGGAATTGTGTTTAAGTGGGCTCCAGGCTCAATGTAGAGGTGTTTCTTCTTGATCTTTATTTGTGGTCGACCTAGAAATATTGAATCCCAAAATGAGTATAAAAGGGGGTCTTGTCCCCTCATTTTTATATCCATCCATTATTAAGATTTATGTGCAAGAAAATAGGTGATTTCATGAGAAAGTGCAATCAATATTTTTGAGGATTTGGATTCAATATTTGAAGGAAAGAATCGACCAATTCAAGATCTCCAAGAAAATACAATCTTCTCCCATTGATGTAATTTTCTCTCCCATGATGGTCAAGTACAAGAATTCTCAAGAAAGAAAAATATCCATTCCTCTTCTCCATTCAAGATTTCAAGCATACATTCATTCCGAGATCTAGGATTTAGAAAGTGTAGATCCATTGAAGTTGTGAAGGAATAATTTATTCTACAACACAGTCCAAACATACATTTCAAGCAGCTTTGTGGATTTTAATGATTTCTACATCCATCCATGAGGGTTTTTTATGCAAGGTAAAATTGGCATTTATCTTATTTACATTAATTTTCTATTTCATCTCAAGTTTGATTCCTATACAAGGGCTTGACCAATGCAAGCCCATTTCAACAACCTTTTCCCCTTCATCTTCTTTGTAGGAATAAGTTTTTAGTTTTTTAGATCCAGATTTTGAGATTTTTAGAACCAGTGGTAGATCCTTCACAAAATTCATCAAATTTTGAGTCTCCAGGACTAGGTCAACTTTCTTGGACAAAGTTGAATTTGTTCGACATAGTACTTTGGATCCAAACATTTCACAGTTAGGACTTAAATATCTCAGAGTGCTAGATCAAGAACCATTTATGATTTTGACACTTATGCGACAACCAACTCTAGATTTGAAGTTTATTCCTCATCTCCTTACTTCAAGGTGAGTTCATTCTCCTTTTTTTCATCTTGTATTTAATTTTATGCATAAGATCTGATATCATATATTATTAGTTTTCATTTCATTTATCATAGTATCAATTTATTTCATTGATTATCATATCATTTAACATATCATATACACTTTAACATTAAAGGAACCCATTCCCACATTCCATCTTCAAATTTAGATCTAGCATTAGCATCCCTTCATCATTTTGGGCTATGCTAATCTAATTTGGATTTGAGTCTGAGCCTTTGGGGATGTTCTTAATGTATCATAGGACTCCCACACTCATTTGATTTGGTGAGTAATCTTTATACATAGTATTTCTCACCATTTCATATGATACAACCCTTTTAAACCTTTTCAAGTCAAAATTTCAACTATAATTAATGTGTCATACCCTAGGTTCAAAACTTCCTTTTAAATTTAAACTTGCTTATCCTTCTATGATACTCAAAAACATGTTCATATCCATCCATAATTGATTCCATTGTGTTCTAAAATAAAATTTTCATCAGATTACATCAATTGCGATAATCAATCCATTCGATTTAGGGGTTAGGAAAATATTTTTATTGAAAACTCTCCTTTAGGTCTTTGACCTAATCAATTTGCTGAAGAAATATCCACACCATATGTTGGTGCGATATTTGCACTAGAATCAATCTATTCTTTTCTCACCCATGTCTTTCTCATTTCCTTCTTATCTTCTTCAACATCAATCTTTTATTTCTCTTTTTTATTGTGCACATTATTTATTTCTACCAAACCTTTCATATTTATATTAGCATTATTGTATCTGCAATTCCTAGAAATGTGACCTAGGTTGTTACATTTGAAGCATATCACATTAGAGTTTCCATACCTTGTGTTTTCTTGAGTTTTCCTTAATCTTCACTACTTCACAACGTGACCAAAGTTGTTGCATTTTTAGCAAGTTATGTTCCCTTGGTTAACATATTTTTTCATTTTTTATCTACACTCACTTGATTTGTGTCCATAGTTTTAGCAGGTAAAGAAATATCTAGGAAAAGATGTAGCATTAGGTTTTCTTCTGCACTGATTTTCCTTATGACCAATTTTTTTGCATGTAAATAATCTCCCACTAAATTTTTGTGCATTAGGTTGTCTCATAGGTGCTATTTTAGGTTTCTCATTCTAATTTTCTGATAAAGTGTTATTCTAACTAGATCTAGAACTTTCTCCCTTCTCAAATCCAAGTCCTTATGTAACTTCTATGGGCCTTAGGATCTCAAGTGATTCATAAATCTTTCTAAAATAGTTTTTAATTTATTTTTGAATTGATTAGTTGTAGAAAGCTCACTACTAATAACCTCATTAACCCTTTTAAATTCTTTCTCATTATGTATGGATTTATCAAGATCAAGCTGCAATTGTCCAATCTCAAAATTTATTTTATGACACTCCTCAGACTTATCCTTCAAATATTTCTCAAGATTTTATTCATTATTTTTCCTTGATTAAATCTCCTTATTCATCTTCATTACCATGAATTTCATCTCATGTTTAAGATTATCCTTGTATTTTGCAAGCTGCTCACATTCATGTGATTTTTCTTTCAAGGCTTGAGAGTCATCATTGCTTCCTTTCTGCTTCAACTTCTCAACAAGATATTTCCTTTTGTCCCTATATTTGTTCAATTATTCTTTCAAAGTTTCAGTGTATTTTTTAGGTCCTTGAGTCTTCCTTCCAATTATAGGTTATGAGCATTTGACTTGTGAAGATCTTCAAGTGCAATCAAGAGCTATCTCTAAACACTACTAGAAAATGTTGAATCTTCCACCAGGATCTTCCTCAAGCTATTAGATTTATTCCAAGGTACTAGCCTCTGATATCAATTGTTGGTATTGAGGAGCACTGAGAGAGAGGGGGGGGGGGGTTGAGAAATGTTCTAACACTTTTAACCTTATTAATCTGATTTCTTAACCATAGACCAAGAGTAATGAAAATAAAATAACATAAAAAAATAAACAAAATTCACAACATCATAACACAAGAATTTTTTATGTGGAAACCCTGTTAGGGGAAAAACCATGATGAAAATGGAACCTACAATAATTAATTATGTAGAAACAATAACCCTTTTAATGGTTTAGATATAATAAGGGGAATGCACATGCATTCAGGAACACTTCCTAGAGACCATTTCTTAATTACAAAAGAGGGCTACTGTAACACCCCAAAATTGGCATCTTGCAACTCTAACCAATTTTGTTACATTTTATCAACCTTCTGAATCATCAAAGTCCTATGGTACTAGGCAATTCTGAGTTTTGGATGACTCTACTTGACCTAAGTGTCAAATGCAAAAAATCTTAAATCTGCATTAATCACATACTATATTTAATTCCTAAATATCAATTACAATTGGCTAAATAAACCCTATGATCAAATTAATTTAATTACAAAGTCCTAGCACTTTAATTAAATTAAATTCACCCTTTTAGCTAAAACACATAAAAGGAATTAAATAATATTTTATTATTAAATAAATATCCTCATTTCAATAATTTAATTTAATTATTCAAATAATTGAGAAAGTACATTTATGAGGTCATATTTCATTTATTTAATCAAATAATCTCTCCAAAATCCTCACTTCAGTTCAGAAATGGAAACTTTGAGTTGGCTATAATTCAAAAATACAACAAATCAGTTAACTCCTTCATTCACTCAAAAAGACAACAGCTCACTATTTCTCTCAAGGAAACTTGCTAATTTGAACTGGATTTTGAGGTGTTAACTATTTCTCTCAAAGGAAACTTGCCATTCTAACTGGACTCTCATCCTATAAAAGAACTCTCTTGTTCTCATTCAAAAAAAGGAGAAGGCATTATTGAAGTATCGAATCGCTGCTACATTTTTAATTCAATATTTGTGTGCATTCAAGCTTTCATTTGCAATAGATTAGTACTCATTTCTAGATTAATCATGCATATCTTAGTTTATTTCAAGCATTCTTAGTTTAATCTTATCTCTCATTTCTAGATTAATCTTGCACACTCATTTCTAGACTAATATTGCATCTATATTCCTAGATTAAATCCTCCATTCTTAGATTGGTCTCGGTTGTTGGGTTCTTGAATCTGAGAGCTTACTCAAAACCTCGTCTAGATAGGAGGCAACAGGTCAACTCATCCAGGCATGCAGGATGAATAACTTCATATTCATTTATGTATGTGACTGATGTATATTGACTATGTTGAATTGTATGGCTAATTAAGAGGCCCACATTTAGTGTATACATTTCTGGCACCCACAGTGGGGCAGGATATTCAATTTTTGGCCTCATACTTTTTTTTGCTTTCAATTCTATTTTCTATCTATATGTCTCTGCAATGAATTCTCATGTGAAGTTTTACATAGATTTTCACAATGTTTTTCTTGTCCATGAAAATCTTTGTGTAGTCATGGAGTGAATCTTCATGTGATCTGTAGTGAATCTTCATGTGGCTTGTAGTGAATCTTCACGTGGCCTGTAATGAATCTTTGCGTAGCCTGTAGTGAATCTTCACATGGCCAGTAGTGAATCTTTGCGTAGCCTGTAGTGAATCTTTGTGTGGCCTGTAGTGAATCTTTGCATGACTTGTAGTGAATCTTCACGTGGCTTGTAGTGAATCTTCGCATGGCTTGTAGTGAATCTTTTGTTGGAGATTTGATTATGAGTAGTTGATTGATTGTATGTTTGTCATTGATGACAACATATAATACATAGTAGTAATTCTATATGTACTTATTTGAATGATGATATGAAGAATTGCATGGATAGATACATGTTGTTGACATGTTTATTATGTTATGTTCATGCACATAGACCCAGATATGATGTTTCAATAAAGTTATGTAATTATGTTATTAGCAGTTACAGTTCTGGAAGTGTAACGGTTTAGGGCCGATGTATATAACATGTTTCTTGAGTTGCACCTATCTTCTGTATATGCATGTGTATATTCATGGTCAGTTATGAGTTAACTATCTTTGGTTAAACGCGCGTATCATATTACATCAAGATCGTGTTGTTTGAGTTGATTTAGTGAAGCTGACTTAGTGAAGCGTCGTGTCTGTTCAACATTGACTTGCGTGGACTTAATATTATTTGCATGCTTAGTTAAGCCGACTAAGATGTTGAAATGTTTCTAAGAGCCGACATGACCTTCTAATTTGGAGAAGATACTTATAGTAGTTCATTTGTGAATGTTAAGTGTGAATGATACAAAAAATTTAAGAAAGATGTACAGAGCAGATTATCAGAGTTGGTTCATTCATCAAGAGTCTATGTGAAGAAGAAGTGAAAGATTGAAATATATTGGAACTGATCAAGGTAGCAGGTCTACTCTACAGTTCATCATCAAATATAGTGCACATCTATTATTCAGAAGGTTGTAGCCTTCACCATCAAGCAGTGAGATTTTGGAAAGTGAGTCCACCACCCTTAATAGGGTTATTTGTAAAAGACTCCTAATAGGGTCTGACCCTTAACCAGGTCACTATACTTATTTCATTGTAATGTACAACTCCTAACAGGGTTGAAATATCTTCTAACAGGGATTACTAAAAACAAGTATAGTTTATTGTGGGTGCTAATTCCCACCGGGGTTTTTACCATTTGGTTTCCCCGTAATCAAATTGTGTGTTGAGTATTATGTTATCTGATTATGCATTTAGTTTGTTGTATACTAAAGTTAAAGGAGTAAAAAGAACTAAAGTAACTGATAACTGATTCACCCCCCCTCTCAGTTATCCTTTGGGACTATTCTATCAATTGGTATCAGAGCCAAGTGCCTTAGAGAAGAAGCCTAATAGCTTAAGATAGATCAGATATCTTACTTCAGAAAATAAATCCCTGAGTTCGATGGAGAAAATTATTTGGATTGGAAAAACAAAATGATAACACATCTACAATGTATTGGCTTTGAGATCTTTGAAATTGCCACACAAGAGGTTGTAATTCCATCTCTGAAAGACCTTGCAAAGGATG
>MU223404.1:3201239-3216042 GCA_018584345.1 Thuja plicata | reverse complement strand
CCTAAGTTCGATGGAGAAAATTATTTGGATTGGAAAAACAAAATGATAACACATCTACAGTGTATTGGCTTTGAGATCTTTGAAATTGCCACACAAGAGGTTGTAATTCCATCTCTGAAAGACCTTGTAAAGGATGATGCTACTAACAGACAAAAGGATATATTTACACATAATGTAATTGCTAAAGAAGCCCTAATCAGTGCCTTATCTGACAGTGAATTTTCTGAGATCAAGAAAATTGACAGAGCATATACCATATGGAAGTATTTAGAAGACATGTTTGAAGGATATGTTCAAGCAAAGAATGCATGCAGGAAGACATGGAAGAAGAAATACAATAGTCTTGAGATGTTACCTAAAGAGAACATTAGAGCTTACAATCAAAGGAAAAATGAAGCAGTATCTGGAATCAGGAACAATGGTGGTGAAATATCAGAAGAAGATATAATGGACAAGTTGCTAACTACTTTGACATCAGACTATAAAAAAAGATCAGTATTCTAGAGGAAACTATGCAATTCTCACAAAACTTCAAGAGAGAGACTCTAATCAGAAAAATCTCTGCATTTGAGATATCAAGATTGAAGACTAAACCTAAGAGTGAAACAAATTTCAAAGCCTCAGTCCATGGTAAGAAATCCTTACACATATCCAGTCATGATGAGAAAGAAGAAGTTGATAAAGAAGTTCAAGAAATCATAGCCATGATTGCTAGAAGAGAAAAGATAGGAAAAGGTAAATATGAAGGACAACTTCCATTCAAATGTTTTTCATGTAATAAGATAGGTCACTTTGCATCTAAATATCCCACAAGAGTCATGAAGTTCAGATTTGATTACAAACCCAAATATAAGAAGGAATGTTATCATGCTGAAGAAGGTGTAACCGATGAAGATTTAGGAGAAGATGAAATTAGATTCGTTGCCCTTAGAAATATGGAAAGGTTGCTTGAGGAAATGGACATTGTAGATGAAAAAGAAGAACAAGAACTAGCCCTAATTTCCAAAGTAGACATCAGAATTGATTGGGTCATTAACAGTGGATGCTCTCATCATATGATAGGTGAAAAAGATAGATTTGTTCAGTTAGACAAGTACAAAGGTGGTATGGTTAGATTTGGAGATAACACCCCCAAACCTATCATAGGTAGAGGTTCTATCACCTGGGATGGAAAGAACAAGAAAGATGATGTTCTATATGTTGATGGATTACATCACAACTTGCTAAGTGTTGGACAACTACTTGACAAAGGTTATCATTTGGAGTTCAAAGACAACAAGTGCATCATTAACAACAAGGATGGAGACATGACTGCATCAGGCTCCAAAACAAAAGGTAATGTTTTTCAACTCAATTCTGATGTAAGTTGTTTTTTTACAAAGGTGGATGACAGTTGGTTATGGCACAAGAGACTTTGTCATATCAATTTTGATAATATAGTAAAGATCAGCAATGTTAAGGCAGTTAGAGACCTTCCTAGTATTGCAAGACCTATTGACACTATATGAAGGGAATGTGTTATGGGAAAGCATGTAAGGACTTCCTTTAGAAGCAAGAAAAACTTAGCTGAGAACAAATTGGACCTAGTACATACTGATTTGTGTGGTCCTATGCAAACAAGATCATACTACGGAGAGAGGTACTTCATTTTGTTTGTTGATGATTTTTCTAGGATGATGTGGGTTGTGTTCTTAAAGGACAAGTTTGAATCCTTTGAGAAGTTCAAAATATTCAAAGCTAAAGTTGAGAATGAATCCAGACTAAAACTAAAATTTCTGAGATCAGATAGAGGAGGAGAGTTTACTTCTGATCAGTTTTATGATTATTGTGAAGAACATGGTATTAAAAGATAGTTGAGTGCACCTAGAACCCCTTAGCAAAATGGGATTGCAGAAAGGAGGAACATGATCATACTTGACATAGCACGCACTATGATGATTGAAGGAAAAGTTGTGCACACCTATTGGAGAGATGCAGTGAACACAACAGTATATATTATCAATAGAACCCAATTGAGGCCAGGCATGGATAAGACATCCTATGAACATTGGTTTGGCAATGTACCTATAGTAAAGTATTTCAGAATCTTTGGTAGCAAGTGCTACATCAAGAGAGATGATGGTGTTGGTAAGTTTGATGCTAGAAGTGATGAAGGTATTTTCCTTGGTTATTCTATTAAAAGCAAAGCATATAGATGTTTCAATTTGAGATTAAAGAAGATAATTGAAAGCACGCATGTAAAGATTGATGAAAAGTTTATGGTTCAAGAAAGATACTATGAATATGCACCTATGATTGAGAATGAATTCAAACCTAGCAGAAAAGATACTATGATTGAAGAAATGTTTGATTGCATTGATGTCTCTTTCAATGACCCTGAATTAAGCAGAGAAGAATCACAGATTATATAAGAAGAAGAAACAACTAAAGTTCCAAAATTCACATCTAGATACCACTCTAAAAATGATATCATTGGAGATCAGAGCAACAGTTTTTTGACCAGATCAAAAGAAAAAAATCTAGCAATGGATGAAGAGGTATGTTTACTGTGGTTTATATCTCTATTTTTTGACTACTTCTTTTTTTTGTTTACTGTGGTTTTCTAGTTTTATTTCTGATACAACTTAACCAGTGGTCTACAAGATGAGATGTTGAAGACTCCTTCAAAAATGGATATGAAAACCTACTGAAAGTTTGATTGTAGGACACATGTCAGAGCACACTTGTCAAAGAACTTCAAACCTACATAAACATTGTGCTTGTTTTCATGCTTTCTCTACATATTCTAAATAGGGCCTTGTTAAAATTTCTTAAGGATCTTGATAGCAGAATAGGGTATTAGGCTCTTCAGTACATGGAAGTGATTCCCATGAATGAATCTGAGACCTAGATGCTGCTAAGGGATCGATACTTAGGGGATAAAGGAAATGTAACAAATTAATTAGCATATCCATTAGTGAGGGGAGTATGCTCTTCTCTCTTTGAGAAAATCAGAACCCTAGAAGCTCTTAGATTTGTTGAAAGAGGAGTTATCTCAGTGATGAATATGTCTTGCATGTTTGGGTAAGGTGTAGAGGTAGAGGAGTATGCTCTTTTCCCCTTTGGGGAGAATGAGAAACTTAGACCCTTGAATCCAAGCCAAGTCTGAGTCACCTTTAGAGGGCCTGCTAGAAGTTGAACCTCTGGGAATGACCCAAGTGGGTACACACCTTTTTCTGGTGATTCCACGCCACTATAATAAAATTTCTTTGTTGAGCGAAAGACTCCAAATACATGTTAATTTCTCCCTCTTGATTCTTGATGTTGAACATCTTGAGAAAACCCTGTCTATTGTACTGAGCGGCACCACTCCCAGCCTTGCTTTCCAAGGGTGAACATTTTTAGGTGTCGATGTGGCTATATGTCTCAACCTCTCTTGTGAGGCCACTAGAGGTTAATGTGAATGGAAGCCTATTAAAAACCACTTGTAACTAGTTGCTTACCCAATTCATCTCGGAAAGGGGACATAATCTTTGTGCATGGATGGGGATGATTCTCTCCCATAGATTCTCACCATAGGCATGCACCCAGATGTTTGAAAGTGGTAAATGACAATAGCCCCTGATTTAAGGGTGTCCTTTGAACATATATTATTGAGTCCTTGGAAACAACAAAAATACTGGTGCCCTCTCGGGGGTGACATTGTTGTGTGAGGTGCATGCATGCGCATAAGTTGTGAGGCAAATATTTTGTCTTCTCTACCATTTTAGGGATAAGTGAGTGTCTTTTTTGAGTCCTCAAATGTTCAAAATGTTCAAACTTGTTAAGACTCCCTTATTCTTTAGAGTTGCTTTGTCCTCAGCTGAACTATTTTTGACTACTACTTGTGTCACAATTGCTTAAACGTCCAAACTCAAATTTATGAATCTGAAAATGGTCCAAAAAAATCTGCAAATTGAACATTTTGTCAGAGAATAGTCCAATATGTGTCTCACAAACGCAAATTTGACACTCTAAAATGCTCTCAACTGTCTATTTCTGTGAAAAATCACTTTCTTTTCTGAATAATTTTGTGTGACATTCTACATCTTCGCGCGATATTTTGCTACTCTTTTGTCATCTTCTTACCAACTTGTGACACCATTTCTATATTTATTCCCACTAGGCTGCAAATTTTACTGTGAGCCTGTAGGAATCTCCACGTGAGAAAGTACTTCTTCACGCAAAACTATCTCATTTTCCCATAACAATGAGCTATTTTCTGCCTGTCCTGTGTCCCTCTACTCAATATGGTTTCTCTTTGGGGTCTATTTGTATGTTTCTTATCTGTACACATTCTGCAAATGAATTTCTTGTGTTGAGAACTACGTGATTCTTGCTTTAACTTGTCTCGTCTCTTATATGTCTACTCATTTTACTGTGTTATCATACCTTGTGACGCGATAGTCATCTCTCTATTGTTCTAGCCTTATCTCTAACGACTCATGCTGGGTATACCTCACCTATTGGCTCTTGTGCATTTATCTTGAGACATAGTTCCAAGCATAGTCCTAGTTCACTCTCCTTACATAATCTTTGTCTATGACTGTTGCAACTCGAAGTAGCAATACATTCCCCTCACTTGTCACTAGACGAGGTAGAGGTAGACCTTGAAACCGAGGAAGAGGTCATTCCAAAATTTTCACATCTCTCCACTTCCTTCCAACATGGATAAATCTTAGTATGAAAATCCCATATTTGATCAAGAATAGTTTTATGATAATCCCATCTTTGATCAAGAACAATTTTATGACCATCCTATCTTTGATCAAGAGAATGTAGAGGAAAATATGACAAAATTAGATGAAATTATTTTCTATCTACAAAAGAAAGATATTGCATGTCAAGAAGTGTCTAATTATCCTTTAGAGAGATTCTTTACTCCTTTGGGACAATCTTATAAATTAACATTGGAAGAACTTCTTCAGAATGACCTCATCACATTACCTCAAGCCACATCACATGGAGTGAGATTCTTGAGTATCTATTGTGCATATCATCGACATAATGAGCATAAAAATTCATCTTTCA
The DNA here is from genome assembly GCA_018584345.1 of Thuja plicata. NCBI lineage: Eukaryota > Viridiplantae > Streptophyta > Pinopsida > Cupressales > Cupressaceae > Thuja > Thuja plicata. The sequence goes on along the minus strand of MU223404.1, from coordinate 3,210,993 downwards.
TGGAGTTGAAATATAAAATCCAAGATCTCATAGATGATGGCATAATTGAAATTGAAAATCCTATTGAATCATCTAATGATTGATCTAATCTCAAGCATGACCAATATCAAGAATCCATGTCTAGCAATGGTTCATGTATCACATGTACTTATTCTACCATTCCTCCATCTCCTAAAGCTTCAAAACAAACCAACCATCTCTATCAAGAACTGAGCCTAATGACGTCTATGTCTACCCTCAGGGACTACCTCTAAAAGAGATCCAAGCTAATCAACATATGTTTGCAAGTCTTTCTCAGGCTTCAACGATCATCTACCCAAAGATTCCATGTGCTTCAATGCTTATCATACCTACTAAAAATGATACTCCATTAGCCTTTCAAGAATCCCTCATGTAGATCAAAACTCCCACCTTGTCCTTAGAAGTGGCTCCATGTCAAGAGGGAAATCCAATGTGCGAAAAAAAATATATCAGAAATGATTAAGATCAAGACACCATCCATCCTTATCCAATCGTTGACCAAAGTGACATATCTCAAGTGTCTCATGATGATCCTCTCATCCCCTTCCATGTCTTATGGGAAGATAACCCTCCATCTCCCAAGAAAGATCAAGATATCCTTTCCACCATCTCTAAGGAACCTATTGAAAATCAAGAGCAAATTACCCTTTGTACACCATCTAATAATCCTTGTCAAGTTCATAGCATCCCATCATCTCCTTGTCATACTTCTCCATATCTACCTTGAGAAACCATCCTTCCTCTAAATCCCTTGCATAACAATAAATACCCTCAAGCTTCAGATGCACCTATCAAAGCTACTCATGCACCTATTTATATAAAGATGAATTCAAAAGAGAAGAGACTTGGTCATGAAGCTCACTCTAAAGATGTTGATATCCCTTCCACACATGATCTCCCTCCATTCAAACATAACTATGTACGTTCACTATCCTCCAAATCCATCCTTGGTCATTATATCCCAAAGCTAAAACAGTCAAACCTTCCATCTATATTGGGTCCTTATATCCCTCCATCCACCATGCCTATCACTACTAGTTTATCATCCACTCACCCTATCCCCTATAAAGATTAACAAAGACATGCATCCTTGAAATCTCCCTTTCAACCCATCCATATGAACCAGTCATATCAACCCTATTCATCCATAATTCCTAAGTCTTTTGGAAGCAATTTGGATGTGCAACGAAAAGTCACAAATACAAGAATCCACTTACATATGAAGATCACTATGTCCCATCTAATTGACACGTGATTACACAGAAAAAGGAAATACTCAAGAGACCACAAGGGTCCACTGAGAAAAGAATAAAATAAAATAAAATATGGGTTCCTAAATCCATCATGGATGGATTGTGTTCTAAACCATCCAAAAGAAAAATAAAATCAAAAGCTATGTGGATTCTGAAGTCTCTCTTAAAATAATTGAACAAAAAGGAAAATTCAGAGTTGGCATCTAAACTTCCAAAGTCTTCCACTACATCTCCATCTAAACATCTCCCATTTTCTAACTCTATTTTGGGTCCTCATGTCCCAAAATCCATTACCTTAAATACTTCACCCTCTTGGTTATCCATCTTGGATTCTCATATACCAAGATCCATATCAGCTCATACATCAAAGTCTCAAGCTGTTCCATCCATTTTTCCTCCATTCATCCACTACCCTTCAAGGTGTGTGTCGATGTTGATCTTATCACTATTTCCATCTACCTCTACACAAAATTTTCAATACCCTATCCAATATCCTGCACCTACCACCTACCACCTACCCATCCATCCCATATCCTTCCATTCCTCTTATCCAAACCCTCGTATAAATCCTTGGCTACCATCTTCCTTATCGTCCATATCATCCATTTTCTACCATCACCCTATCAACATATTTGAGCATACTTTCAATGACCTTGGCCTATCATCGCATATCCTTCAAAGGAGCACTATCCAAAGAGCAAGCAACTTAAGTTCATTTATAAAAAAAGAAGAAAAAAAGTGCCTTGGTGAAAACCTAGTAAATAGGCACCTTGGTAGCAAAAGTAAAGATAAATTAATCTATCCTATGGTGAAAACCACTCCTTGTGGCACCTTGGATACGAACCATGATGAAAACCTGGAAAATAGGCATCATGCATAATTCCTCCTACTTTCACTATTCACTTGGGGGAAAGTTCCTTCCATGTCATCTTATCCATCATATCTTACATCTAGCTAGCCTGTCAACATCCATGTTCCTTATGCTGATCTTGACAAGGTTGAGCCTATCCATGAACACTATGTATCCTAAAATTTATTATCCTTTCCATCAGCCTATTCACTTTCTCTCATCTGTGGTACCCTATCATGATCTTTCTTATCCCAAGCCCATCCTTCCTATCTCTGAGCATTCCTTCCATTATCCAAAACATCTACTCATAGCCTCCATCACCCTTTATCCTAATTGTGCTATCATGACTATATCCTATCTAATTGACCCCTTGGTATTGATCAAAATTGAAAAATAGGTTCTTGGAAGTCTCTTGACATGTCCATTCTTTTGGAATACATGATTTTCATGACACCTGGTCATCATCCTATATGTTATCCAGAATTATTCCATGAGCTTACATTGCTATTTTCATTTTTCCCTAGCTTGGGGAGACTATCTTTAAGGGTCTCATTCACCCTCTTCATCCATCATTGTCTATTTGTCTCATCCATCATATTTCTAATCCATCTGTAATTTCCTACACCTTGCTAGACATTCAGGACAAACCAATGTGATCTTGCTTGAGATCGAGTAATCTCTAAAAATTGTAAAAAGTCCTAAAAAAATGATCATCTTGGTGAAAAACTAGCAATAGGCACTTTGATACATCAACCAAAAAATATCTATTGACTATCTTTCAATGAACAGGTGGGAAATCTAACCCTAACTCTGGAAGATTGAGCCTCATTCTGGGGATAGTATTTTGAAAGGTGACAATCTAGTAGGTATCTGGGAAATCTAACCCAGATTCTTGGGAATCACATGCTCTTAGTTAATGTCAAGACACCAAATTACATGGATTGAAATTGGTCATACTCTAGGGGAAACCTTCCTGGTCTAAGGGGCACTTTCCTATTACATTTCACATCAGTCACTAGTGGTTCTCACTGCATCTGCCTGTTGATACCTAGCTATTACTGAGATCTCTCTACCTAAGAATCTCCCTCGAGTTAGTCACCAGTGGTTCTCACTGCATCTGCCTACTATCGACGTATTGATGAGATTTCCTACAAATGACATATATCTTTATTTCAACATCAATCCATTGAAGTTGGAGTTGTACTCAATATTCTATCTATCACTACTCAGTCTTGGCATTATTTGCCTTAGCTTATATATACTTTCGGTCACTTTCATGGCGCTTGGGTTCTTCTACAAAACTCTCCTAACTTGAAATGAATCTAGAGTCATAGCCTAGGGGAAATCAAATCAATTTTGTCCTTGCAGTATGAGTCAAGTTAGTCTTTGATGTTTTCTACTAGGGGCATAGGTCCCCAAATTTGATCACATCTTTGAATTCAACTAGAGTCAATAATTTTTTCATGGACAACTCTCTACTGACACAAATAGTTGTTTCTCAAAACCACAATCAATAGTGTTTTTTAACACTATGATACATCTGTGTTTCTCAACACACATTGGATATCTCCAACATAAACATATATTGATAGAAATCAAACACAATACACTCACAAGCGCAATGGTGTTTTTCAACACCCCTATACATATACACATCCAAAAACTTTGAAACTGGCTAAAGTATGCTGAATTTCTCTTTGTATGCTTCTTGTTCTCATTGATTTTGGTTATCGTTTCTTTGTCTACTACTTGTTGGTGTGGTCCTGATGATCCCGTAATGTCAAATAATCAGGGTGTATGTGATAAGTGCTTCTGCATTAAGGTGGAAAAGCCTCACTCCATCAACCCTATTTATTTGTATGCCAAGGTGAGGTTAGAATTATCTCCTTGACTATTATTTCTCTGCTTGTTTACTAGTGTACTCTTGCTATGTCAAACTAGAAATAATGTTCAAGTCATCTCAACTTTTGTGCCCCAATGCTTACGTTAGTATCCCATATCTTATTCGATGAAGGTCATATTCATGTTCTTATGGTTGCAGTGGCACCAGTAAGGATTGTATCGACTCTGATGTTCCAAAAATGCTATGTGATGAAAACTATTCAATGGGTCCAACAACCACGTCCTAGGAATTGTATCTCACATAGGATTTCACTTTCATTCTAGCATAGGATTGCACTTTCATTTTAGACTTGCATCGCGACAATATTTTGATGATCACTTCATTGTATTCTCCTGGATCTGTACGATGAGGGATTCTTATTCAATGTTCTAACTTCATCACTACTGCCCAAGTGTTCGATCCTCGCTCTCACTCTTCAAAAGTGGCTATGTTGACTGCTTTGAATCCATTTTCGGGATCAAAATCAAATTCTAACACTTCTATATAGCTCAAAATTGCACTTAATATTTTCACGCGATCGAATTCTTGTGCAGTCAAATTTATGACATCTCTTTCTTGTCAAAATCATATCTAATCAACATTCTCTCACATCTTCTGGATTCTTCCGTAATCTATTCTGATTTCTTCTTGACCTTTGATTCAACTTCTATCTGCGATTTATTGCTTTCAATCACCATTATGGCATGTCATCTTTCCATTTCGCTCCCGAGGGGGCAGGATGATTACATCATTGAATCACTTTCAATCTATCTTAATCAATATGATCTAATTTCAATCTGTTAGGTGTCAGGGAAATCTAACCCAGATTCCTAAGGATCAAGCTTTGTTCTAGAGATGATTCTCAAAATCTCACTATTAGGTGTTGGGCCAATCTAACCTGGATTCTTGAGTATCAAGCTTTGTTCTAGAGATGGTTCTCGAAAGCTCATCTATTAGGTATTGGTGAAATCTAACCCGAATTCCTGAGAGTCAAGATTTGTTCTGAAGATGACCCTCGAAAACTTGATCTAACCAGTGTCTTGGCAATATAATCTAGACTTTGTAGATTTAAGCTTCGTTCTAGAGATATTTCTCAAAAGCTCATTTATTAGGTATATGAGAAATCTAACTCGGATCCCTGAGGATCAAGCTCCATTCTAGAGATGGTTCTCGAAATCTCGACTATTAGGTATCTGAGCAATCTTACTTGGATCCCTGAGGATCAAGATTTATTCTGGAGATGGTTCTCAAAATCTCATATATTAGGTATCAGGGAAATCTAACCCAGATTCCTGAGAATCAAGCTTCATTCTGGAGATGACCCTTGAAAACTTGATTTAACCAGCGTCTTGGCAATCTAACCTAGACTTAAGAGAGTTAAGATCTATTATGGAGATGACTCTGAAACCTTCATCAATTGATCTTTATATCATTAATTCTCAAAATCAATCTCAAATATTATTCTATGCTTCAAACATAAAAACTATTCTTTGAATCAATGTGCTACTCGCACATAAATTCAAAGAGGGGCAAAATGTAACACCCCAAAATTGGAATCTTGCAACTCTAACCAATTTTGTTGCATTTTATCAATCTTTTGAATCATCAAAGTCCTATGGTGCTAGGCAATTCTGAGTTTTGACTGACTCTACTTACCTAAGTGTCAAATGCAAAAAATCCTAAATCTGCATTAATCAAATACTATATTTAATTCCTAAATATCAATTACAATTGGCTAAATAAACCCTATGATTGAATTAATTTAATTACAAAGTCCTAGCACTTTAATTAAATTAAATTCACCCTTTTAGCTAAAACACATAAAAGGAATTAAATAATATTTTATTATTAAATAAATATCCTCATTTCAATAATTTAATTTAATTATTTAAATAATTGAGAAAGTACATTTATGAGGTCATATTTCATTTATTTAATCAAATAATCTCTCCAAAATCCTCACTTCAGTTCAGAAATGGAAACTTTGAGTTGACTGTAATTCAAAAATGCAACAAATCAGTTAACTCCTTCATTCACTCAAAAAGACAATAGTTCACTGCTTCTCTCAAGGAAACTTGCTAATCTAAACTGGATTTTGAGGTGTTAACTATTTCTCTCAAAGGAAACTTTCCATTCTAACTGGCCTCTCATCCTATAAAATAACTCTCTTGTTCTCATTCAAAAAAGGAGAAGGCATTATTGAAGTATCGAATCAGTACTACATTTTTAATTCAATATTTGTGTGCATTCAAGCTTTCATTTGCAATAGATTACTACTCATTTCTATATTAATCATGCATAGCTTAGTTTATTTCAAGCATTCTTAGTTTAATCTTATCTCTCATTTCTAGATTAATATTTCACACTCATTTCTAGAATAATTTTCATCTATATTCCTAGATTAAATCCTTCATTCTTAGATTGATCTTGGTTTTTGGGTTCTTGAATCTGAGAGCTCACTCAAAACCCCTTCTAGATAGGAGGCAACATGTCGACTCATCTAGGCATGCAGGGTGAATAACTTCATATTCATTTATGTATGTGACTGATTTATAATGACTATGTTGAAGTGTATGGCTAAGTAAGAGCCCCACATTTAGCGTATACAACTACAACCCTTAGGAAATATCTCTACACTACAAAAGTATTTGACAAAATCCAAAATGGTGAACTGAAAGATATCACATATGAAAATATAGTTCCTTGAAAGTGCAATAAAAAATATCTTCTCAACTACCAATTGAACCACTAATCATAGATCCTCCGCACATAAAACATATATCCTTATCATATATAAACATCACAATATCAATTCATCACAAAAACTTGATCTTATATATCGGATATCAAAAATAATATCTTCATTGGTCAACCTCAAAAACAAAAAGTGTACCATGTGAAGTGTCGGACAAATCCTCCATAAAAATGTTATGGTAACATTGAAAAATTCCATAGATCTTATCTACCAAATTAAGCTGATGAAGCAACAAATTAATCGATCTATAAGGATCACTTAATGATCTACCAAACTATATCACTACTCTTCATTAACAATAAAGGAAACTTTAAACAAAGAATCATAACTCGACCAAATGATATCATCAACTACTATGAAAATAGCATAAGGTATATTATACCTTACTAAAGCTCCTCCTACGTTGGATGAAGAAAAATTTATTATACATATCCATATCAAAGCATATACTAAACTCTATAATTTGTGCCTATTCTACCATACCTAGCCAAATTTACATCCTAACCTTTAGTAGCACCACAATATGACAATTGGCCTTTAGGATTATGTGTGGTTTCAATCAGTGAAAACATACAAGCTATCAAGAGAAGTGATACAAGAGAACCCCCTCTTAATTGAATATTTTCTACATCTAATGAAGACTTTCCTACACCCTGGGATCTCAGAGGTCCAAGACATTGGGGTTTAGGACTTTACAGTTAGTATGTGGTTGTGATCCAATTGTGAGGCCTAGTTCAAAGATTTGGCACTTACAAGCCACTTGGTCAAATATGGTCAAGGGATCCAATAAGTGATTGATTCTAGGATAGTTTAGTGTCTTAGATGATTTTATAATAAATTGGTTCCTATTAGGGACTTAGACCTTCAAATGAGAAATGTTTCTCATTAGAAGCAAAAATTGCAAATGTTGCTTAACAACTTTGCTTATAGTTTCACAACTTTTCAAAAGTTGAATGTAACCTTTCCCCCAATGGCTAGGAGGTTTTAAAAACTATTGTAAACTATTGGGGATGGCCTTCATATCCCTACCAGGTGGATGGAAGGTGAGATCTTGTAATTTGACTTTTGAATAAATAAAGAAAAACCATTTTCCTGCACTTTTTTCTATTTCAGAGAACTGTACAGACATGTATGACTTTTTATCTGCACACAATCTATATGATCAAATACCTCTATGTCTTAGCTTCCAAATTCAATTGTCCTGGTCAAAATATCTTTCCTATAACTCAATTTTTTGTTATTTTTTATGTCTGTCACTCTGGTTTTGACTCCTTAACCAGGTTTTCACATTGTTTTCACATTTCCAAGCATTTTCACCATGGGAATTTGACAACCTTTGGTGAAATGATTCCTTTTAATATGATATTTGAGATTTTGTAAGTGCTTTGTGTTGTTCTACAAGAAGATAGGAAAATGAGCCCTAGGTGTATATCTTCATGTATGCACCATTCCTAAATATACACAGTAGCGTGTAACTTCCAAAGAACTAATCACCAAGAGATCAAATCATGGATTTGAAATTGTTTTAGAAACCCCTATATGTTACAATTGGTCTTAGATGGAGAAGCTCTCAATAATTGGTACTTAATTCACACATGGAGGCCTAATTAGCCCTCTTGTCCTGAACTTAGTGATCAAACTTTCTGTCTGGTTTAACCCTTCAGACCTTGGTGCTTCGAATTTAACCTTATCTCCATAAATGGTATTTGGTTCTATGATTAACTCTTCAATTCATTTGGGACTTTGTAGAGTTATGTTGTTTTTTCAGTCTAAATAGGGCTACTAGCATTTTGAAAGACTAGTAAAGAAAATGTACTCTAGTTCTGCAACCAGGATATTTGAGTGGATGGAATAAGTTCACCTTGACCCTTAATTAATACACAAGACCCCACTGGTCCTTGAAATTGTTTATGTGCTTTATAACCAATTATGTCTTAAACCTTGTATCTTGAATCTTGGAGATTCTCACCATGTTTGGATCAATCCTTCTTGTCTGCAACTTGGAGGGTCATGAGAGTGTTGTCATTGTGTTTTGTAACAATTTGTGAAGGTGTGAGAGTTAGGGCATGATACTCTACTGTAATGTCCAAAATAATCTAGGCAAAAACACAACTAATTTTTTTTTTTATTTATATATATACAATTACGACAATGAAAATTTACCAACAAGTTTCACTCAAGCCCAATGATGCGAAGCCCCGGGGACGTAAAACTCGCTTGGGCGAAACACCTTTAAAATATTACACTGCTAGAGGATACTTAAGAAAAGGAAGTATATGAAAGGTTATACCAATCGTCTTTTATTTCCATTCTCTACACATTCATAGAGAACTTTAAATTAAATCTGGAATCCTAATTAACCTATTTTGATAAAAAAAACAATAATGCTATAGAGATAACTTACTAAAGGGCATCTCACCAAATTATTTATATCTTAATTAAGTATTTTACAAAATACAACCTTCATGAAAAGAAAGCATAACACTAATTTATGATCACCTTGTATTTATAATAGTCTTAGTAATATTAGAGTGGAAATTTAAACTTAATTTAATTAATAAATAAAGGACCTTAATCTAATTAATTAATTCACATAGAAACTAGGTTACTTTAAAAACAAATAAAATGAAGATTAATTACATCATTAAATTTACGGTTCAGAATAATATTAATAATCTCATTAAAATAATCCCTGTAATTTAATCCTTAATAACTAAATATTCGACAAAGATTAGGATTTCCATGAAATTTAAACTTCAAAATAATAAAACATCAATAGTTAAATTATTTTTACGGTATCTATAAGTAATTATGATGTTAATATGCTAACATATTTAAAATTAATTCCACCGTTGAATTTCAATAAATCTTTAAGTGAGTAATCCATTGACTAAATAGTCCAGTTAAAGAATGAATAGTAGTAATACAACAAAATCTTATCCTACGCATTGTAATAAACAAAATTAAATACTAAACCATCTTATAGATTACAT
>MU223404.1:3162502-3178542 GCA_018584345.1 Thuja plicata | reverse complement strand
TCTAAGTCCTCTAACAAGGCCACTCCTGACAGGGTGATTAAATCCTTTAACCAGGTCACACCTAGCAGTGTGTTATTGTAACCTTTAACAGGGTTGGCTCCTCATAGGGCATCACTTCAGAAGAGTGGAAAATTGGTAGCATGTTACTGGTGGTTTTTCCCATATTGGGTTTCCACGTTAAATACTTGTGTCAACTTGTATTAATGATTATGGTTTGTTTTACTGTTATGTTTCTACAAGCTAATTTTATTGGACAGTAAACTACATGATTAAATTTATTGACTTATGCTACTGCTACTGAGTAGATATGAAATACAAAAAGTTTTTATTTACTACATTTAGACCTGAGGATAACCGATTCACCCCTACCCTCTCAGTTATTCTAAATTCATTCTAACAGTCATGTGTGATGTTATAGAAATGGATGCTTGCCACCTCTTATTAGGAAGGCCCTGGTAGTATGATGTGGATGACACACATAACTACAAAAAAAATACTTATACCATTGTAAAGGATGGAGTCACTTACACCATGAAGCCCTTACTAGATCATAAAGCAAGTAAAGATTCTACTATCATAGTCATTGGGAGGAAAGAGATGGAGAGAAAATTAAGAGAATTAGATAACGAAGGGTATGTGTTGGTCTTAAAACCTAAAGAAAAAGAAGTCTCTAAAAAAATAGAACCTACACCAAGTGAAGCCAAGGAGATGCTAGACAAATACAATGATGTGACTACAAAGGAACTGCCCTCTACACTCCCACCCTTAAGAGACATCACCCACCAAATAGACCTTATGCCTGGTGCTTCATTGCCTAATAAACACCCTACAAGATGACCCCTGATCACAATGTTGAGATCTCAAGACAAGTCCAAGAAATGTTACAGAAAGGCTTGATACAAAAGAGTTTAAGACCTTTTACTGTTACATCAGTCCTAGCACCTAAAAAGAATGGTAAATTGAGGCTTTTCACTGATAGTAGTGTCATGAAAAAATTACAATCAGATATAGGTTCCCTATTCCAAGGATAGAAGACTCATTGGACCAACTTGGGAATGTTTGTTAATTTTCTAAGATAGATCTCAAATCTAGTTACCATCAAATCATTATAAGGCCAGGGGATGAGTGGAAGACTTCCTTTAAGACCACTTAAGGCTTATATGAATGACTTGTAATGCCATTTGGGATAAGCAATTCCCCAAGAACATTCATGAGGCTCATGAATGAGATTTTAAGCAGTAGCAGGGAAGAACATTTGAATCATTTAGAGCAGGTATTGAGAATACTTCATGATCACAAGTTGATAATAAATTTGGAGAAGTGCACATTCATGCATAAAGAACTCACCTTCTTGGGGATTGTCAAATCCAAGGGAACTCTGAAAATGGATCCAAGAAAAGTGGAGGCAATTGTAAATTGGCAACCTCCTAACAACCAAGGTGATGTAAAAATTTTCCATGGTCTTGCTACATTCTATAGAAACTTTATCAAAAAGTGCAGTCATGGTGTGCCCCAATGTTAGATACAATCAAAGGTGGTAGAAAAACAAAGTTTTTTTGGACTAAGATTGCTGATGATGTCTTTCAATATTTGAAGAATAGAGTATCACACTATCCTATATTGACTTTAACTCATTTTAAGGTCTTTACTGTTGAAACAGATACAAGTATCTTGGAAATTGGTGCTTTCTTAAGGAAATAAGGGAAACCAATAGCCTTCTCTAAAAAATTAAATGATTCTAAGAAAATATACTGTACTTATGACCTTAAATTATATGCAGTAGTGCAAGCTCTCAAGAAATGGATGCACTACCTCCTCCCTAAGGAATTTGTTGTCTACACTGAAAACCATGCCTTAAGCTTTCTAAATTATCAAGAGAAGCTTAGTGTAAAACATATCAAATAGATGGAACAACTAGAGTCCTATACCTTTACAATAAATCATAATAAATGACTGTTAAGAATGAGAACACTGAGGGGGGGGGGGTGAATTAGTGTTTAGAAATGAATAATTTTCTACTTCTTGAAACTTAGCCTGATTACTTAAATACTGAAAATGAATAGCAAAGAATATAAAACCATAACACATAACACAAGATATGTTTACGGGGAAACCTTGGCCAGAGGAAAACTGTGGGGGGAATTAGTACCCACAAATAATTGCACTAGTCTTATGAACTTGTTACAGTTCCGTTTCCCTTTTAGGAGAAATTTTTACAATGCTGAGTAAAATGACTCTGTTAGGAGTCTTACAAACCTTGTTAAAGGTGGATGGAACACTTCCAGAGCTCACTACTCAAAGAAGAAGGCTACAACCTCCTGAATATCAGATACACACTATATTGGGTAAGGTGAACTGCTGTTATGACACTATATCAAGAAAGGTGAATTGCTGTTATCCATACAAAAATGCATGTCAAGTATATATACATGCCTTAATAGACGCGACCGAAACTAAGACTGAGTCTGCCTAAAATCAACATACACAACACTTCCAAATTAATTGGCTCAATCATGTTGACATGAATGATAATAACATTATTACAAACATATTTCAATAGGCGCATAGCCATTACAAAATAAATTAATACACACTAATAAAAAATTGTAGTCAACTCCATGCTTTGTTCTGCTAAACTGCTAGTGACACTTAGACTTGTTGTAACTTCACCATACTGACATATATGAACATGCGCGTATAGAATTACCATAAAAATTTATCCAAAAGCTTATATCCAAATGCACATACCATGACTCGATCATACTGATGTGCGCTGGTGCTCTGATCAACGGGTATATCTTTGTTTGCACTATCTTCTATACTTAGCCAAATTATGATCTTCAAATTTTATGAGTTGACTGTCAAAAATCCATATGACTTTGCTGCCATAATGACAACACAAAGCTAGTCATATATACATATTAAATTCAACTTGCCAATGATCTCCCCCTTTTTCATTAATGACAACAAAGGAATGTGGCCAAGTTACTAAACTTTGACTTAACAAAAAAAAATGCAATTATACTGATATAATCTTCTCATACTGTACATCATATCTTTAGCTATATACACTACTCTCAGTCATAAACTATACTCCCCCTTTGAAATTAATGACAAAGGTGTCAAAAAATTAAATTCTCTAATTACTTACTCAGAGTACACATCTGGATATGCAATCTGAAGTTTTTTGACTTCCTACCGCCAAAACACCTTGAGTGCATCTACAGTCCGAAGATGGGCGCATAATGCATAAGTGAGTTTCTCCATCTTTACCATATCCATGTAGGGGCCTTGATCATATGTAGAAATAGTTGCATCAATATGCTTGATATTCTGATTTAGTACATCTAAGGAGGGCGCAAGTGCATTTCTTAGTTGTGTTTGTCTTGCCCTTATCTTCGTAATCTGTATCTTGGATTTTACAATTTTATCTAACTGCCCTTGGTAAATGTTGTTAAAAACATTGATGTATTGAGAAGGGTCTTCAAATGATTTCCTTATAGCTGCAATCAAGATGTCTGCTTCCTCAATCTTCTTGGTATGTTCTGAAGTGAGTTTATCTTGATCCATGCAGTTAGCTATCAATTTTCTACATTTTTCTGCTAACTCTTTCAGAATTGCTTGACCAATCTTCTGTGAATTTAGATCTAATGATAAATTATTTATTAACTCATCCAAACTTTCCTTATTTTACTTTTCTTCTACAATTTTTGTTGTTGAGTCTAATAGACTTGTACAATTTTCTTTGAAGCTTGACAAAATACTATTGACATCATTAACTGATTGAATATTTACCAATTTCTTGTCTGCAGGTACTAAGTTTTTTAAAATGCTGGCTGATTCAAGAAAGAGAGGATTTATCATTACTTTCTTCTATTTTTATTTCTCCATAGCCAATACACTTATCTTGATCAGATCTTCTTCTCCCCATGAATCTAGGCTTGCCGTATCAGGGGTCAAACTTGACAATAATGAAATAGATGGTTTGGTAGAAGCGTTAAGGATTGCATTCTGACTTACATCCATACATTCAATCTTTATTGGGATCTCAATAGAGGGTGACACATTATATATATCTTCTTTTCCAATTACTTGTCCTGAAGTGTCATTTGTTGGGATTTAATCTTCTTGCAAAGAGGCTTTATCACTGCATAAAATCTCATCTTCTTCAGTACTCACAAAGGCTTCTTCAAAATTATTCAAATAATTATCTGAGGCTGACATGGTTATCTCAACATCATTTATCATAATAGTTTCATCTGTATCATTAACTATATCAAAGGGTGATGAAACTTTAGGCACAAAATCTTGTGGACTTGTAATAGGCACATTAGGGATCTCTAATTCTTTTCCTTGCTTGGAGGGAACTGGATTAACTTTTGTTATAGGCACAGTTGAAGGGTACATGTGTCTATCCAAAAACACTTTCTCAAATGATTTCTTAGTTTGCTTTGCTAGCAACTCATACTCTTTATTCATTATGTGTAGAGTTCTGGTCTTAGATCTTGTGATGAACCTCCTTACAGCAATATGGTGAGAATGCATGAAATAATAGAATATAGAGCAATAGCAGAACTCATAATGAATCTATTGATCGCGGGCCACTTTGAGGGGGTAACCTCCTTTGAGCAAGCTCAATACAATAAATTCATCCATCTCCATCAAAGGCCTCAACCTACTCTTATATACTAAGTACGATCTAGAAAAGTAATACTACCTATGCATGTGGGATAATAAAATATATTCACAGGACGACTTACAAAGAATATGCGTCCGACAACACTACACTAACAAAATAAACAAAAGGAACACACAGGTTCCTAATAGATCTCAGATGAGGCTTTACCAAATCCAACAATATCAACTTCTCATCAAGTGAACAAATAGTAAGTAGGTCATCTAATGTCTTCTCTCTAATCCTCATAACCTCTTCTAAAGCTTGTATTTTCAATGAGTCAAGTATGTTCCATATTTTATATGGGATGACTGTCTTAAGTTCCAAAACTGACCTTTTGAGATTAATCACATGTGTGATAATCATAGAATGTATTTCTGATTTATCAATCTCTTGATACTTATCATAGACATTTGCATTTGAATCTAACCTGCCTTCATCAATGATTCCAGTTCTCAAAATTTACAAACTAGGTCTGAATCCTACCTTAGGAGGTGCTTGAGTGTTCTTTACTTTACTTTGAGTTGTCCTTGATGATGGGTGGCTTGTGCAGATTTTATTCCTTCTTCTGGTCAGCTTGCTTGGCATAGAGGGCAAAGAGGAATCCAGATCAATTGTGGTCGAGGGTGCAGAGGTGCTCTCTCCATACTTATTCCTTTTTCTCTTTTCAATATCATCATATTTTTTAGTCTTGACTTCTGCAGGTGTACTCTCAAGTTCCTTGGCAATTTTGGATTCCCTTTCTTTTTCTAGGTCTTCTTGGGTGACACCATTAATTTTTAGAATATTAGAGGTAATACTTGATGCTTTCCTCTTATTTTTTTCATTGTATAGGACAAAATCAACTTGTCTTGTCTTTTCTCTATATGTGCCCCATCTAGGCTCATTTAGATCTTTAGGTGCAGATAGAAGGACTTGTACATATCCTTCCAGAATATGTTCATCTACCTCATAACCAAGGGGATGAATCCATTTAGTTCTAGGCTCAACTGCTTCCATGCATGTAGAATCTATTTCCACCATAAAACATATAGTATCCTTGTATTTGTCAACTATGTTCTCAGGTATTCTGAACATTTTCTGCATCTTAATTCTGAATGTCTTGATCTCCATATCCATATGATCCTTAAGAGTGCTTTCAGATGTAGCTTTCAATGAAATCTAAGGTAATGTAGGTTTACTTCTGTCTAGGTAAAGGTTAGAAACCTTACCAACAATGTGAAAGTACATGTATATGATCAAAGAACCAAATATGAATATTTTTCTTTTGTCATGTTTCATAGCTCTAATATTCTCTATCAACTATGCACGCAAGATCTCACAAAATTTTTAGTGAGTGTTATCTTTCACTATCCTTATGTCTGCCAGAACTATAGCTACAGATACACTATTTAATCTATTTACGTGCTGAAATTTGTATCCAAGAATCATAGCAATGAGTTTAATGTCTTTTTCTTCTATGGGCTCAATAGTCATGCCATGCTTATCACTCCTGGACTTACATGCCTGCTCAACCTTTTTCTTGACATCTTTTCCTGTGGGAAGAAGGGGACCATTTTTATAGAGTCTAATCATCTCATGGATGAGATCAGCTATAATGCAAACATGGACTTCACCAATCCAAAATAGATCACCATGAATCCTACTGAGTAAAATCTTAATCCATTATAATTCATAAAAATATGTGCATTCACATACTCAATAATAAGGTTTTATGAGAGATGTGAGAAATCATTCTTGAATGAACAATCAGGGTTACTCATAGATTCCATAAGTGACATTATGCTATCTTCACCTACAGACTCCTTCTTATAGTAAATGTAAGCATGAATATCTTCGACATGCATGACTCCTAAGAGAGTCTTGGAAAATTCCCCTTCAACGTCATCTAACACTGACTTGAATGGATTATTTTTAAACACATATCTCTTCTTTTTAGTGATGTCAAAGACTACAAGAGTTTCCATTAATTACTTGCCTAATCGCTCAAATAGGGTTCCAAATGGAGTTCTGAAATGACGCGTCTGAGCTAGGGTTTCGCAAAAACTTTAACTCTCTTTTCTGATTAAACAATGACAATCCTTCAACACTCAGATGCTTAAATCTCCTGTGCTCTTCAAAATCTTGATCTCAAATGTAGAAGTGAAGATAATAGATCTTTGGTGACTTATAAATTAATTTTCTACAATTAATGCTCGTTGTCGTAGCACGGGTTTCAACTATGAATTCCAAACTCAGTTCACGCTGTAATAAAAACTGTGCACTCTTGCATACTGCTTTAATTTTTAACCAAGTACATAAAACCATAGGTGCATACTAAGAGGAGGGTATACCATCTACGTAGGGGTTCATAGCTAATCTAGCTCCCCCTATGACCACGAGGGTCATTTATCCAGAAGTAGAAGGTGCGTCCAATAAGGAAGCATCTACCACTTTATCAATACCATTATCTTTCTTTACTTCCATCTAAATATTTCTTGTATCTTCTATGGCTTTCACAAACTTAACTTCTCAAGATTCTTCAAATAGTGATCCTGAGACTTACTAGGTCTTTCTCATTTTTGCGCTCTAGATCTGCAAAACTTTGAGATGTGTCCAACCTTGTTACAAGAGTAACAAATGACTAGAGGCTTGTTGATATGAGTTACCATGATGCACTGTTTAGCTGTGTCCATTGTAATTGCATATCTGACATGTAATGTTCTAAGAACTTTGCTGTGGTTGATTTCTCTGATTGTACTGAGTCTGACTTCTTTGATTTTTCTATGTCTGATTTCTTTGATTTGATCTATAATGTATAGCTCTATGACCAAATTTATTGCATGAATAACAATAGCCATTGAAAGGTCTTACCTCTCTACGATCTCTTGCTATATGTCTTTGCTTGTTATAGGCATAACAAGTTTGGTTAACTGGCTTGCGTTCATCTTTAGGTGGTTCTGCTTTAGCTTCTGCAATATTCTCATTTTTCTTTACTTCTATAGATTCTTCTGGTGCTTTCATTCTTTCTTGCATTGCATTGATTTGAATTTGTGCTTCATTGTATCCAATACCAGTGGTATGACCTCTTATCTTCTATGCATAAATCTATTATTGTATTAGATCAAAACTTGTGTGTAATTTGTCAATATGATTCTTGACTTCTGTCAACTCAGATTCTATCTTTTTTTTGATGTTCTCCAACTCCAATATTTTCAGGTTTGCTTTCATAATTTCTTCATCTAATTGTTTGTTTTCTTTAGTCTTTTCTTCAAGAGCTATCTAGTTATCACTTATCTATTCATTCAAATCTTCAATTTGATCCTTTAGAGACATGTTTTCTTCATTCAAATTCTTGACCATTTTTCCCAAATCATTCATAGAACAATCTTTCAAATCTTTTCTCAATTTCTTGATGAATATTTGTGAGCCATTGACTTTCAATTTTAGTTATTCATTTTGTTTTTCAGATCTGTCAAGATCTTCAAGAGCTACTTCAAGATATTTCTTTAGATGTTTCACTTCTGTTGAATCCATGGTCTTCTCAAGTTGTTAAACTTCTCTTAGAGGACCAAATCTCTGATACCAATTGTGAATAATGGAAACACTGAGGGGGGCGGGGGTAGGGGTGAATCAGTGTTCAACAATTAATATTTTTATACAAACTTAGCCCAATTACTTAAATACTAAAAATTAATAGCAACACATATAAAACCATAACACATAACACAATATATGTTTATGGGGAAACCTTGGCCAAAGGAAAACCCCAGTGGGAATTAGTACCCACAAAGAATTGCACTAGTCTTATGAACTTGTTAGCGTTCCTTTTCCCTGTTAGGAGAAGTTATTAAAATGATGAGTACAATGAATCTGTTACGAGTATTAAAAACCCTATTAAAGGTGGATGGCACACTGCCAGAGCTCACTGCTCAAAGAAGAGGGCTATAACCTCCTGAATATCAGATACACACTATATCTGGAAAGGTGAACTGTTGTTATGACACTATTGTCTGATCAGTTCCTTTTGTGCGCTTTAACTCTAACCTCTGGTAGAGATTTATCTCATATTGAATATACTTCTTCTCTTTTTTATATTTCTATTCTTTCTTTCTTCTTTACATTTCACGCTCCATACAAAACTGCATGTCAAGTATATATACATGCCTTAATAGATGCGACTGAAACTAAGACTGAGTCGGCCTAAAATCAAAATACACAATGCTTCCAAATTAATTGGCTCAAGAATGTTTACATGAATGATAATAACATTATTAAAAACATATTACAATAGGTGCATAGCCATTACAAAATAAATCAATACACGCTAATAAAAAATGTAGTCGGCTCCATGCTTTGTTCTACTGAACTTCTAGTGACACTTAGACTTGTTGTAACTTCACCATACTGACATATATGAACATGCACTTATAGAATTAGCATAACAATGTATCTATAAGATTATATCCAAAGACACATACCGTGACTCGATCATACTCATGTGCACTGGTGCTCTGATCAATGGATATATCTCTGTCTACACTCTCTTCTATACTTAGCCAAATTATGATCTTCAAAGTTTATGAGCTGACTGTCAAAACTCCATATGACTTTTTTTCCATAATGAAAACACAAATCTAGTCATATATACATAGTAAAGTCAACTTTCCAACAAGGTCAGGAAAGAAAAGTTGCAGATGCCCTCAGTAGAAGAGTGGGTTTAGTGGAATAAATTCAGTTTTCAAGCATGGGGATTGAATCCTTAAAGAGTCACTATACAAATGATCTAGAATTTGGTGAAGCCTACAAGGTTTGTGCAACACTTGCTGATATGTATCATACTAATTTTATAGAATATCTGATTCATGATGGAATTTTTTTTAAAGGTGCCCAACTTTGCATTCCAAAATTCTCTATGAGGAAAAACATTATAAAGGAGAAACATTGTGGAGGTATGAGTGGTCATTTTGGTATAGACAAGACTCTAGACTTAGTGAAAAGGATTTATCATTGGCCTAAAATTATTAATGATGTCAATAAGTTTTTTCAATCTTGTAAAATCTTCTAAAAAGAAAAGGGTGTCACCACAAATCAAGGATTGTATCAACCCTTACCAATACCTTATAGATCATGAGAGTCAATATCAATGGATTTTGTTATGGGTTTCCCAAGAACCAAGCAAGGTTTGATAGTAATTTTGTCATAGTGGACAGGTTTAGCAAAATGACACACTTTGTCCCTTGCAAGAGCACTAATGATGCTTCTCATATTGCACAACTCTTCTTCAAGGAGGTTGTTAGACTTCGTGGGCTACCCAAGACAATAGTTTCAGATAGGGATGTTAAGTTCCAAGGGCACTTTTGGAGGACACTCCATAAGAAATTGGGTACAAATTTGACATATAGTTCAACATATCACTCCCAAACTGATGACCAAATAGAAGTGGTGAATAGATCATTGGGGAATCTCTTAATATGTATTACCAAGAAACATTCATAAGGTTGCGATGTAATCTTACCCCAAGAAGAATTTTCATTTAATGATTCAATCAATAGATCTATTGGAAAAACTCCTTTCCAAAAAATCTATGGGTTGCATCCTAAAGGCCCATTAGATCTTGCCAATTTACCTTCAGATTTAAAATTTAGTGCTCAAGGAGAGTATTTTTATCAACTCATCTCACAAGTACAAAAATAAGTTAAACAAAAACTAGAACACACCACTCTCAAGTACAAGGCACATGAAGATAAGAAATGGAGAGAAGTTCATTTTCAAATTGGAGATAGAGTATAGGCTTATCTCAGACCAAAGAGAATTCCTAAGGGAAGATATATTAAAATTCATATGAAGAAAGTAGGACCATGTACCATCATACACAAAATGGGTGAAAATGCCTATGAAATTTCTCTTCCCCCTATACTCTTTATTTCTCCTATATTTACTGTTGCATACCTTACTCCTATTAAAGGTGATGTAGAAACATCTGAGATGCAAGACAGTGATGATAACCACATGGATGACACCTATGTTACTACTTTCCCACCTAGCCTACCTGTTTAGTTGGACAAGATCCTTGCATCCAAGGTGTTGAAGAAGACTAGAAATCAAACCTATGTGCAGTATTTGGTGAAGTGGAAGGGACTTCCAGACATAGATGCCACTTGGATGACAGTAGATCAAATTAAACAACATGGTTCCTTTTTGGATCTCCTCAAATCAAGTTGGGAATTGAGCTCTAAATCTAAAGGGGAGTATGGTGTAGGAGAACCCCCTCTTAACTGAATATTTTCTACATCTAATGAATAATTTCCTACACCCTGGGATCTCAGAGGTCCAAGACATTGGGGTTTAGGACTTTAGAGTTAGTATGTGGTTGTGATCTAATTGTGAGGCCTAGTTCCAAGATTTGGTACTTACAAGCCACTTGGTCAACTATGGTCAAGGGATCCAATAAGTTATTGTTTCTAGGATAGTTTTGTGTCTTATATGGTTTTATAATAAATTGGTTCCTATTAGGGACTTAGACCTTCAAATGAGAAATGTTGCTCATTAGAAGCAAAAACTGTAAATGTTGCTTAACAACTTTGCTTATAGTTTGACCAAATTTTCAAAAGTTGAATGTAACCTTTCCCCCAATGGCTAGGAGGTTTGAAAAAATGTTGTAAACCATTGGGGATTGCCTTCATAGCCCTACCATGTGGGTGGAAGGAGAGATCTTGTGATTTGGCTTTTGAATCAATAAAGAAAAACTACTTTCCTGCACTTTTTTCTATTACAGAGAACTGTACGGACATGTATGAATTATCATCAACACACAATCTCTTTGATTGAATTTATATATGTATTAGCTTGCAAATGCACTTGGTTTGGTGAAAAGATCTTTCCTATAACTCAAGTTATTGTTATTTTTGTGTCTGTCACTCTGGTTTTGATTCCTTAACTAGGGTTTAACATTGTTTTCTCATTTCCAATAATTTCCACCATGGGAATTTGATAACCTTTGGTGGAATGATTCCTTTTAATATGTGATGAGGCCAATTTAAGGCCTATTTGTTTTATAATTTCACATGTTTTTATGGTTAGGACTTGGAAACTTCATGAGTTTTTCATAGACTTATTCAGACTGCTTATATTTTAAAACTGCTATATGTGTGTGTGCACCTTAAGTTTAATGGATATGATATATATATTTTACATGGTTATTTGGAATGAAATATTGTATCTTTTTGTCTTGCATTAGTTGGGTTGTTCTTCCTGTAGCCATGTGATAAGAGAAAAAAATAATATAGAAAAACTTAGTATGAATTCGATCCTCAATATGTGTTGCAATTTTTGTATGTGCACACTAATATCTTGCAGGAAATGGTGAGTCAATGAGAGAAGAAGAATTCAACATCAGAAGATGAAGTGCTGCCATAAAGTTGAATAATTGTTTTGGGACTCATAATGATTCCACTACTTTCGGTCAGTAGCAGTTATCGTTGCAGAATGGGTCAGTGCAGTTAGCAACCATTGTGGAGTAAATATAGTAGTCGCAAATTCCTAGATTCATGCATAATTGAATGCAACTTACTCATACATTAAATGATGTTGTTCTTGTATCTTAAAAATTGTCATATCTCTGACGTTGGAGAATCCTATTTTTAGGGAGTTATGTTTTAATTTGTTGTTAAATAAGATGGAGTTTCAGATTCCTAAGTTAGCTAGTTTTTGTGGGGAAATCCTTTTGTAATCCATCAGTAGAGAATTACAATTCTATTGTTACATTTTTTACTTATGCTTTATGAATTAATGAATGTTATCTTCATTTATTAATCTGTGAGTTTTTATTCATTCACTCTTCCATAGGAGCCCACGTGGGAGGTGAACTTAGTTCATAGCTAAGTAGGAGTTAGTTTTAAGTTCCATTGAAGTATTTAGAACTCTATTTCTCCTACAAACATTCAGTAAGAAAACTGTTGGTTGTTTCCTGTAGCATAAGTAAATAGTTAGTTTACTTGTTGTATCATGTTTCTGAATCTCTAGATTAAATTGTTGTTCCACTTCTGCATTTTCATTACATAAGTAATGATGACACCTAAGATGGATTAGATCATATACTTTGTAGACATCATTTCAAGCTTACATCCCTGGTTGATAATTCAATGAGTTCAGAATGTTATTTTTAGTATGATATTTGGCATTGTTTTGACATGGAGTCACTATAAAAATGATGTCCAATCCTTAGTTACAAAGGTATTATACTGACCAGTCATTTTTGGTGCCGACGTTGGGGATGGTGTCAATCTAATCTAGACCAGAGTCATTGTCTTAGTTTTAGTTTTGCATTATTCTGTATGCATAGAAGAAGAAGAGATCATCTTGGGAGATTCCTTCCTCACAATATCCAGGTCAAACCATTTGATATATTTAATATTGAGCCTGAGGAGCCCAAATTTGAGAAAGTAGAAGAAGATGAACCATTTGAAAACCCATTTTTTGATGCACACAAATAGCTACCTTCACCATCATCTTCTGAAGAATTATTATATTTGAATGAAATTTTTGTTGAACCTCAGTATCAGGACAATCTGATCACTCTTATTATTTTTCAGCCACAATAGCTAGGTCCTCCTCCAAGGATTTCTCAACCTACCTTTCCTTTCCTCATCCATCCTCAACATGGTAACCAAAATCTAAAAAATATACATGTCTCTGCACTTCCCAAATTTTATGGCCTTATTAATGAAGACCCAGAAACCTTCCTCTTTGAATTTGACATCCTCTGTAGGAGTTATGATTATACAATTGATTCCCATAAGCTGAAATTGTTTCCATCTACTCTTAAAGAGGCTACTCTAAGATGGTTTATGGGGTTAGGAGCCAATGTTGTAGCAGATTGGGATGCAATGAGTAATATGTTCCTTTATAAATATAAGGAGTACTATAGGGGTCATGATTTGAAGGGAGATGACATTTTCAAAATGTCACAAAAGGAGGATGAGACCTTGGAAGATTATGTCTCAAGGTTTATGTTTAACTAGGAATGTAATACACAACATCAGTTGAATGAGGAGTCATAAAAAAGATTTTCCTGAAAGGTGTAAATGATGGAGGTATTGAGGCCTTAGACCTTATGGCGGGCGGAGACATCACTTAGAAGAACTGGGATGACATAAAGAATATATGTCTGAACTATTCAAGGGCTACTGTTAAGAAAGGTAGATGAATCATAGATTTACCTCATAAGTCCATTGGTTTAGGGTTATCTAAGATGGAATTGTCCAATCTCCTGTCTGATTTCAAATAGGGCATCATTAATGATGTTTCCACTCAACTAGACAGTAGGGAGGCAAGAAGGAAAAAGGAAGATGCTAATGCTATGTTAGCTGAATATTGTCCACATTGTAGGGAAAGGAAGAGAAAATGAAAATGCAAGACTGTTGCAAGTTTGGAGTCCCATCTAATGCCTACTGAATTCAAATTTGTTTATGAAAATGGAGAAATTATCTACGTTTCTCAACGCAGGCCATGGGCCCAAAGACTAGGTATGCCACAAGACCCTCTCCAAAATTATAGTAATAATAGTCAATGGAAAAATTACAAGAATATGGGTTCCCAAGGACTTAGTGGGTGTAGCAATTGGAAACAACCTCAATAGGGTTGGCAGCAACCTCAACAAGGTTGGCAACAACCCCAACATGGTTGGCAATAACATCAATAGGGTTGGAAGCAACCTCACCAAGGATGAAAACAACCTAATTAGTGGTCTAACCAATCTAATCAGAAGGCCTTAATGCCACCACCTCAACAACGGGCTATAATTCCTCCTCTTGCAACCAATAGCAATCCACCTAAGAAAACTCAGCTGCCAGCTCAACCTAATCCTAATCCTAATAAAAAGCTTCTAACTCAGCAACAAAGCTATGCCATCTCCTTGAATGATATCCATCTAAGGTCAGGAACCACTCTTCCTTCGCCTCAAAAGCCTATAATAAAAAAAGTCAAAGAACCCCCTGCTGAAAAAGTGGATGTGCCAACTCCACAAACCTCTCCTATAGTCAAAGAATCCCCATTCCCTCAAAGGTTAGTAGGAAAAGCTGAGCCCATAGAGATCCAAGCAGTAGAAGATTTTCTCAATCAGCTAAATCATATGACAGTAAAAATACCATTACTAGATTCTATCAAAGAAGTTCCTATTTTTACTAGCCAGGGAGAAACAAGAAGGATCCTAAAAATATTCATGTCTCAGGATATTTGTTTGACCTTTTGTTGGAGAATTTGACTGTACCCAAATATTTTGATCTAGGGAGACCTATAGTTACTGTCACCATTCATGGAATGCAAGTACAAAATGCCTTAGTTGATTTGGGTGCATCTATGAATGTAATGAACAAAGAGGTATTGTTTCAATTGCATATTATTGGAATCAGAGAAATGCCAACCATACTACAGCTTGTTGATAGTTCTACTATCAAACCAGATGAGATGATAGAGGATATCATAGTTACCTTGAACTCTTGGGAATACCCAGTAGATTTTGTTGTCCTTTCCCCCAAAGATAATATGGGAGGGTATCATCTAATTCTAGGGATACCATGGTTAGCTACTGCAGATGCATTCATAGCCTGTAGGTAAGGGAAGATGTCAATATCTAATGACATCCATACTAAGAACTTGACCCTATATTCCCCTGCTCAGCCTTTGTTGCAAGATGCTCAAGTAGTTTGGCACGATTTAGGAGATGCTGAATCAGAAGTCAAATCAATCCATTAGCTTATGATGATAGGTAGAGATCCATTTGTAGACTCTTGGGAAGATGATGAGGTAATCTCATCCATTATCAAAAATGAATATGGCATAGACTCTTAGTTGTGTACACAACCAGACTGTATCCTAGAAACTATGCTGCCGCCTCCACCCTGATACTCATCATCCTCCTAATTCCTTCATTCATTATTTCCACATGAGATGGATTCTTCTCCAGGTACTTAGATATCCATGATGGATAAGGTAATTAAGATAGAAGTTAGTCCAGGGAAAGAGTTGAATGTCAATTGTGCTTTGTCACCTCTACATCAGAAAAATATACTGAAATTGCTACAGGAAAATCAGAAAGCATTTTATTGGGATTATACAGACATGAAAGCATTGAATCCTAAACTTTGTACTCATAGGATTTATATCAGCCCAAAATATAATCTTTCCAATCTTGCAACTGGGGTGAATGTTTCACCATAGTCAATTCCTTCCTCCTGTGCATAACCCTTGCATATCAGCCTAGCTTTGTTTCTTGTCACATCTCCATGTTCATTCAGTTTATTCCTGAATACCCACTTTGTACCAATTACATTTTTATCCTTTGGCCTAGGTACAAGTGTCCAAGTCTTGTTCTTCTCAATTTGTT
>MU223404.1:3088055-3133194 GCA_018584345.1 Thuja plicata | reverse complement strand
TGAAGAGGAATGGTGTTGAGCTATCCTTCCTAAGCTCCTTCTCCAAAAGCTCCTTCAATTGAATTCTGTCTCTAAGGGTAGAGAGTGGGTGAACACTCAACTCATCCTAAAACCTTCCCTAAATAGGAAAACCTCCAACAAGAGAAAGGCTTAACCCAAAGGTGAGGTAAATCTAACCAATCCTAACTAAACCACTTGCCTAACTCTCCAAGGGTGAAGTCAAATGAAACTTGGGTAGAAGAGAGAGTGAAGTTAACCAAAGTCACATTCCTCTTCCAAATTCGCTCAAGACTGAAAATGACACTTAAAGGGAGAAATAAATAAGTTTAGAGGCTCATTAATGATAAAAAATGATTCCTAACCCATAGAGTACCAAGTTGGGTGACTAAAACTGACCCCGGTTACCCCCTAGGAGTCCAAAAGACCTTCTAAAACTCACCCTGAAGTTAACCTACGGATTTCTAAGTTAAGAAGACTTCTAGAAACTTCTAACCCTGGGGTAAGCTTGGTTACTACTCCTAGATAACCTTAGTTAACCCTTAACTAACCTTGGTTCCCTTTACTAGCCATGTCAACAATTAAATTACAACAATTGGCAAACTTGGCACATTAAAATAAAAGAAATGACATGACTTATTCACATAAATATTTACTAATTTAATGACACACATGCAAACCATGTTTATGAAATAATCACATAAACAATTAGGGCCATGTCTCTTTATATAGACAAGACCTTAGAAAGCACGGGTATTTACACAGGTTTCAGTACTGGGTCCCCGATTTAGATCCATGGTCAACTTTTCCTGCACACTCAATGCACACATCAGTAGATCCAAAACAACATGATATGAAACATAACACGACATCAATAATATACGTACATATAAACCACATTTACATTAGAACTGAAATAACCTAGCATCGGTTTTCTAAACCAAATTCATCATGTAACATTCATACATTTAAATCCATATAAGACATCAACATAAGCTAAAACTGAATCGGAACATAAAGCATCTCAAAAGTACCCTGATTACAAAATCAGGTGCTGAATATATAACACATGATTCCACCAATCCTCAAAGGGATAAAAAGTCTCTGATAGTCAAAGTATGTCAAAGCATAAACTACTAAAAACATGAGAACAAAATAGTAAAACTATAGCAGTCTAATGTAGGTCTCACATCCACCCCCTCTAGGCATCAACTTCCTCCTGGAGTTCATCAAAGAGGTGAGGGTACTATGATCTCATCTATGTTGTGTCCTCCCAAGAGGCTGTAACCTCATCATAGAAATACCACTAGACCCTAACCTGGTCTAGCTCTTTGTCTCGAAGGCCCAAAGTCCACCGAGCCAATATACGAATTGGCTCCAATGCCAGCTGTCCGTCCGACTCCACCTGCAAGGAATCCCAATCTATCACATGAGACTCATCATATATATACTTCCTCAAAACTAAAACATGAAACACATCATGGATGTGTGACAGGCTAGGTGGCAACGCTAAATGGTAAGCAACTGGTCCTATCCTCTCAAGGATCTCAAAAGGTCCAACAAAATGGGGTGCTAGCTTAGATCCCTTTCCAAAACAGATTGGACTCTTATGCGGTCGTACTCTCAAGAAGAATCTGTCTCCAACTAGATAGGCTCGATCAATCCTCTTCACATCTACATACTTCTTTTGTCTATCCTTAGCTTCCTCAAGTTGCTGCCTAATCAAGGTCACCTGCTGCTCCATATCCGTGACTAGCTCAGGACCAATGGAAACTCTATCCTGGATCCTATCCCAACTGAGTGGGGTCCTCCATGGTCTACCATAAAGAGCCTGATAGGGAGGCATACCCAACAAATTCTGGTGCTCGTTGTTATAGGAAAAATCCACTAGGTGTAGGTATTCTTCCAACCGGGTCTGATGGTCCATGACATAGATGCGAAGCATGTTATCCAATACTTGATTGACCCTTTCAGTCTGACCATCTGTCTCAAGATGATAAGCTGTACTAAAGTTGAGCCTAGTACCCATAGCTGTCTGAAGTTCCCTCCAAAAGGATGAAGTGAAGAGAGAATCTCTATCTAAGATGATCTTATGAGGTACGCCATGAAGTCTAACTATATCTCACAAGAACACTTGTGCTACTGCTGGTGAGGTAAAGGTAGTACACACGGGTGAAAAGTGAGCCACCTTAGTCAACTTGTTGACTATCACCATGATGGAATCATGATGATGAGAAGACATAGGAAGAAATACTATGAAATCCATAGATATGGTGTCCCATTTCCACACTGGTACCTCATGAGGTTGAAGGAGACCACCTGGATGATGGTGTTTCACCTTCACCCTCTGGCACTCTAGGAATCTAGCTACCATCTCTGTAATCTGCAACATCATGCCTGGCCAATGATATAGTTGCCTCAAGTTGGCATGCATCTTCTTAACCCTGGGATGCACTGCATAAGGGGCCCTATGAGCCTCAAGCATCACAAACTCACGCAATCCTCTGAAAGAAGGTATATAGATATGTCCTCTATGACACAATAGTCCATCAGACTCCAAGGCATACTCTAAAAAATTTCCCTCCAGGGGTCTCTGAGATCGAATCAACTCACAAAACTCCACATACATCTCATCCTCTTGCAAGTGATGAAGGATATGATCTTTCAGATCTGTGCCAGTAGACATAGAAGAAAGCTTGTGCCGTCTCCTACTCAAGGCATCTATGACCACGTTCTCTTTCCCTTTGATGTAATGGAAATCAAAATCATATTCACATAAGAAATCCATCCATCTCCTCTACCTAGCATTAAGGTTCGGCTAAGCGAAGATGTACTAAAGACTCTGATGGTCTGAATGAAGTTTGAACTGATGTCCTAAAAGAAAATGTTGCCATCTGACTAAAGCATGCACCACTGCTGCGAGCTCTTGGTCATGGGTAGGGTAGTTGAGCTCATGATTCTTTAGTTTCCTAGACTCGTAGGCTATAGCTCGCCCACCTTGCATAAGAATCACTCCCAAACCATCCAAGGAAGAATTTGTGCATACCATAAAGTCTACTGAAGGCTCTGGTACAGCTAGAATGGGTGCACTAGTAAGTGCTCTATTGAGCTCTTGAAAGGGCTTATCACACTTCTTAGTCCACTCAAACTTCTTTCCCTTTCACTGAAGAGAGGTAATGGGGTGTGCTACTCGAGAGAAACCATTAAAAAACCATCTATAGTAACTGGATAAACCCATGAAACTCCTAACTTTGGTCACAGTGGTAGGTCCTGGCCAATCCATGATGGCATCAATCTTTGATGGGTCTACTGAGATCCCATCACCTGAAATAACATGGCCAAGGTACTTGACCTTGGCTCTGAAGAAATCACACTTCGCCAAGCTACCATACAACTGATTGTCTCTAAGACACTGCAAAACTTGCCTCAAGTGTTCCTTGTGCTCTTTCTCATCCTTGGAATATATCAAGATGTCATCGAGAAACACAACTACAAACTTGTCAAGGAAGGTATGGAATACTCCATTCATAAGGCTCATGAACATAGCTGGAGCATTCGTAAGACCAAATGGAACCATAGTGAATTCATAGTGGCCATATTTAGTGCAGAATGCGGTCTTGTGAATATCACTATCCATGATCCTCAACTGATGGTAACCCGATTTGAGGTCTATCTTAGAGAAGACTCGGGCACCCTGCAGCTCATCGAACAAGTCATCGATACTAGGAAGTGGATACCGATTCTCGATGGTCACCTTGTTCAACTGTCGGTAATCTATGCACAACCTAAGCGATCCATCTTTCTTCTTCATGAAGATAACTTGTGCACCCCAAGGAGAAACACTAGGATGTATGTGTCCTTTCTCTAACAGTTCCTCAAGTTTTATCTTGAGCTCATTAAGCTCATTGGTGGTCATCCTATAAGGTGCTCTGGAAACTGGCTCAGCTCCTGGTACGAGATCAATGTGAAAGTCTACTACCCTACAAGGAGGCATACTAGGTATATCTGATAGAAACACATCTGCAAACTCTTGAAGAATGGGGAAGTCATCAAGAGAAGTTTCCTTCTCGGTCTCTTCTTCCCTATCGCTGATGGTGATGGCATACAACTGGCATCCCTTCCACATGCATCGCTTAAGCTGCATGGTGGATATCACATGGAGGGATATAGGCCTATGAACCCCAGTAATAAATATATCTGAAACATCATCATCCAAACATTCGATCCTCTTTTTACGACAATATAGCTTGGCTCTGTGAGCACTTAGCCAATCCATGCCAAGAACTAGACCGTAAGATCCAAGGGGAGTAACTTTGAGATTAGCTATGGTGGTTATCCCACCAATCTGGATCAGACAATCTCTAACCATCGAGGTTACAAAAACTCTAGCTCCTGAAGCTAACTCTACTTCCCATCTAACCTCTTCTCTAGTTGCCACTAGCCCGCAACGATCCATGACCGATGGAGAAGCAAAGGAGTCAGTGGCTCTTGTATCAAAAAGAATAGTAACATCACTACCTCTGATCTTACCTAAGGCCTCGATAACAGTAGTCTGGTGCTCTGCCTGGCGATTGTCCACTGCTGCAAAAACCATGTGGGATTTTCCTCTATCCCCTAATGTTGGTTTTGAAACCACTGTACGCTGACTACCACCCTGTGGGCACTCTCTAGCTAAGTGCCCCATGGCACCACAAGTGTAACATGGTCCTTGTGACTGAACCTGAACACCAGGAGGCCTATAATACTGTGATCTTGCAGTCCTAGATGAACTGCTATAACCACCCCTAGAGGACTGCTGAGTCCATGCTGGAGGGGTATATGGTGCCTGAGATCTTTGGTCCTTCTTAGGACCCTGTGACTGCCACTGTTTGGACTTAGATCCCTGCTGAACTTGAGGTACCCTCTGACACTGGTTCTGCTATGACTGTTGTGGCTGTTGTTGCTGTTGCTGCTATGGGGCTCTAAATGTCCCTGAAGAGCTCCTCTGATTCCCTTTCCACATGTTTTTCTGATACCCAGAGGCCTGAGATGAGGTATTGTGGTTTTGCGACCTATCCCTATAATCCTTTGGGCCCCAGACTATCTCTTCAGCTACTAAGGCCCTATCCACCATGAACCTTAAGTTCCTTGAAGGTACCATGCGTACCCTATCTAAAATCACAGGATTTAATCCCTTGATGAACCTGTTCACCTGCAGCTTCCCGTCTCCCATGTATTCAACATAGGGTAGGAGGTTGAGAAAATTGCCCTCATATTGGGCTACTGTAAGACCCTATTGCTGGAGGTCATGGAACTCGTCTATACGGTGATGTATGAACTATTCTAAAATATACCACTCTTTGAAGAGCTCGAGAAAAGCTCCCCAAGTGAGGGTATTAATGTCAATAAGTCCCTTGGTCTCCTCATGCCTCTACCAAGTGGATGCTCCATCTCTAAGCAAAAGGATTGTGAACCCTTCCTTTAGGTTGCTGCCATAGTTCCGCAACCTAAAACACCTCTCTAGGCTTAAAAGCCAAGCCTCAGCTCCTGCCCCATCTGCTTCTCCTATGAAGGGAGGCGGTTTAAGCCTCATCAACTCTGTGATCTGATTCCCAATGTCAGGGGGTGCCCTATCGAGTCTCTGCGCACCACCCCTAGGAACACCACCTGGTACTGCAATGGATTCATCTTCCTGATCTATCTGATTCCCTCCTGCTCTAGGAGGTGGGCTCCTACTTCTCTCTCTTTCCTGATTAACAGGTGGCATGCGGTCTAGAATGAGCCCGACCAGGTTCTAAAAGGCCAACAAAAGAGCTGCATTAGGGTCAGGAGGGGTTCAGGAGGTGGACTCTGATCCCTCCTACGATCCTCTACTTTGGGTTGTACCTCTACGCGTGCCGCGGGGATACATCTCCGACCACGCCCTTGCTGACGGTCTTGATGAGTGACAGGTGGAATCCTACACATGCAATTTAGTAACAACGTAGTGGGTTAGGTTCCCAATGTTTCTAAACATGGCTTTGATACCAAAATGTCATGCCCAAAAGTTGGGCAAAAACCACACGATCAAAAATTTTAATAACACACTAAAGAGGATAACAAAACTACCTCAAAGGTAACATGTGCACGCAAAATGCTACAAGGGGAAAAATAGAAACTAGAAAGGTTACAAAGGGAGGAATAACTTTTAGAGCTATCCTAAATGGTTCCTTAAGCTACAAGCCTGATTTGCATGCAAAGCGAGATAGTTTCCCAAAAGTCAACTATACTCCAAAATAAGTGAAAGGTAAGTACTAGGGTTTGCTAAACCCTAAGGAAGACTCATACACACAAAATGAGACAGTTGACCAAAAGTCAATCGTACTCCAAAATATGAGAAGGGGCATTTCTAGGGCCTACTAAGTTCTATATAGGGCTTAGGCATGCAAATCAAGGTAGTTGACCAAAAAGTCAACCCATGTTGACCAAATAGTCAACTATCTCCGAAAGGCATGGAACTGGAATCTTAGGGTCTAGAGAGTACAGGGGTCACCTGGTACAAAAATCAAGCTGATAAGAGAGGGGTTTGATCACGGTTGACCAAAAGTCAATCGTGCATGACGCTGGACAAAGGTAGCGATAATACCCTTAATAGATGTTTATCGCGAAGATAAGGGGGTGTTATGACCCCCTAAATGATAAATCATTATCTTGGTAATTAAATCAAAAGGAAAGTTTTTAAAAAAAAATTAATTACGATAAAACATTATATTTAGAGTCTTTTAATAAATATTTCTTCTAAGAATAATCAAAATTAAAATCAGATTTATATATATATAATCTCATTTAAACAACACTAAACTTATTTATTCATTTAAGCTACAAATCATTTACTTCTAATAATAAGGTAAAACAAATTTATCTCATTTTTAATTAAAATTAAATATGATCATATCCTATTTAAATCCTAAATTAAATAAACCGCAAAACATCCACTCAATAAAAAAAAAACTAAATTAATATAATTCTATCAATTAAATAATTATTAATAATATAAAAGGAATAAAAAAAATACAATTCTAATCTAATCTAAAACTTTAAGAGAAGAAAATCTTATAACCTTAAAATTTCTATCTACATATAAATAAAAAAAATAAAAATTCCTAAACCTAAAACAAGTTCTAATCCTAACATCCGATTGACAGAAAGGGAGGAGCGGTGGCCGAAAAGGAAGCGGATCCGGGGAGGCCGAAGGGCGGCATTTTTGTTTTGCCGTAAAATGGCTGCAGTTCTAAATAGGAGGCGGCGAGTAGGATGGCGGTGTCTGCGATGGCGGGAGAAAGGGCGTAGACACGGCGGCAAAACACCAGGCGGGGAGAAATAAGGTGTGGCGGTGCGGTGGTGGCCGCGAGCGGCGGCACCACCACCCGTCAAACATACAGGCACAGGGGTTTGGGGCGGCCGACGCCGGTCGGCGGAGCCTCCCCATTGTGCGTAGCATAGTGGGTGGCCCGTGAGCCGCGCGGTCCCCACGGTAAGACAGAGCCAAGGGTTTGGGGGCCCGAACCACCCCAAATAAAATATT
The DNA here is from genome assembly GCA_018584345.1 of Thuja plicata. Taxonomy (NCBI): domain Eukaryota; kingdom Viridiplantae; phylum Streptophyta; class Pinopsida; order Cupressales; family Cupressaceae; genus Thuja; species Thuja plicata. The sequence goes on along the minus strand of MU223404.1, from coordinate 3,125,654 downwards.
TAATTTTAAAGAAAAGCGGACATCTCATTTTACAAAAAAAAATGTAGTTATAAAACAATGCTCCTTCTTCCTATTTATTTTATAAAGAATAATATGCTGCCCTTCATTAATATAATGTTAATATTCCCCTATTTAAAAAAAGAAAAAACAAACTTTATGACTAGTGAAGCAAAATACTGTATTTATCAAAATAGGGAGTATATCCCATTATTTTTTTTTAAATTTTATTTTTCCAAATAAGTCGATATTTTATTCTAAAGACATGCATGGTAGGAACAATTATTTTGAGCAATCTAAATTTTTTTTTTAAAATAACAGAATAATTTAAAAAAAAAACTCTAAGTATGAATCAAAATTTTTTTTTCCAAGAACATATACAATTACATCTCCACAAATGAAAAAATTAATTTACACATAGACATAGTATAAAGTTCAATAACCCCCTTTGTTTATCATAAAAATCTTATGAGTGCAATCACATACAAGTTCCTTTCCAATTGAATTTGATAACGATACAAGAATTTACAAACTCCTTAAGGCCTTATTTTATTTGCAATATTGAAATACTGGAACCTCCAAAATACAATGGTTACAAAATTTAAAATTGTATTCTAAAGGTGCAACAACATTTTTATAATAATAAAAGATTACAATCAAACTACCAGATCAAGACCTTGCACAAACTTTGATGAGGTGAAAGAACATATTACATTGAAGTCCAAATGCCAAAACTTCAGTGTTACACATCTTCCATAAAGGGGTAGAATAACAACTCCTACACCCAGTTGATACCTGAAGAACGAGGTTGACCATGGAGGCTCACCTCCCAACCTAGGCCTTTACAAGGCCACCCCCGAGCTTGGGGACCCAACCTGGAACGGGATACAAACAGGAAAGCCAACAAGCAGACAAGTAATTGAACAACACATACACCAGAAAGCTTCCCAACACAAGGATGAACAAATGGATAAATCTCCAAGAGATCTTCCAGAACAGGGGTAGTGGTAGACCTCACCGTAGGAGAAAGCCAAGAATAAACATAGAACACACAAGCCTCACATTGACTTGGATAGGACCATCCTCACAAGATGCAGCCCTGAATAACCTCCTTATGCCTCCTAGGTACCCTCAGGTCCTTCTTGACATCATGGGTATCATTTTACCCCAAGTTTTTCCCTCCACACATGGGAGACTCTACACTAACAAGAATCATTTCCATCTACCCCTCCAAGGTTACTCTGCCCTCCCAAGGGTGAGTGTGCCTTGAAGACCCATTCAAAATCAATCACAAAATAAAGACAATGAGAAACAAACATTTAAATTTCAAAACTGAAAATAAAGCTTCAAAACACATAGGACTCCATTAATGGAGTCCTTGAGCTCAAGAACACACATAAACACAAACAAATAACTTTAAAGAAATCCAACCTTAATCCAAGCTAAGGTGTGAAGAGGAATGGTGTTGAGCTATCCTTCCTAAGCTCCTTCTCCAAAAGCTCCTTCAATTGAATTCTGTCTCTAAGGGTAGAGAGTGGGTGAACACTCAACTCATCCTAAAACCTTCCCTAAATAGGCAAACCTCCAACAAGAGAAAGGTTTAACGCAAAGGTGAGGTAAATCTAACCAATCCTAACTAAACCACTTGTCTAACTCTCCAAGGGTGAAGTCAAATGAAACTTGGGTAGAAGAGAGAGTGAGGTTAACCAAAGTCACACTCCTCTTCCAAATTCGCTCAAGACTGAAAATGATACTTAAAGGGAGCAATAAATGAGTTTAGAGGCTCATTAATGATGTAAAATAACCCCTAACCCATAGGGTACCAAGTTGGGTGACTAAAACTGACCCCGGTTACCCCCTAAGAGTCCAAAAGACCTTCTAAAACTCACCCTGAAGTTAACCTACGGATTTCTAAGTCAAGAAGACTTCTAGAAACTTCTAACCTTGGGGTAAGCTTGGGTACCACTCATAGATAACCTTAGTTAACCCTTAACTAACCTTGGTTCCCTTTACTAGCCATGTCAATAATTAAATTACAACAATTGCCAAACTTGGCACATTAAAATAAAACAAATGACATGACTTATTCACATAAACATTTACTAATTTAATGACACATGCAAACCACGTTTATGAAATAATCACATAAACAGAAAGGTCCATGTCTTTTTATATAGACAGGACCTTAGAAAGCACAGGTATTTACATAGGTTCTAGTACTGGGTCCCCGATTTAGATCCATGGTCAACTTTTCCTGCACACTCAATGCACACATCAGTAGATCCAAAACAACATGATATGAAACATAACACGATATCAATAATATACGTACATATAAACCACATTTACATTAGAACTGAAATAACCTAGCATTGGTTTTCTAAACCAAATTCATCATGTAACATTCATACAGTTAAATCCATATAAGACATCAAGATAAGCTAAAACTGAATCGAAACATAAAGCATCTTGAAAGTACCCTGATTACAAAATCAGGTGCTGAATATATAACACAGGATTCCACCGATCCTCAAAGGTATAAAAAGTCTCTGATAGTCAAAGTATGTCAAATCGTAAACTACTAAAAACATGAGAACAAAATAGTAAAACTATAGCAGTCTAATGTAGGTCTCACACATCTCAACTATGAAATCATTAATCTGATGAATGATTGGTCTATCCTTTTTCCACACTTCTATTCCTTTGGAGGGAAAGAACTTCTCAACATAAAATAGTATGTAGATTAGAAGAGAACCAAACTTACATGAGTTGGTTTTTGATCCTCAGATGCTCTCCATGTTCTTTCTCAACTGAGTGAGTTGCAATTCTTTCAGGTCAAATAACAAATTTTTCTTGACAACTTTGTAGGCTAGGCGAACAGCTTCGCATGCAACACTGTTGGGTTTGCTTGAGCTATAAATCTTGTGTGCTATCACATGAATTCCAAATTTCATCTCCATGTCTATTACTCCATTGAGTCTCATGCCTCTTCTGTCCCACTCGACAAGAGTTAACTTTTCTAGTTCATCCCTATTTATGGTTTTGGTAGCTTTTGGCTTGTCTAGCATAGGGAACCCGGTAACACGGTGAATGATCTGCTTGGTGATCTTCATAGGATGATCCAACCATAATTGCATGTCATGAACATGAATAAGAACATATCTCATCCACTTTTTCTAGAACTCCCTTGGCATATGCATGATATGTGTCAAACCCTTGGTTTCGAGGTGTTTGTGCTCAGGCTTCAGTTTCCCATCTATGCATAACTTCTCATATGTTTGATTCATCTCAGTAGTTGCAAGCTCATGTATGTTGCAGTGATAGAAGCTACGAATGTCATTGAATAGTAACGCTCTTGGTGGGATTAGGGAATGGGCTCCCATCTGGTCTATCTCCTCACCAACTTCCATATGAAGCTTGAACTAGGGAGGATCACAAATTGTATTCCTTACTAGCATTTTCGAACCTTTCTTGACCTTGCTGCTAGAAGTGGATGCCATATTACTCGAACGAAATAATCAAACTCCACTTTCAATCATGAATTCGGTCTGAATCGCTAAAGGCTCTAAGTTGACTAGTAAAATGAAATCTTTGTAAACAATACTCTTCACAATCCTTCATATATAAGATTTTTTCAACCATTAGAGTATAACATTAAATGCTCCATAAATAGTAGCCGGCGTGACTCGGGTGCTTCTCCAAGATTCACTTGGAAGCTTAGATGAAACTTATTATCCCGTTATCAACACTGCCTGACTCAACTCGGGTGAGCTAGAGTGACTTGGGTGTAATTAACATTTGGACTCAGCTTGAACTAAAATATGTCCTCATGCATCAATATGCGGATATGGACTGTATTTATTCCCTGGAACTAATGTAGGATGGCTTGTTATTGCACAATTCCAGTGATCTCCTTGCTAGCTTATTCTGTAATGATGGATCCACCCATCTCACTATTTAGGGTGTCATTAGATCCTTCATTGCTTTGATCTAAATTGTCTGAATATTTCCTTACCCATTTCTTGCTCATCTAAGCTCTGATTTCTGAGACTTTCGTTTTACCATTCTCAAAACTAGTATCAACCTTTTCTCTGTTCATGCAGTTCTTTCTTAGATGACCAAGTTGTTTACATACATAGCATCTCTTAGTAGGATCTCTTTTTCTAAAGTGAGTCTTCACACAATTTGCACCAATGTGTCCATATTCACCACAGTGACAACATTCATACCAGATATTGTAATCCCAACCAAAAATTACCTTGGCTAATTATTCAGCAGGATTCCAATTCTTAGTTCTGCACTCGGAAGATTTATGACCTTGTTTATTGCATTTATAAAATTTCCCTTCAAACTTAGGTTTCTCTTTGCATTAACTTTCTCTATGTCCATGTTTATACCAGTTATAGAATTTACCATTAAATTTTGACCTTCCATTGCTCCAACATTTATTTGATGTATGCCCTGTCTTGCCACAGTGATTGCATTTAGGTTTTTTGTTCCTTTGAGCTCCTTGTTGTGAGGATTCACCTTGTTCGGTATATCCTAATCTAGTCTATCCATGATTTATCAGTTTTGTTTCCTGATCCATGCTAGTTTGTGAATTCACCATACTTTCATGTGTTTTCTTTTTCAGTATTGAGATCATTCTGTAGTCTTTCATTTTCTGACCTTAGGTTGACAACTTTGTGTGTTGCATTATTGAGTTGACTTACCAAATCAGCTTGCTGAAGTGATAAGTGTCGGATTTCATTTTCTTTTTCCTCTAACCTTGTACTTAGCAGTCTTTTATCTTCTTGTGATATATTTTTGTCATCTTCTGCTATGTTGTTTAGTTCCATGACTTCACACATTCTGATTGAGTGAAATTCCTGTTCTCTTTTTAACTTTCTGACTTCTTCATGTAAATTGAGATTCTTTGCAAGCAAGTCTTCAATGGATACATTAGCTTCTTCTAAGCTCTTTTCTTTGCAAATTTCTTCAATTCTCTCTTCTATATAGTTCTTGTCATTCAGCTGTACTACTAGTTATTTTCTTCTTTTTAGGGAAAGAGAGAGCTGCTCCTTAAGTATTATGATCTAATCCATGGCCACCTTAAGATCTATCTTTTCATTCTCAATAGCTTTCTCCAGTCTGTATGTTTCCATATCCTCTGATCTTTTCTCAAGCTGTAAAACTTTTGATAAGAGAACCATTGCTCTGATACCAATTATTGGAATTATATGATGTGCCCAATGACTGAGACGGGGGGGAATCAAGAATCAATAAAACTTAATCCTTTTAATCCATAATTAGACTAGCTTATTTGTTTGCATGCATATAACTTGAAAGTAAAGAATCAGATACAACACATAACATAATATTTGGTTACCCAAAAACCTTCTAAAAGAAAGTAAAACTGGGGTGGGGATGATACCCACAAGATTTAGTATTGTAATATAAATTTATCTTGTTAAAGATTACAATGACCACTTCTAATGGTCTACCCTGTTAGGAGCATAGAAAGGACTATTAGGTCCACCTTGTTAAAGGATTTTGTACAATACAATGAGTAATGCAACTCTGTTAAGAGATTTAGAGAAATGAAAATTAGGTCCACCTTGTTAAAGGATTTTGCTGATCCACCCGTGAGAATGAACCAGTTGATGATCTTCTTTGTGCAACTGTGATTTCTGAATAAGATCCCTTGAAATATAACTGATCACTTGAATGTGATAGATAAGTCTCTGCTATCCTGAACACTTCTTTACTTAACTCAAACTTCCATTTGCATAAAAATATCATCTTCTAATTATACATTCATATTATTCCTTATTACAATTGGATAAACAAACTATCTTACATATATATATTTATCCAACAAATAACTTTGTAAGTCGACTTGCAATAAACAAATATAGATTTAACAATATATGCAAAGTCGGCTTCAAACTATCACTTGGGTCCAAAAGACTACTCAGGTGATAAACTGTCACTCGGGCGACACTGTCTACTTGGGTAATACTATGTACTCAGGTAACATTGAATGACTAAGTGTTTTGACACTAATTGACAATATATCTTGCCATAGGGTCTACAAGAGTCACTATAAAATGCATGTCCAATCCTTAGTTACAAAGGTATTATACTGATCAGTCACTATGCCCTTTGAGATTTTGCAAGTGTTTTGTGTGGTTTTGCAGGGAGATGGGGAAATGACCAAGCCCTAGGTGTATATCTTCATGTATGCACCATTCCTGAACATACAAAGTAGTGTGTAACTTTGAGAGAACTAAGCACCAAGGCCTCAAATCCTAGATTTGACATTGTTTTTAGAAAATCCTAGATGCGCCAATTGGTCTTAGGTGGAGAAGGCCTCAACAATTGGTACTTCCTTCACACATGGAGGCCTAATTATCCCTCTGGTCCTGAACTTATTCATTAAAATTTCTGTCTAGTTTAAGCTTTCAGACCTTGGTGCTTCGAGTTTAACATTATCTCCATAAAGGGTATTTGGTTATATGATTAACTCTTTAAGTCATTTGGGAATTTTTAGAGTTATGTTGTTTTTTCAATCTAAATAGGGCTACTAGCATTTTGAAAGGCTAGTAAAGAAAATGTACTCTAGTTCTACAACCAGGATATTTGAGTGCATGGACTAAGTTCACCTTGACCCTTACTTCATACACAAGATCCCCACTGGTCCTTGAAATGGTTTATGTGCTTTATAACCAATTATGTCTTAAACCTTGGATCTTGAATCTTGGAGATTCTCACCATGTTTGGATCAGTCTTTCTTGTCTGCAACTTGGAGGGCCAAGAGAGTGTTTTCATTGTGTTTTGTGACAATTTGTGAAGGTGTGAGAGTTAGGGCATGATACTCTACATAGAGAGTTAAGAAATTTAGTCTTTGGATCAAGACTACCCTTGACACTTGCATCAAGAAGTGTCTCTTTCCAATAGTTAGGTTATGGAGAGTGCAGTGGAATGTTAGTTGATACATGTGTGAAGTGTACAAGTGGGTTATGTGTTTTATTTGAATTAGGATAGTGTGATCTGATGATTTGATTAGCAAAGAGTAGGAAAACAAGGTAGTAAGAGGAAAAACTATATTAGATTAGAGTTTGTACTAATAGGGAACTATAATTAGACATTGTTAGATGTTAATTTAGCAGTTTAAAAGTCCTTGATCATTGTTATGATTCTATAAGGAAGTGAGAATTATTTTAAAGGGTTGTAGCCCTAGTTGTAATTGAGTAGTGAGTTCTAGGAAGTGATCGTGAATGTGAGTGCATTCCTAAAATATTTTAAGAAGATATTTTCTACATATTATTTTCTTGTGGGTTCCATCCCCACTGTGGTTTTTTCCCATAAAAGGGTTTCCATGATAAAAATACATGTGTTATGGTTGTGTAATATTATACTTTATGTTATTTCATTCTATTTCCCATCATAAACAATAAATGGTTTATAGATCTAAATTCAAAGTTAAAATTATTAAAACACTCATTCACCCCCTAAGTGTTTACCTCCATCCAATATTATATAATTCATCATTAATCAATTAATCCTTTCAAATAAAATCCAAAATCCATTCAATACATCAAACATGGATAATTAATTAATTCCTAAAATATCTCACCAACCACTAAAGGAAAAAATCAAATTCAACCAATGAGAGGAAAAATCTCACATGGATCACAAATAGGCTTTCCTATCTTGACCCTTCAATCTTAATTTGCAATGTTGACCATTCAATATGGACACCATCCCTCTTAACTTTAATCACATAATGATAATGGTTAATAATAACTCACACCAAAGACCTTGATAAATCCTATAATAGGGTGCATTATAAGTGTATAATCACCCATTGTCATCATAGAAACTGCATTATAGCCATCTTAGAATAGAAAGATCATTTGAGAATTGTTATCATGTTGAATTTAGTTTGCATCATGCTAAGATTAGTTGAATTTATATAATTATTTTTCATCATTTAGATAAATTTTAATTCATCATAGAATTATATCTTCATCATATCGTTCAATTCTCATTTTCTAGGTTGTCACCTATGAATCTAATTTTAGCTGAGAGCTTCATATATAGGTCCTTAGGAATATAGAGCTATGATATGCTCATGAGTCTTTCATTTCATTTTGCTAGCTATTTTAAATCTTAATTTAATTTGAATACTCATATTAATGTCTCATTGAGGTTTGTGGTTAACAAAACTGTACATAATATTCTATCACAAGATCCTTGGAGCTGATTCATATCGATCTATGTGGACCTATAAGAAAAAGATGCATCAATGGTGAAATTTTGTTCATGCTACTGATTGATGAATATTATATAATGAAATGGGTGACATTTTTAAGATAAATATATGAAGCTTCAAATAGATTTAATTTTTTTAAGAATTTAGTTGAGAATCAAATGGATGTAAAAATAAAGTTTCTAAGATTTGATACAGGAGGCGAGTTTACACAATATGAGTTTGATTTTTTTTTGAAAGGCATGGTATTAGAGGTCAATTTTTTCCCCTAGGAATCCTCAACAAAATGGATTAGTGGAAATAATTTTTTTTTTTTGAAATGGATAGGACAATGTTGAATGATGCTAATGTTCCTAATGTGTATTGGAGAGATGTTGTGCATACAAATATTTTTGTTCTTAATAAGGTATGTATATCTAAGTGAATCATATAAAGACACCTTGTGAGCTATGGTTTGGTAAAACACCCACTGTTAAATATTTCAAAATGTTTGGAGGCAAATGCTATACTAGGAAAGATGAAGACAATCATGGAAAGTTTGATACTATTAGAAGCTACAATTGAAACAATTGTTATATTGTTATTGATGTCAAACCTTAACTGGTAAGATAGTTGCTATCTAGTAAAGTGCCATATCATTTGATTGATGAAGAAGATTTGAAAATAGGAGATAACAAGAAGACCTGGTGAAATGGTTGAGTTATGAGAAACTACAATGGGTACTTGATTAGATTGCACATTAGAAAGATAATGTGGTGTTTATCTTTAACACCAAGTGAGGCTTGGAAGACTAAAAGCTTAGTCTTGACTAAGCAAAAGAGTAAAATATTAAATAAATTATGTTTATGCTGAGTGATGTGAGTGTCGACTGAGTGCCAGTACATGCTGAACAAATATAGTGTCGATCGAGCATCAATATTTACCGAGTTATCTAGTGATGACCGAGCAGAAGAACACAATGATGACCGAGTGTTAGTATTTTACCTGTTTGAGAAACATTTGAGATCCCAGCCGACATAGTTGAATTATTGCGATTTATAAAGCATATTTAAGATAAGGATGAACATTGTGGAAAATTTAATGAGAATTTAATATATGTTTAATAGTTTTTAAGTATGGATTCAGGAATAATTTTTGAGAAGTATCTACAAGGTAAAAGGAGAAAAAAATGTTGGAAGAATTTGTTGGATCTGACCGAACCCTAAGATATACGACAATGGTTAAGTGGAAAAAGATCAAGCTACATAGTCAGAGAGGTATAAGATTAACCTAATTGCAGGTTATGGTAAGGAAGAGGTTGATTCAGTTGATTAGAAAATCTAAGCAAAAGGCAGAGAAGAGCAATATAGAACTGTGAAGTGGTGATTTCTTGATGAATTTCCAAGCAAATATGAGAGATGGAGTTGACAATGCAGGCTAGTTAGTGAATTAACATTTGAACAAAAGTGGATCTGTATTTGCAAAGTGAGTTGTATGTTTCAAATTAAATTCTTGTTACCTTCTAACCATTGTATCAGTCGAAATCCTTTAATCAAGGTTGACCTAACAGTAAAATTGTAAATCCTTTAATCAAGGTGACATTCTAATGGAATGATCTAATTCCTCTAACTAGGCTTACTTTTAAAAGGGTGATTAAATCCTTTAACAGGGTCACACCTAACAGTGTGCATTGTAACCTTTAACAGGGTTGGCTCCTCACAGAGCTCACTTCAGAAGAATGAAAGATTGGTAGCATGTTACTGGTGTTTTTACCATATTGGGTTTCCATGTTAAATCCTAGTGTCATACTTGTGTGAATGTTATTTGATGGGTTTTCATATTAAGATTTTTATATTCTGCAAGTTATTTACTTTAGGACAGTGGAATACAAGTCTATGTTACTGACTACATGTTATAGAGACCAAGTGGATTTTTGAGTAGATATAAGTTGGTTAAAGTGTTTAAAAGTTCATTTGGTACATCTAGACCTGAGGATAATTGATTCACCTGCCTCTCAATTATTGTAAATCATTCTAACAATTGGTATCAACTGATTGTGGGGCTTGTAAGGAAAAGTTTGAAGGTACTTGAAGCTAAAGATCAAGATGTATAAAAAGGAGGTACCAAGGCTGAACAAGGAGAATTTCCATGCATGGAAAATTTTGATGAAGCTACACCTAGCTGGAATTGGAGAAGCATGAAAATACTATGTGGAACATGAATACATAACTGTGCCTACACCTTTGATAGCTTAGAAGATGAGGGAAAAGAAAGAACATAATCAAGAAATGTTGGAGATTGCATCAACCCTGAGTTATCATGAGTTTAAAGACATAAAAGACTGCACTACTACAAAATAAATGTGGGACAAACTAAAAGCTATCTATGGTGTATATACAAATGTGCTAAGAGCCAAATTTGAAATCTTGAGAGGTAAGTTTGATGAAATGAGAATGTTAGATGGTGAAACTATTGTTCAATATTATAGCTGAGTTAAGGAGGTTGTGAATGATATTAGAGGAGCTATTGGAACTAATGATGATGATACTTTTATTAGGAAGATATTGAGAACCCTACTTCCTATTTATGATATTAGAGTTTTTTCAATACAAGAACTAATATGTACTCCTGGTAACAACTTAACTCTGGAGGGTATAGTTGGTAGACTTACTGCTTTTGAGTTATTAAATTTTGATAATTTTACCCCTCACAATGTTGATTCTGCATTCAAATCACAATTGACTCTTCATGAGATCGAGAAAGGAAAAGAAAGACACGTGAATAGTGACAGTGACACTTCTGATGATGATCTTGATGAACTTGAGGCACTTATGGCTAGAAGACTGCCAAGAGGAAACATAAAATTCAAAGGTAAACTTCCTATAATATTTTTTTCATATAACAAAGTTGGCCATATTGTAGAAAGATGCCCTAACATGAATGACAAGGATGAAAGAAGAGAAAGAAAGTACAAAGAAAAAAGGGATGGCATAGATTTAAGAAGGTACAAAGACTATAAGGACAAAGGTAAGAAATCTTGCTATATTGCTAAAGAAGAAATTGATAGTGATTCTGATAAATCTGATGACCATGATATATAAGTTGTTTATTTTTCTATGAAAGATGATTCTAATTCTAATGAGAAAACTGCACTCATTTCATATACGAGTTGATATATGGATAATTGATAGTGGTTTCTCACATCATATGGTTGGTGATAAAAGTAATTTTGAAACCTTAAATCATTGAAAAGGTGGTAGTGTTAAGTTTGGTAATGATACACCATGCTTATTGGGTTGAAGGACTTAACTATAACTTGTTGAGTGTTGCTTAGTTGAACACTTCTGAATACCAAGTTGAATTCCATCACAAAAAGGATAAAATCTATGATGCTTTTGGTGAACTAATTGGAAGTGGAGAAGAGACAAGAGGTAATTTGTTCTATCTAGATATATCTAATGAGACATGTTTTTTTGCACAATATGATGATGTATGGTTATGGCATAAAAGGTTGTGTCATGTGAACTTTGATAATTTGGTAAACATTAGTAGGATGAAAAGAGTAAGAGGGTTACCAAGATTGAAGAAACCTGATAATGTGATGTGTAAACAATGTCAATTGGGCAAAATGACAAAGTATAGTTTCAAGAGAAAAACCTATACTTCTCATAATATTTTGGAATTGGTTCATACTAAAATTTGTGGACCTATTGGAGTACAAAGCTACCCAGGTGATAAATATTTCTTTTTGTTTGTTGATGATTAATCTAGAATGATGACTGTGATGTTTCTCAAAGAAAAATATGATGCCTTTCAGTTGTTTAAGTGGTATTGGGAAAATATTGAAAAAGAGATAGGTAAGAGCTTGAGATGTATGAGATCTGACAGAGGAGGAGGAGTTTATATCTAATGAGTTAAACTTATTCTATAATGATAGAAAAATAAAAAGACAGATGTCTACTCCAAGGACTCTACCACAGAATGGAATAGCCAAAAGAAGGAATAGATAAATCATGGATTGTGCTAGAACACTGATGATAGAGAAAAATGTTGCACAAAAATAATAGAGAGAAGCTGTAAGTACAGTTGTCTATACCTTGAACCGAGTACAAGTCAAGAAAGGTACTAATATTACACCTTATGAGTTATGGTATGGTTATGCACCTAATGTAAAATAATTTAAATTTTTTGGAATCAAATATTATATTGAAGGACAATAGAAATGTAAAACTTGATGCTAAAAGTGATGAAGGCATATTCGTAGGTTATTCCACTAAGAGAAAAGTGTATAAGTGTTTAAATTTTAACACTTAAAAAGTTGTGGAAAGTGCAAATGTTAGAATTTATGGATATGTAGAAAAGAATGAATTTGAATGCAAGTAAGAACCTGAAGATTACATATTTTTTTTATACATGAATGAAGGAGAGCCCAATAGTTTTCTTGAACCAAAGAAAGAAGCTATCGAGCAAGAGAATGAAGTTGTCAAGAAACAACAAGAAAATGCCGAGTCACATAAATAAGTTGCCGAGCATCAGGAGGAAACTGCCGAGCAATAAAAAAATGAAGAAGAGACACAAAATAAACCTAAAGATAATTTGCAAGATGAATCTGAAGAACAACATCAAGAAGAAAATAGACCAGAGCCTACATTAGCAAAATATGTAAGAAGACATCATAAACTAGATCAAATCATTAGAGAAAAAGATTTTGAGGTCATCAAAAGAAGAAAATTGAAAAATTAGACATGTTTATTATGTGAATTTGAACCCAAATCAGTGAAAGATGCTTTGGATAATGAAGATTGCATTCGGGCCATGAATGAAGAAATTGAGAAAATAGAGAAGAGCAAAACTTGGACACTAGTACCTAGACCAAAGGAAAAGAATGTTATTGCAACCAAGTGGGTATTTAGAAATAATATAAATGAGCATGGAAAATTCATAAGAAACAAGGCTAGAATGGTATGAAAAGGATATGCACAAGAAGAAGGCATTGAATATGGTGAGATATTCACCCCAGTTGCTAGATTAGAAGGAGTTAGAACTCTACTTGCATATGCAACTTACAAAGGATTCAAAGTGTATCAAATGTATGTCAAATCAACATTTCTGAATGGAATACTAGAAGAAGAGTTATACATTGAACACGATGAAGGATTTTTTTATTCAAGCAAGAAGAATATGGTTTGCAAGCTACATAAAGCAGTGTATGGATTGAAGCAAGCCCCTAGAGCATAGTATGAAAGATTACATAATTACTTAGTCAATATTGCTTTTACAAGGACAAATGACAACATTAATCTATACGTAAATACTGAAAAAGGTAAAGTGATATTGTTAGCTGAAACATTTGTTGATGATATCATATTTGGAGGACAAGATGATTTATGAGAAACAGTTTCAAATGAGATGCAAACTGAATTTAAGATGTCTATGTTTGGACAGATCAATTTTTTTTTGGTTTGCAAGTATATTAGATGAAGAAAGGTATCTACATTATTTAATCTAAGTATATCAAGGAGATATTGAAAAACCTTGGCATGGAGGAATCTAGACCAATAAGTACACCCATGACTACTAAACAAAAAATATCAAAGACTGATGAGACATCTGAAGTAAATCAAACCCTATGTAGATCAATGATTGAGAAACTACAATATGTTGTCCATAGTAGACCAAATATTGCATTAGCAGTTGTGATTCTTACAATATTTTATGAAAATCCTAAAGATAGTCACATGATGGTAGTGAAAAGGATATTGAGATATCTTAAAGGAACAGAGGACTATGGATTGTATTATAAGAAGAATGAGAAGTTTGAACTGAAAGTTTATACTGATGTAGATTGGGCAAGAAATGTTGATGATAGAAAGAGTACAAGTGGTGGTGCATTCTTTCTAGGAAAAAAATTAGTATCTTGGACAAGAAAGGAAAAGAATAACATTTATCAATCAACAATAGAAGTTGGATATGTGGCAGCAATAGTTAATTGTTCAAACATAGTGTGGATCAAGAAATTGTTCCAAGGTATGAAGGAAGAAATCATAGATCCAGTTGTTATTTTTTATGATAACACAAGTGCTATCAATATATCAAAGAATCTTGTGATGCACACTAAGACCAACAATATTGCTATCAAGTATCATTACTTGAGAGAGCTAGTTCAAGACAAAGAAGTAAGACTAGAATATGTGAATACAAAAGAATAATTAGAAGATGTATTTAATAAAGAATTACCTAAGGATACACGAGTATCTAAGAGGTAAATTAGGGGTGATTCCCCTAGCTAAGGGTAACTAAGATCAAATGGAGTGATTGCATCAAATGTATTACACAAAATATATGACAAATTGATGCAAAGGAGGTCACACTTTAGGAGTTGCCTAAAGTTGTGAAAAGTAACGCAAAAGATGTTGATCAGTCATAAGCATGATGATAGAGGGAGCATATAGTTCAGGAACCTGACATAGAGATATCTACAAGGTGAAGATGAATGACTTTGGAATTGTTGTCAAAGAGAGAGATAATACTATGAGGGAGATATTAAGTTACAACAGAGAAGACTATGATGGAGATAAGATAACAAGATAAATCTATCCAAGAGGGAGCTGATATTTGCATTGGAGAGAATCAGAATGAAGCTAAGGACATTAATGAAAATATGTTAACAAAACTTTATTTTTTTGGATTGTGTGGTAAACTTGCATGTTTTGTTTGCATGTAGTGTTTTCTATAAATGCCAAAGAGGGAGATTGTTGGAAGCTATAATTGAAATAATTGTTATATTATCAT
Source organism: Thuja plicata (assembly GCA_018584345.1). Taxonomy (NCBI): domain Eukaryota; kingdom Viridiplantae; phylum Streptophyta; class Pinopsida; order Cupressales; family Cupressaceae; genus Thuja; species Thuja plicata. Next base: position 3,110,632 of record MU223404.1, on the reverse strand, counting down.
TGATGTCAAACTTTAACTGGTAAGACAATTGCTATCTAATAAAGTACAATATCATTTGATTAATGAAGAAGATTTGAAGAGAGGAGATAACAAGAAGACCTACTGAAATGGTTGAGTTATGAGAAACTACAATGAGTACTTGATTAGATTGCACATTGGCAAGATAATGTGTTGTTTATCTTTAAAACCAAGTGAGGCTTGGAAGACTAAAAGCTTAGTCTTGATCGAGAAATAGGGCAGAAGATTAAAGAACTTATGTTTATGTCGAGTGATGCAAGTGTCAACTGAGCACTAGTACATGTTGAGAAAATATTGTGTCAGCCAAGAATCAATATTTACTGAGTTATCTAGTGATGACTAAGTGAAAGAACATAGTGATGACCGAGTGTCAGTATTTTAACAATTTGAGAAATATTTGAGATCCCAACAAACATAGTTGAATTCTTGGGATATGTAAAGTGTATTTAAAATAAGGATGAACATTTTAGAAAATTTAACGAGAATTTAATATATGTTTAACATTTTTTATGTATGGATTCATGAAGGAGTTTTGAAAAATATCTACAAGGTAGAAGGAGAAAAAAATGTTGGAAGGATTCAATGGATCTGACCAAACCCTTGTGTGTGTGATTTTATGCACCTACTAAGAAAGACACAACACTTCAATAGATCATTATGTTAGTGAAAAATCATAAAAAGAAAGGGTTTGACATAAATCACTAAAACTGACCTATTGCTTCCTATCTAAGAGTATTAAAAATGCCATAATATGCCCTCAGATTATGCATTTATCAGTGACATATACAACCTAGAATGAAAGATTTGAATGAAACTAATCTAATATGCTCAAGAAATATCCCTTTTAACTTCAAAATAAAAGATTATAGCAATGCATGTATGAGAGCCAAAATGCAATATGAATTACTAAAAATGTGAGCAACATGAGTCTATTCCTTCCAATCTCAAAATATGGGCAGCATAAGGATGCTTTCAAATCTAAAAATTAAGGGCCATTTGTGCTTAAAATTCATCCAATTTATAGAAGAAATGGAGGAATGGGGGAAGACTTGAGAAGTGAAATCCATTAATGAGGATGTAAGACTCATTAATGTGGAGTGTGGAAGAGAATGTGTAAGAGACATTAATGCTTCATTTATGAAAGCATTAATGAGGCATGGGTGATGGTCTAAGAAGCATGGGTGAGGGTTTAAGGTCAAACTTGAGAACTTTGACTTTAGAGGGAGGGTTGAATTCCTAATCACAAAATCAGGAATGTGACATCATTAGGAAGTGGGTTAGGATGAAATTAAGATTGGAAGTAGGCTTAGCATGGGTGAAGGGGTTGGGATTAGTTTGAACCTAGGTTTAAGGTGGTTGAGGTAGGTTAGGCTAGAGGGAATATTAATGAAATGATTTATATTTAATATATTCATTCAATAATATGGAAATTAATTATTTAAGCTTTTGATAATTAATTAGGATTGTAGCCAATTAATTAGATTAATTTAGGATAGGGGATAGTATTTTGCAAGTGATGAGGTATAATTAGGATTTAATTTAATTCCTTTTAAATTAATTACCTTAGCCATGTTTTGATTTGAATTGATTGATTTGATTGGATTGGATAAAGCAATTAATGTAAATTAGTGATTAAATCACTTAGGAAATTAAATTTGATTTGGATGAATTATGCCAGCCGATTGAAGAGTTGTCTTTACATAATTGGGGGTATGATCACACTTAGGGAAAATAGGGTCTATTGTCAAAGAAGATAAAATTAGGGTAGTTACATTTTCCCCTCTTTGAATTGATGTGCAAAAAGTACATTGATTCAAAGAAATTTTTTGATGTTGACTTCAGAAAGTTTGAGAATTTTTCTCATGATCGAACAAAATGCCTGATGAGATCAGTCTCGCACTTGATTGAACTAAAATGATAGAATTGACTTTTAACTTGATCAAACAAAGGTCAATAAGTAAAGATCTTAAAGATACCAATTCTGAACTTGGTTGTCGTCTGAGAATTTATAATACCGACTTTGAACTTGATCGAATAAAGGTCAGTACAAAGTTGTTGGAAAGTTGACACTCAGGATCTATATGACTAATTTTGTGTTTTAATTATGGCAACAAAGTCATATGAAGTTTTTACAAGTAAGTTCACAAACTTTGAAGATCAAAATTTGGAAAGTATAGAAAATAGAATAGAACAGAGATATACAGTTGATCAGTGCACCAGCGTACGTGCATACGATCGAGTCAGAGTATGCAAATTTATACTTAAGCTTTATGATATATTATTAAGCTTATTCCATACATGCATGGTAAGATATGTTAGTATAGAGAAGTTACAACAAGTTCAAGTGCCACTAGCAGTTCAGAAAATAGAGCATGAAGCCGACTTTAGATTTTGATTAGTGTATAATATTTTGTTTTGTAATGGCCATGCACCTATTGTAATATTTTTTTAATTATGTCTTTAACACTCATGTAAACATGCTTAAGATAATTCATTTGGAAGTGTTATGTATGTTGATTTTGGGCTGACTAAGGTCTTGTTTTTGGTCGCGTCTATTCAGGCATGTATATATACCTAAAATGAAATTTTTTATTAAGTGTGAGAGTGGAAAATATGCAAAAAAGATATCCAGAAGAACAGTACAAGCAAATCATTATGAGATAGAGCTCTTTGAGAGATTAGAGCATCAATGCATAAACATAACTAATCAGACAACAGTGTCATAACAACAGTTCATCTTTTGATATAGTGTATATATGTTATCTGAAGGTTTTAGTTGTTGGAGATTTGCCTTTGTGCAAATAGTTGATTGTATGTATATCATTGATGACAACATATAGTATACAGTAGTGAACTATATCCACTTTTCTGTATGGATATATGGAAGCCTTGTGTGGTTGTTTTTATGTTTTAGACATAGTTACTATGCCATGTTCATACATGTAGATTCAGATGTTCAGTAACAGTTGAGCTATGTTACTCTATTTACCATCTACAGTTTTAGAGGATTGTTTTTAGTAAGCCAATAGTAATTTTATTGATTATTCAGTTTTGTCTATCCATGAGATATGCGTGTTCAGATTCAAGTTTATTTATGAGTCTAATTTAATTAACCAAAGGCGCTAATCATGTTTCAACTGAAGCATGATGTTTGGGTAATTTTGGTGGATCCAACTCTATCAAGCAATGCGTCTATTCACTTTAAGTTGTGCGGTTCTAATTATGTTGCGTGCTTGGTTTAGCCAAAAAAGAAGCATTGAAGGGAGTCCTAAAGCTGAAAAAGATCATATATTTTAGAAAAGATACTTATAGTAGTTCATTTGAAGATCACCAAGTGTGAATGATAAGAAAAGAGACAGAAAAAGGACAGAATAGAATGCTGATTGTTTTGGGATAGTAAAGCCGTTTCATTCATCAGTTAAAGATCTATGTGAAGAAGTAGAGTGTATACAATTCATTGGAACTTATCAAGACAACAGGTCTACTCAAATATTTCATAATAAGATATAGTGTATATCTATTTTACTGAAGGTTGCAGCCTTCATCATTTCAGCAGTGAGCTTTTGGATAGTGAGTCCTCACCCCTAACATGGTTATTTGTAAAAGAATCCTAACAGGGTCCAACCCTTAACTAGGTCACTGTACTTATTGCATTGTAAATAATAACTCCTAACAAGGTTGTAAGATCTTCTAACATAGATTATTATACTCAAGTACAGTTCTTTGTGGGTGCTAATTCCCACCAGGATTTTTACCTATTTTGGTTTCCCTGTAACCAAAATTGTGGTGTTCTATTTTGTGTTATGTTAAAGTGTATATGCTTAATGTTATTCTATAGTTAATTGGATAAAAGAATTAAAATAGATGATAACTGATTCACCGCCCCTCTCAATTATCCCTTGGGACTATTCCAACAATTGGTATTAGAGCCAAGTGCCTTGGAGAGAAAGCCTAACAGCTTAAGGTAGATCAGATGGTGTACTTCAGGAAAGAGAGTCCTAAGTTTGATGGAGAGAATTATCTTGACTGGAAGAAAAATGATAACACATCTTCAGTGTGTTGGTTTTGATATCTATGAGGTTTCTACTCATGCAGTTGATGTTCCTACCTCGAAGGACCTTGCAAAAGAATATTCTACTAATAAACAAAAGTAAGTATTCACCCAAAATGCAATTGCCAAAGAAGCCCTAATTAGTGCCCTATCTAACAGTGAATTTTCTGAGATCAAGAAGGCAAACAAAGCATATTCAATTTGGAAATATCTAGAAGATATATTTGAAGGAGACATCCAAGCCAAGAATGCGCGCAGAAAGACATGGAAGAAAAGATACAACAATTTAGAGATGCTACCTAAAGAAAACATTAGAGCTTACAATTAGAGGATTAATGAAGCAGTCTCAAGAATCAGGAACAATGGTGGAGAAATTTTAGAGGATGATATAATGGAAAAATTGATGACCACATTGACAACTAATTATGAAAGAAAGATAAACATCTTGGATGAAACCATGCAATTCTCAAAGGAATTCAAAAGAGAAACCTTGATTAGAAAAATATCAGCATTTGAGATATCAAGATTGAAGATAGAACCTAAAATGGAAACAACTTTCAAAGCCTCAGTCCATGGCAAGAAATCCTCAAGCATCTCTAGTAATAATGAGAAAGAAGAAGTTGACACAGAACTAGAAGAAATAATTGCTATGATTGCTAAGAAAGAAAGGAAAGGCAAAGGAAAATATGAAGGACAACTACCATTCAAATACTTTTCTTGAAACAAAGTTGGCCACTTTGCATCTAAGTGTCCTACAAGAGTCAAGAAGTACAGATCAGATTACAAACCCAAATACACTAAGGAATGCTATCATGCTGAAGATGGTGTAACTGGTGATGATTCAGGAGAAGATGAAATTGGATTTGATGCAATTAAAGATAATGAAAAAATGATTGATAAAATATAAATTGAAGATGAAAAGAAAGCACAAGAATTGGCTTTAGTTTCACAAGCTGACATCAGAACAGACTGGATCATAGACAATGGGTGTTCACATCACATGACAGGTGACAAACATAGATTTGTACATCTAGATAAGTACAAAGGTGGCATCGTTAGATTTGGAGATAACACTCCCAAACCTATCATAGGCAGTAGATCTATCACCTTAGATGGAAAGAAGAAGACAAATGATGTTTTGTATGTTGATGGTTTGCATCATAACTTACTAAGTGTTGGAAAATTGCTAGATAAAGGATGTCAGTTGGAATTCAAAAACAACAGATGCATTATTAACAACAAAGAAGGAGACATGATTGCATCAGGCTCAAAGATCAAAGGTAATGTTTTTCAACTTAACTCCGAAGTAAGTTATTTTGTTTCAAAAGTGGATGACAGTTGGCTTTGGCACAAAAGACTTTTTCATATCAATTTTGACAACATAGTGAAGATAAGTAATGTAAAGGCAGTAAGTGACCTTCCTAGTATTGCAAGACCAGTTCATACTATGTGTAGGGAATGTGTGATGGGAAAGCATGTGAGGACCTCATTCAGAAGAAAATAGAACTCTGCAGAGAACAAATTAGATCTAATACATACAGACTTATGTGGACCTACTCAAACAATATCATACTATGGTGATAGGTATTTCATTTTTTTTGTTGATGATTTCTCCAGGATGATGTGGGTTGTGTTCTTAAAAGACAAATTTAAAGCTTTTGAGAAGTTCAAAATATTCAAAGCTAAAGTTGAAAATGAATCTGGATTAAAGATAAAATGTCTTAGATCTGATAGAGGAGGAGAGTTCACATCTGATAAGTTTCTTGAAACCTGCAAACAACATGGGATCAAAAGAAAACTAAGTGCGCCCAGAACCCCTCAACAAAATGGAATTGCATAAAGGAGAAATAGGATAATACTTGACACAATGTGCACTATCATTATTGAAGGGAAAGTTGTGCACACCTATTGGAGAGATGCAGTCAATACATCTATTTATACTATCAACAAAATTCAACTAAGACTAGGCACATACAAAACACCTTATGAAATTTGGTTTGGTAATGTACCTACAGTAAAATACTTTAGAATCTTTGGAAGCAAGTGCTACATCAAGAGAGATGATGGTGTTGGAAAATTTGATGCTAGAAGCACTGAAGGTATTTTTCTTGGTTACTCTACTAAGAGAAAAGCTTACAGATGTTTCAATTTAAGGCTGAAGAAAATCATTGAGAGTGCACATGTGAAGATTGATGAGAAGTTCATGATTCAAGAGAGATATTATGAATATGCACCTATGATTGAAGACGAACCTAGATCGATCAATAAAGATACAGTTATTGAAGAAATGTTTGACTGTATTGATGTATCATGCAATAACCCTAAACAAAGTCAAGAAGAATCACAGATTATAGATAAGAGTGTCACACTTAAAATCTCAAAATACACATCTAAATACCACTCTAAAGAAGCTATCATTGGAGATAAGAGCAGTAAAGTTTTGACAAGATCCAGAGAAAAAGGTTCAACCATTGATGAAGAGGTATGCTTAATTTCACAGATTAAACCCTTAAGTGTTGAAGATGCGTGTAATGATTCAGATTGGAAAAGTGCAATGCAAGAAGAATAGATCAAATAATGAAGAATGAAATATGGGAATTGGTCCCTAGACCTTGTGAAAAGAACATGATTAGAACTAAGTGGATATTTAGAAACAAAATGAATGAAGATGGTATAGTGATAAGAAATAAAGCAAGATTGGTATGTAAATGATATGCGCAAAGAGAAGGAATTGACTATTCTGATACATTTTCCCTTGTGATCAGACTGGAAGCTATAAATTTATTTTTAGCCTATACAACATTTAAGAACTTCAAAGTATATCAGATGGATGTCAAGTCAACTTTCCTAAATGGTGACTTGAAGGAAGAAGTCTGCATAGAGAAGCCTGAAGGATTCAAACTTTTAGACAAACCAGACATGGTATGCAGACTAAAGAAAGTCCTCTATGGACTTAAACAGGCCCCAAGAGCATGGTATGAGAGACTTGATGGCTACTTAACAAATATTGGATTCAAAAAGGGAGCAACAGATTGCAACCTATTCATCAGAGAGACACCTGAAGGTTTACTACTTGTTGCTATCTTTGTTGATGACAATTTTTTTGGAGGTAATGACAAGCTTAGTGCAGAATTTGCAAAAGAGATGCAGAGTGAATTTGAAATGAGCATGATTGGACCTATAAAATAATTTTTGGCATTAAATGTAAAGTAGACAAATAAAGGTATATTCATAAATTATTCTAAATATGTAAAAGAGATATTGAAGACATTTAAGATGGAAGAATGCAAGCCAGTAAGAACTCTTATGATAACAGGAAGCAAGCTTTCTAAAAATGATGACTCCACAAAAGTTGACAAAACACTTTACAAGTCCATGATTGGAAAACTCATATATCTCACTCAATCTAGACCAGCTATATCTAATGCAGTTGGCATTGTTGGGATATTTGTAGGTGAACCTAAAAAAAATCACCTAATGTCAATAAAAAGAATATTTAGATATTTAAAGGGAACTATAGACTATGGTTTATGGTATCCTAACTCGAAAAATGTAGAACTTCATGTGTACACAGATGCAGATTGGGCATATTGCGTTGATGACAGAAAGTACCTCAGGAGGAGAAGTATTTCTTGGAGACAGGTTGGTTACTTGGACAAGTAAGAAGCAAAGCGGTATTTCTCAGTCAACAACATAAGTTGAGTATGTAGTAGCCACATTGAATTGTTTAACAATGGTTTGGATCAAATAGATTAATAAAGACTTTGGAATTTAGATTGATTATCCCATTTTCATCCATTGTGATAATACTAGCACTATTAATATGTCAAAGATCCCTATGATGCATGCAAAGACAAAACACATAGAAATAAAATATCACTTTCTAAGAGAAAAAGTTGTAGAAGGAGAAGTGAAGTTGGATTATGAGAGAACCAAAGATTAGTTGGCAGAAATATTCAAGAAACCTCTATCAAAAGATACTTTTGAGTATCTCAGGAAGAATCTACGAGTAATTCCCTTTCCTGAGTCTGATTAGAACTCACAGTAAATGCACCAGTCCTTTGTGACTAATGAGTGGTTGACTACTCTACTTCTAGAGTAGTACCTGTGCTTATTTTCATTTGGCATCCTTTTCCATTGATGTCAAAGGGGGAGTATATAAGTAAGGGGGAGCATATACTCTGGGGGAGTATATAGTCATGAAAATAAAAATGCAGTCAAAGGAGATGTAGCAGTGAAGAGGAACCTTTGATGAGGATATTGAGAAGATTGTAAAAATAAAGGAGCCACTATTGGATTGATGGTGTTTTTAATCATATGTTGCCATCAATGTTAAAGGGGGAGATCGTTGGAGATTTTCCTTTGTGCAAATAGTTGACTGTATGTTTGTCATTGATGACAACATATAGTATACAACAGTGAACTATATCCACTTTTCTGTATGGATATATGGAGGCCTTTAGTGGTTGTTTTTATGTTTTAGACATAGTTACTATGCCATGTTCATACATGTAGATTCAGATGTATAGTAACAGTTGAGCTATGTTACTCTGTTTACCATCCACAGTTTGAGAGGATTGTTTTCAGTAAGCCGACAATAATTTTATTGATTATTTAGTTTTGTCTATCCATGGGATATGCGTGTTTAGATTCAAGTTTAGTTACGAGTCTAAGTTAATTAACCAAAGGCGCTAATCATGTTTCAACCAAAGCATGATGTTTGGGTAATTTTGGTGGAGCTGACTCTGTGAAGCAATGCATCTATTCACTTTAAGTTGCGTGGTTCTAATTATGTTGCGTGCTTGGTTTAGTAGAAAAAAGAAGCATTGAAGGGATTCCTAAAGTTGACAAAGATCATATCTTTTAGAGAAGATACTTATAGTAGTTCATTTGAAGATCCCCAAGTGTGAATGATAAGAAAAGAGATAGAAAAAGGACAGAAAAAAATGTTGATTGTTTTGGGATAGTAAAGCCATTTCATTCATTAGTTAAAGATCTATGTGAATAAGTAGAGAGTGTATACAATTCATTGGAACTGATCAAGATAGTAGGTCTACTCAAACAGTTCATTATCAGATGTAGTGTATATCTATTTTACTGAAGGTTGCAGCCTTCATCATTTTAGCAGTGAGCTTTTGGATACTGAGTCCTCACCCCTAACAAGGTTATTTGTAAAAGACTCCTAATAGGGTCCAAATATTAACCAGGTCACTATACTTATTGCATTGTAAAGAACAAATCCTAATAGGGTTGTAAGATCTTCTAACAGGGATTATTATACTCAAGTATATTTCTTTGTGGGTGCTAATTCCCACCAGGGTTTTTACCTATTTTGGTTTCCCCGTAACCAAAATTGTGTTGTTCTATTTTGTGTTATCTTAAAGTGTATATGCTTAATGTTATTCTGTAATTAATTGGAGAAAATAGTTAAACTAGCTGATAACTGATTCACCCCCCTCTCAGTTATCCCTTGGGATTATTCCAACAGTAGCCTTCATCCCATTGGGCAATGAGCTCTGGCAGTGAGCCATTCACCTTTAACAGGGTTTTGTAAAGACTCCTAATAGGGTCATTGTACTTGCATTGTAAAGACTACTCCTAACAGGGCAAATGAAATCTAACAAGTTCATAAGACTAGTACAATCATTTGTGGGTACTAATTCCCATCGGGGTTTTCCTCTGATCAAGGTTTCCCCGTAAACATATCTTGTGTTATGTATTATAGTGTTATGATTCATTTGTTTTCTATTTGATTTAAGTTTCACGTTGCTAAAATAAATATAATTGACAAACACTGATTCACCCCCCTCTCAATGTTTCTAACAATTGGTATTAGAGCTCTGGTCCTCTGAAAGAAATTTTAACCACTTGAGGAGATCATGGATTCAACAGAAGTAAAACATCAGAAAAAGAATCTTGAAGCAACCCTTGATGATCTTAACAAATATGAAAGAGAAAATGAAGAAATAAAACTAAAAGTTGATGGCTCCCAAATGCTTATCAAAAAATTAAGAAAAGATTTTAAATATTGCTCTACGAATGATTTAGGAAAAATGGTCAAAAAGATGAATGAAGAAAACATGTCTTTGAAGGACAAGATTGAAGATCTAAATGAACAACTAACACATAGCCTAAAATATATTGAAGAAAATACCAAAGAAAGTAAACAATTAGATGAAGAACTTATGCAAGCAAATATGAAGATCTTGGAGTTGGAAAACATCAAGAAAAATATAGAATTTGAATTGACAGAAGCAAAGAATCATATTGAAAAAATACACACAAGTCCTGATCTAATTCAATTACAACTCTATGCACAAAAGTTAAGAGGAGATACTACTGGTGTTGGATACAGTGTAGCACAAAGTGAAACCAATACAATACAAGAAAGTAAGAAAGTACAATAAAAATCTACAGAAGCAAAGGCTACTAAGAATCTTACAGAAGCTAGAGGAAAATCATCTAAAGATGAACACAAGATAGTTAACAGAACTTGTTATGCCTGTAACAAGCATGGAAATTTGGAAAGAGATTGTAAAGAGGTAAGAAAATTTAATGGTTATTGTTACTTTTGTAATAAATTTGGTCATAGGGCTATACATTTTAGAACTAGTTAGAGAAATCAATCACAACAGAACCAAAGAAACCTGACTCAATACAATCAGAGAAATAAAACTGAGAGAAACTATCAGAACATTACATTTTAGATATATAATTATAATGGACACATAGCCAAGTAGTGCAGCATGGTAAACAATATCAATAGAACTCCAATCATTTGTCACTCATGTAAAAAAGCTAGACATATCTCAAGGTTTTGCAGATCTAGAACACAAAGACAAGAAAAGCCTAAAGGATCATTATTTGAATAATCTAGAGAAGTCAAGTTTGTAAAAGCTATAGAAGATTTAGGTAAAATATGGGTTGAAGTAAAGAAAGATGATGATGTTAACAAGGTAGTAGATGCATCCATAGTGGACACAACTTCTACTTCTGGTTAGATGACACTCATGGTCATAGGGGGAGCTATTCAAGCTCTAAACCCCTGTGTGGTTGGTATACTCACCTTTGAGTATGCACCTATGGATTCATGTATTTGGTCATGATTTGAGATAGTATGTATGGATGCACAACTTATACTTTGACAAAAACAAAGATAGAAATTATCAGTGGAAACCACGTTACGAAAACAAGCATTAAATGCAGTAACTTATATATAAGTCAGTAAAAGATCTTATATCTTCACTTTGCATTCAAGATTGAGCATCCAGAGAGCATAGGAGAAATAAGAATTGAAGTGTTGAAGGATAACCATTGGTTGGTTAGAAAAACAAGTTGAAGTTGAAACAGAACCCTAGCACAGATGCGTCATTTTAGAACTCTAGTAAAAACCTACTTAAGCAATCAAAAAGTATGGCAATCCCTGTAGTCTTTGACATCACTAAAAGGAAGAGACTCGTGTTTAAAAAGCATCCATTAAATTTAGTGCTAGATGATTTAGAAGGGGTATTCTCCAAGACTGTGTTAGGAGTCATGCATGTAGAGGACATACGTGCTTACATCTACTATAAGGAGTCTATTGGTGACAAAAACATAAAAAATGCTCATGGCATCAATGATGAAACCTAATTACTCATTCAAGGATGAATACTCACATCTCACTGATAACCCTATTTTTGAGTATACAAATGCACATGAGTTCTATGAACCAGAATAGGTTAAAATTCTACTCAGTAGGATTCATGATGATCTATTTTGGATTGGTGAAATTCCAATCTGTATTACTACTAACCTCATTCATGAGATGACCAGAATCTCTAAGGTTGGACCTATTCTTCCCACTGGAAAGGATGTCAAGAAATAGGTTGAGCGAGCATCCTTATCTAGAAGTGATAGGCGTGGGATGATTGTTGATCCTATTGAGGAAAAAGAAATCAAACTCATCACCATGATACTTGGCTACAAGTTTCAGCACACAAGAAGAATTAATAGTGTATCCACAGCCATAGTTATGGTAGAAATAAGGATGGCAAGAGATAACACACAATATAATGTTTGTGAGATATTGCATACTCAACTAATTGATAACATCAAAGCTATCAAGCATGACAAAAGAAAAATATTCAGATTTGGCTCTTGATTATCTACTTATACTTCCACATTGTTGGTAAGGTCTCTAATCTGTACTTAGATAGGAGAAAACCTACTTTGTCTCAAATTTCATCAAAAGATACATCAGAAAGTAGTGTAAATAACTCTATGGATATGGAGATCAAGACATTCAGGATCAAGATGCATAAGAGATTTAGAATACCGGAAAAGATAGTTGAAAAATACAAGGACACCATATGCTTCATGGTGGAAACTGACTATACTTGCATGGAAGAAGTTGAGCCAAGAACCAAATGGATTCACCCACTTGGTTATGAAGTAGAAGAACATGTTTTGGAAGGATATGCACAAGTTATTTTATTTGCACCTAAGGATCCAAAAGAGCCTATATGGGGCACATACAGAAAGAAGACAAATAAAGTTGATTCTATCTTATACAGTAGAGACAATAAGAGGAAGGCATCAAGGATTACATCTAACATCCTGAAAGTTCATGGTGTCACCCAAGAAGACCTAGATAAAGATAGGGAAGCTAAAATTGCAAGAGAACTTAAGCAAACAGTTGTAGAAGTCAAAATAGAGAAATCCGATGATATCCACAAGAAGAAAAAGAAGAAGTCTGATGAAGGTACATCTGTACCCTCTACTACTATTGACCTGGAATCCTCTCCACCTTTGGTACCAAGAAAATTGAATAGAAGAAGAAAGCAAGTTCCCACAATCCACCCATCCTCAAGGACAACACAAAGAAAAGTAAAGAAGACTCAAGCCCCTCCTGAGGTAGGATTAAAACCTAGTCTTGAGATCTTAAGGAACACAATCATTAATGAAGGAAGACTAGATTCAATTATAAATGTCTATGACAAGTACCAAGAGATAGATAAATCAGAAATACATTCTATAATTATCTCTCATATGATCAAGTTTAAAAGGTTAGTTTTGGAACTCAAGACAGTCATTACAGACAAAGTATGGAACATACTAGACTTATTGAAAAGAAAAGCAATAGAAGAAGATATGATGATTAGAGAAGAAACATTAGATAATCTTCTCCCTATTTTCTCACATGATGAGAAGGAAATACTGTTAGATTTGGTAAAACCTCATATAAGAACCAAAACAAGAACTCTTCACATTATGAACAAAGAGTATGAGTTGGTTGGAAAAGAGACTGAAAGAACATTCGATTAAGTGTTTTTGGATAGACACATGTATCCATCAATGACGCCCACATCAAAAGTGACTCAAGTTCCTTCTAAACAAGAAAAAGAACCAAAGATTCTTACTGTGCCTATGAAAGGTCCACATGATTCTGTGCCCAAAGTCCCATCACCCTCTGACACAGTCAAATATTTAGATGAAACCATTGTGATCAATGATGTTAAGATAACAATGATAGCTTCAGATAATGACTTGAACAAATTTGAAAAAGCATTTGTCAGCACTGAAGAATCAAAGAAGGTATGCATTGATAATCCTCCCTTGCAACAAGATGAAGTTATTTCTAAAGATTCAACACATTTGAATAATGAGGAAGATAATCAATCCAATGAACTACCCTCTATGGGGATCCCAGTGAAAAGTGAATGTATGTATGTTAGTCAAAATTCTATATTCATGCCATCTATCAAACCATTAATGTCATTGTTGTCAAGTTTGACCCCTGAATCAGCAAACCTAGATGCATGGGGAGAAGAAGACTTGATCAAAATCAGTGTATTAGCCATGGAGAAAGCCAAAGAGAAACAAGTTATGAGAAATCCTCTTTTTATCAAGTCAATAAACATTTTGAATAACCTAGTGCCAACAGAGAAGAAATTGGAAAATATTCAGTTAGTTGATGATGTCGATAGCATATGGACAAGATTCAAAGAAAACTTCACAAGCTTAGTAGATTCAGATACTAAAACTACAGAGGATAAGTACAAAAAGGGAATATTGGATGAAATGATCAAGAAATTCTCATTAGATCTCAACTCATTAAAGATTGGTCAAACAATTCTGAAAGAGTTAGCAGAAAAAGGCAAGAAGGTGATAGCTAACTGTATGGACAAAGGCAAATTCACTTCAGAGTACATCAATAAGATTGATGAAGAAAAAATCTTGGTTGAAAACATCAGGAAATCAGTTGAAACATCCTCCCAAGACATCAACATCTGCAACAACATCTATCAAGGGAAGATAGACAAGATTGAAAAAGCCAAGATAGAGATCATCAATATAAGGACCAAGCAAACCCAACTGAGAAATGCACTTGCACCCTCCTTAGCTATAATAAATGAGAACATCAAATAGATTGATGCAACTATTGTCACATATGATCAAGGCCCCTACATTGATCTAAAAAAAATGGAGAAGCTCACATATGCATTATGCACCCATCTTCAGACTATTGATGCACTCAAAGCTTTTTGGTAGCAAGCAATCAAGAATCTTCAGATTGCATACCAAGATGTGTACTCAGAGTAAGTACTTAGGGACTTCATTTTTTTGGCACCTTTTTCATTAATATCAAAGGGGGAGTAGAGTATATAAAGGAGTATGATGTACAGTAAACTTACAATTTTTTTTTTAAAGTCAAAGTTTAAGTAACTTGGCCACATTCCTTTGTTGCCATTAATGAAAAAGGGGAAAATTGTTGGCAAGTTGACACTTAGGGTCTATATGACTAATTTTGTGTTGTAATTATGGCAACAAAGTCATATTAATTTTTTAAAAGTAAGCTCACAAACTTTGAAGATCAAAATTTGGCTAAGTATAGAAAACAAAACAAAATAGAGTTATACAGTTGATCAGTCCACCATCGCATGTGTTTATGATTGAGTTAGAGTATGAACCTTTATACTTAAGCTTTATGATATGTTATTAATCTTATTCCATACACGCATGGAAAGATATGTTAGTACGGAGAAGTTACAACAAGTTCAAAAATAGTCACTCAGAAGCTTAAGAAAACATCATGTCTTTTATCATTGCCAATCTAGCCGAAACATCATGGATTAACTAAAATGACATGACTCAAAAAAATTTAATGAAAAATTCACCAAAAATTCCAAGTGTTTGTGAAATGTATCAAGATTTTCAAATAAGAATTCCAGACAATCTGATCATTTAAGATGTGTCAAATTTTTAATCCTGATAAAATAAGTCAAAAGAGGTTCGAGGATCATGTTATGTGATCAAACTATTTAGGGTTGGAAAATGATAGTTATAAAAGATTCAAAAATGTCTCTCTGGAATTTGAAAATATGCTTCTGACGTGTGACCGAAATGTTGTAATGTTGAATCTAGTTGGTATCAAAATCTATCTATGATGTGTGCCCCCAAGTGATAAATGTGGACAATGTGATACGTAGGGCAACTGAATCTAGGATGTGACAAATGCAGCTCTGAGACTTCGTTAGGGTAATGCATGAATGATGGATGCAATGAGGATATAAACAAGTGAGATGAGGAAAAAATACAATATGTACAAATGCAATTGGGAAAACACCTAAGGGACAAAAGGCACCTATGTCCAGGTTTTCACCTCTTGGGTTTATTGCTCTTTTTCTCTTTTTATACTTTTTTTTTTTTTTGCTACCAAGGTGCCTATTGCTAGGTTATCACCAAGGCACTTTTTTCTCTTTTTCAAATGTTTTTGGCTTTTTGAAATTTCTGATTTTTTTGTATTTTTGATCTTTTCTCCTTTTTTTTTTGGTATTTTTGAATTTTCTCATGTACAAAGGTGATGCTTGACTCATCTGATACTCTTCAACTTATACTCTTTATTCTGATACTCTTTCCTCTAAATTAGGTGTGGAACCTCTTAAGATGAATGCTATTGATAGGTTGTAGCAATTCATCACCATTACAATCAGCTAATTTGTAAGTTCCTATTCCAAATGAAGAAACAATGACAAAAGGACCCAGCCAATTTGCTTCCCATTTTCCTTTCTTTTCTCGATCGGCTTGATTCTTTGGATTTTCTCTCAATACTAGATCTCCTATTTGAAAGTTTCTTGGCTTGATATGTTTGTTATAGTTCCTGGAAATGCTATTCTGATACACTTTCAAATGATCAAAAGCTTGAGTTTGATGTTCCTCCAACAATTCCAATTGTTGAAGATGGGCAACTCTATAATCCTCATCTGTTATTAATCCATGCAATGAAACTCTAAGGGATGGTATTTAAACTTCTAAAGGAAGAACAGCTTTGGCCCCATAAACCAAAGAAAAAGGTGTAGCTCCTGTTGGGGTTTGAATGCTATTCCTATAGGCCCATAATGCTGGATTGATTTGAAGATTCCAATCCTTATATGATTTTCCAACCGATCTCCTGAGGATTTTAAGGATGTTTTTGTTGGTGGCTTCTACTTTTCCATTACCTTGGGGATAGTAAATGGATGAAGAGTGATGTGTAATGTGGAATGTGTCACAAAGTTCATCAATATCTTTGTTCTTAAACTATTTTCCATTATCCGTGATGATAGCATGAGGAATGACATATGTACAAATGATATGATTGAGGATAAACAAGGAAATTTGTTTTCCTGTTGCAGTTGATAAAGGAACAACTTCCACCCATTTAGTAAAGTATTTTGTCACTGTGATTATATATTTGTGCCCGTTTGAAGAAGGTGGATAGATCATGCCAATCAGGTCAAAACCCCATTGATAGAATGGCCACGGTGTGACAAAAGGATTTAATTCTTGTGCCGGGGCATGAATCAAGTTTCCATGGTATTGACATTTGTGGAAAATTTTAACATATTGACAAGCGTCCCTCTCTAAGGTTTTCCAAAAGTACCCCATATTAGCACTGCACTAAAAAATTTCTTTGAAATTACTTAGCTTTGATTTTCTTGGGCTTTCTTGGTTTAAATTCCTGTGCCTTATTGCGTAAAAAGAGGTGAAAAATCTCTTTTTAAGTTATGTTTAAGTGTTGTCACTTTGTTGCGTCGGTCTTTTAAACATGTTTCTAAGTTGTGCGAGTGGGCGACGAGTCATCAGTTTTTAAAAAAAATTGCGCAGTCGCGATCAGCTTATGTCAAGTCCTGATTTTCTGTGCGAGTGGGTGGGTTGAATGTTTTAAAGTAAAAATCGCGCAATCACGATGTCTTGTGAAAGTTAGGTTATAGGTTAGAAATTGAGCGAGTTAAGAAAGATTAAATCTATTTCTCACTCACTGAGAGTTAACTATATAAAATTTTGAACCAGCGAGTCAGCGACGGGTTAAAATTTTGTATGTCACACAGTCGCTTTAAAGTTATGTTGTCCATATCATGCTTCGCGACCGAGCGAGCCTTGTTAAAAAATGAAGCAGTCGCATACCCGCATCAGGTTTTATGTTTTTCTTACAAGTTAGTGACTGCATGATGAAGTCATGTTCTAGAGGTCGCCCACTCGCTTAGGTTTTAACTCACTTGTATTTTGCAGTGCGAGTACACGGTAAATGCATGAAGTACCAATTTGAAGGTTCACCGCTCAGTCGCAGAGGCATTCTTCAAAGTTCTTAAAAGAGGTGTGACTGAGTGACTATGGGACCATTCATCGCCTCGCTCACTCACTAATGCTTTGAGGTGATAAAAAATGAACTCGCGAGTGTGGAGTGGGTTGAAATAAGAAAGACATCGCTCACTCGCCAATCAAACAAAGATGAAAGGAAAAGGGTTAGCGAGCATGCGACTAAAGAAGAAGGTTCATAGTCGCGCACTCCCAGTCAATAATAAAGTTAGGTTCTCATGCTCACGAGTCCATGACTGAGCAAAGAATAGAAGACGTCGCTCACTCGCTAAGTGATTTAAAGATGGAGTATTCTGTAGCACAAGTGAGCAACCAGATAAAGTATATGGTGAAGAATGAATGTCGCTCAATCGCTCAAATCCAAAAGTTATAGTTTAATAGCCAGCGAGTGTGCGATTATGGAATAACTGAAAGATAAGATTTATACTCACTTAGTCACCAAGATTCAGGTGATGTGAAATATTGACTAGCGAGGGTGCGGCGGGTTGAAGCAAAGGTAATATCGCTAGTTCGCATGAACCCAAAAGAAAAATGTAGAAAGATAGCGAGTATGCGACTGTCAGATGAAGAAGTACAGATTAGGTCATCGCTCACTCACAGAAGGTGAAAAGCAGGGTAAGGATAGGTGGTGAGTATGTGACTGGTTAAATAGAAGGGGTGCATCGCTCACTCATAAGAACCTTTACGAAAGTAAATAAAGTGCAGTGTGTTGGCTAGTTTTATGCTGATGAGTGCTAGAGGGGAGAAAAGTGTACACTCTCTTCCAGCTAGGATCAAATAATGCAAGTTGATGGCAGCATTAATGATAGAATGAAATCTTCATGATAGTGCAAGTGCAAGAATTTGGCATTCAAGTGGACAAGATGTAATCCTTAATGGATATAAGTGTAAATGATTGAGTTTGATTCTGTACAACTCTCTTTTCTACATTCTGAGTTTTCTGCGAAGAGTAAGAAGCTTACTGGTTTGGAGAATTGTATTTGAGATAGTAAAATTCAAAGAAGAAGGATGAGTCAGGGTATTGTCCCTACTATGTCACAAGGGTCTGGAAAGAAGAAGGAAGTCACACTAAAGAAGTATACAGAAGAATTTACTGAGTTGCTGCCTGGAACTCTAAATACAAACAGCGCAAACTGGGAAGAATGGAGCGATAAATGGTCTGAATGCAGAAATCTGGTAACACCAGATTACTCTGGTATTACTTTATTTCTTTATTTTTGGAATAATAGGGTCAAGCCAGTCCTAATTTGCAATCCATGGGATTTGAGTATGGCTAAATTGATTGTGCCTGACGTCTATGTTGACATTGGTATTATTAGGGAGTTAGAAAAAAGCTATTGCCCAGTAGCTAGGGTAATTAGGAAAAAGAATAAAGAAACCCTAGTCTCCATAGATAGAAGGTCAGTGGCTGAGGTATTTAGAATCACCGGTGCATTATGCACTGATATTGATTTGAAAAATATTAAAGCTGATTACGTCAAGAGAGAGCATTTGATCAAGAAGTATGAAATGCCTAAGTTTATACCCATAGTAGATAGGCACCTGGTGAAGATTCCAGAAAATTTCAAGCCACCTTTTGACTTATCTTTGTTTCATCATTATGTAAAATGCACTGCCTATGGTTTGAGTAGGGTTCTAGGCCTTGATGGAGATTATACAGTATCTCAAGAGATACTTATGATGGCAATGAACATCCAGCACCCAAAAGTTAACACTTATTGCGATTATGTTGGCTACATAGTTGATGCTATCCATGCTGGATTGTTAGAAATACAGTCAGATAACCCAACACCCACTTTCAAACATTACTCTCATCTAATGTACATGATTTTATATTATAACAGAGCATCAATGGAGAAAGAGCTTGAGCTATTTGTATCAGAATATGGTGTGGAGGGACCAATCCAAAGATGGAATCAAGTGTGGGATAGTGTGTCTGTCAATTCATCATTTGTATGTTTTTGCAACTGGATTGTGGATCCAATTTTTAATTTGTTGGGAATAGGTAGGCACAGACTTTCGTATGAGGTTAGAAAATTTCTGAGACCATGGGAGTATGTGCCTAATTGGCCAATCTCCCACAATTGGGCTGATTTCTTCTTCTTTGATTACATAAATATCATTAGAGTATATGGTTGCACTCAGCCTCCTCACATTCTCCCTAGATTTGTTCCTCCCAGAATTGCTTTCTTGGAATTTGTTTGGAAAATTACTTGGTTAGATAAGGAATTTCTAGAGGGGCACAAGAAGGGAACCTTTGTCCCCAGATTATGAGTGGGTTTTGATTTCTCTATTGGAAAGAAAATGTTTGATGCAATAAATGATTTCTTAAAGCAATACAGAATGTCTAATGCAATCACCAGATTCTGTGATCTTGATAATTTTGTACAAAAAACCCTAAAAAGGATGACTCCTTGGCAAAAGATCAGAGACCATGAGCCATTGGATGATGAAGATGTTGTGAGGAATAAATTTAATAGACAAGAAGTTTAGGATAGGAGAAGGAAGTGGAATGACCTCCTAAGAGAAGAATCTGAATGGAAGGAAGTAGATAACTCATTCTCTCATTTTTTCCCTAATCTCCCATATTTCTGGAGGATAGAGCAGATGCTAAAATCCTATGAAACTTTAATGTCACAAGTACCTCAATTCAGTGCTAAAGATGCACAATCCAAAGGATCCCCTATTCCAATTGCCTTGCATGATAAAGAGCACCAAGAGGAACTGCAAGAAGAGGAAAAACCGCAAGAAGAAGAACAAAGAGAAGAACAACATGAAGAAGAAGAAGCAGGTGAAGAGGCCACTTCAGCTAAAAAGCCACCAAAGAAGAAACAAAAGATAGAGCATAAAATGGTACAAGATAGAAAAGGCATGGTAAAAGCCATGATCTCAGAGCATGGTAAATACTTTAGAAAATTGAGAAGGCAACTGCAGAAGGAGCCAAAAGGTGAGGGCCAAGGAGACAACCAAATGGTTTTGTTTGAAAAAGATGATGAGAGGGTCATGATGGAAAATGAATTCATGAAGGATGATGAGTTCATAAGATCTCAAGAGTTCAAATATTTCTTGATTAAGTTAAAACAGAAAAACTTGAGACAAGAGATAACCACAGAGGAGGAAAGTATAGATAAAAATGAGCAAATTGTACAAAAACTTCAAGATTATGACCCTGAGACTGAATAAATCACTATGGAACAAGCTAGATTGCTGGTACAAAATAGTGATGTGATGCTGATGCCTGGTTGGGACTTACAGTCCACATTTTTTATTGATCAAATTAGGAGGCAGGAAGATCCTTTGCTTAAAAAAGAATTTGAAATGGATGAAGTCTTAAAAGGATCAGGTTTTGACCCAAAATCCAAAACCCTAGCAATATGGTCATTAGCTCCAGCCACACAGAAACCCTTGGTCATGACCATCAGAGAGGAAAAAAGAGCTGACAGGATGATATGGAATCTGAAAAATACTTCAGATACTGAGATAGCTCAGTTAATGACACAGGTTTTTTTTATGAATTTGGTGAAAGTTGATGACCTATCAAAGAGGTATGAAACAACTTTTAGCCAAATGATGACATTGGAAAAGAAACATGAGGAAGTGGTGGTAAAAAACCACACACTAGAAGAAGATATGCCAATTTAAAAGAAGAATTAAAAGAAAGTAAAAGGGAGAAAACTCCAATCCTTGAAGAGGCAGCCAAGGTTATGACAGATGTTGTCAAAGGAGCTAAGGAAGACTCTACATTGGTAGAAACTCAGTCAAAGGATGTATCACAGGAACAGGGCATAAGTGCTATGTCTGTCATGTTACTCATATTGCAGCACAAAATTGAAGCCTTGAAGCAAAAAATTGATGTAGTATATACATTATATGGATCCTTACAAGAAGCCTCAAAGATAGCTATGGAAGCTATGGTTTTCCTAGAACCCGAATTCAAACTTTGGTCAGGGAAGGAGAGGGTTTTGGATAAACTCAAAATGGCTATGTTGTACAGTGATGATTTCCCAGACAAAGTAACAGATACCATTGATATGGTAAATAAGTTAAATGATACTTTTTCCCTTTTTAATGGCAAATCTGATTTGATAAACAATAAGTTGCAACTGTTTGGTGATCAATGTCAACCATTGATCCTAAAGATCTATGAGGAAACAGGGGTGTTGAAAGCACAATCAGATTGGGAATCTGGTTTTGATGCTATACTTGGAAATTAGGATATAAAGCAACATTTGGAAAAGGACACGAATGCAGAATATTGCAACAAACTGATCGATAGCCTTTTCAAAGTTGAAAGAGATATGGCCAAATTTGTGGTTGAGGCCAGAACTGCCATGGATACCAGGTGGGTGGAAGCTATTGCTAAGCTAGAAGAAGAGAAGACTTTTGATTGGATCACCATCAAAGAAGTAAATAGGTGGGAGGCAAAGCTGAAAGGATGAAAGAAATATTGTTAAACCACAAAAACCAAACCTTGTTCAGGCTTTGCAAATAAGATGCCACCCGTGTTCGGTTGCAAAATTTTGTTTCTAGTTTGTTACAAGATTGTTGCAAAAAGTTTTTGTAAACCTTCCCAGTATGTCGGTAGCTTGTTGCATCCTTATGCTATAAAAGGATTCCAAGTCTACTGGGAAAGGGGATAGCCATTTCATTTTTGAGAGGATACCAAGATAATTGTAAACCTTGGTTTTGAGAGCCAATATATTAGGTCTTTTGGAGAAATATCTGTTGAATGTAGCGAGTGATTATAACTTTTGAATAAAATCTAGTTCACAGTTTCTGAAGCATTTAATGGGTTTTCTGTCTTCATTTTAGCATTTTGAATTTTATCTAAATTGAATTTTCTAGGAACGTTTCAATTTATATATCTGTCAGGCAGATTATGAAATACTTC
>MU223404.1:3023143-3060694 GCA_018584345.1 Thuja plicata | reverse complement strand
TTCCCATTGGATGGAGGGTCTATTGGACCAATGAAGTCCATACCCCATTTGTCAAATGGAGTGACCACCACTTGTGGATTTAATGGCATTTCATCAGACTTAGTCGGTCGGCCCATTCTTTGACATTCGTCACACTTTCTTGCATAGTTGGCTGCATCCTTATGAAGTGTAGGCCAATAATATCCAGTTGTTAAAATCTTTTGGGTTGTTCTTTTTGCTGCAAAGTGTCCCCCATATGGTTCATCATGACAGGCATGGAGAATGTCATATGTTTCATCTTCTCTCACACATCTGTGCATTACTTGATCAGGTCCAGTGTAAAACAACATGTTATCAATCCAAGAGAAATTAAAACTTTTTTCAACCACTAGTCTTCTTTCTTTGTAAGAAAAATGTGTTGGAACTTTTTTAGCTGTAAGGTAATTAGCTATGTTAGCATACCATAGGATTTGGATAGAAATATGAAACAAATGCTCATCTAGAAATGCATCATCTATCAGAGTAGTATCTTATTCTGTATGGTGGATTCTTGACAGATAATCAACTACTACATTTGCCTTGCCAGGCTTGTCAACTATAGTAATATCAAATTCCTGCAAAAGAAGAAGCCATCTTGCTAACCTTCCTGTGATAGCAGGTTTGTTCCTAAAATATTTTATTGCTGCATGGTCAATATGAACAAAAATAGGATAGCCAGTTATGTAATGATGGAATTTGTTCAAGGAATATACTACTGCTAGTAATTCTTTCTCTGTCACTGTGTAGTTTAACTCTGGTCCATGGAGGCTTTTGCTAATGTAGTAAATTGCATTTTCCAGGTTACTAGAATTTTTTCCTAGGACAACACCTATTGCATAGTCTGAAGCACCTATATGAATGTGAAATGGAAAAGTCCAATCAGGACCCCTAAGTATGGGTGCAGTGGTTAATAGTTTCTTAAGCTACATGAAGGATTCATCACATTCTTTTGTCCAGTTAAATTCAGCCTCTTTAGTAAGAAAAGTATATAGAGGACTAGCTATTTGACTAAAATTTTGGATAAACCTTCTATAGTAGCTAGCATGTCCTAGGAAAGACCTAACATATTTATACTTTATAGGAATAGGCAATGTTAGAATTACCTCTATTTTTACAGGATCTACTAGGATTCCAGCTTTAGATATGAAATGTCCCAGCACTATGCCTTCTTGCATCATCATGAAACATTTGTCACTATTGAGAGACAAATTGTGTTCCTGACATCTAATTAGCACTCTTTCCAAATTCTTCAGGGCTTCCTCAAAGGTGACTCCAAATGTAGTAAAGTCATCCATATATATCTCCATACAATCATGTGATATATCAGCGAAAATGTTGATTACAACTCTCTGGAAGGTAGTTGGTGCACTACATAGGCCAAATGGTAATATAGAATAGGAATATGTACCCCAGGGGTATGTGAATGTAGTCTTCTCCTGATCTTATGGAGCAATGCTGATCTGGTTGTAACCACTATATCCATCTAGAAAGGAGAAATATTTCTTACCAGCTAGAGTGTCCAGGACTTGATCAATAAAGGGTAAAGGAAAATGATCCTTCTTTGTGGCATTATTCAACTCTCTATAATCCACACATATTTGCCATTTCCCCCCTTTCTTAGGTATAATGACTAACAGTGATACCCACTTGCTATCAGAGATTGAATAGATGAAACCATCATCTAGTAATTTTTGTAATTCACTTTTGACTATCTCTCTCAATGCTGGATTTATCCTTCTTTGAGGCTGGCATAGTGGTAAGCTGCCATCATTAATGTAGATCCTATGGGTACAGAGCTTGGGGTTCAGTCCCAGCATGTCTCCATAATTCCAAGCAAAGGCTTTCTCATGCTTACACAAGAGTTTAGTTAACTGTTCCATTTGTTGAGGTGGAAACTTGTTGTTTACATGGAGATTATGACCAGGGGAAATTTCCACAGTAGTTGTTAGCTCTACCCTTGACATCTCAGGTACTAGGTTTGTAGAAATTTCACATGGTAACAATTGACTAATTATTTTAGGGCTTGCTGGAAAGATACAGTCTTCATAGGTACATAGCTGTAGAATAATACTTTCAGAAATATCCTTTGTTGCTATACACTCATTGGTAAGAATAATTTGTATTACATCATCTTCCTCTTTCATTTTTAGAAAATATTGTCTATGCATCATCATAAGCTGAGCAACATAATTGACCTCTTCTTCCTAATCTCCTAGTTCTAGCCAAATGGGATCTTTCAAATCTGGCTGAGGCTGGGCAGGAGGATAGAGTGCTATTTTATTTATTGCCTAGCCATTTGAAATTTTCATACTTCCTAATCTGCAACTAATTTTTTCATCAATGGTGGCTAACCAAGGTCTCCCCAAGATGACTGGATAGCCAACAAAGTTTACTTTTGGTGATAAGATGAGAAAATCAGCAGGGTATTCTCATAAGTCTAGGGTAACTACCACATCTTCTACAAGACCATCTGGAGTGACTGTTGAACTATCAACAAGTTGTAATATTGTTGGTGTTGTTCTTAAGCCTTTTATACTTAGTCTGTTCATTGTATATTTGGTCATCACATTAATTGATGCCCCAAAATCAACTAAAGCATTTTTAACAGATTGTCCATTAATTATCAAGTCAACTACTGGACTTCCAGAGTCTGAATACTTGGGTATAACTACCTTTCCCAACATGATATCCGCAAGTTTCCCTATGACATGAACTGTTTGAGGGTCTTTCTTCTTCCTCCCAAGATTTTTAAGGCATGCATCCTTAATTTCTTTCCCATAGATAGGAACATCTTTGATAGCTTGAAACAAAGTTATTTGGATGTGCATTTTTTTTAGCTTCTCAAGAATATCAAAAGGCATTTCCTCTTAGGATATAGGTTTTTCTATTGTGGGCCTTTGTAGAAAAGGAGGTTCAACTGAGGTTTCATCATTAGTTTTGCTAGATTTTTGAGTTGATTGGATGGTATTTTTCAATATAGCCTCTGGAAGAGGTGCTGATACTACAAGAGTGTCTACAACTTCTATGATAATAGGCTGTTTGGGTGCAGGAAGAGTAGCACATGACCTCAGATGTATGTCAGATATCTATAGAGCGTAAGTAGGATACTGCTATGTGTTAGTAGTATACATTGGCTATTGTTGTTGCTTGTTATTTGGATTTGGTTCTGGCTGAGCAGGCAATTGTGTTTGCTTTGGATTGGGGCTAGTGGCTGCAGAAGGCGACATTATTGCAAGAGGTGGCACTGGTGGTGATAATTGTGGAAAAGAAGGATTTTGGTTAGGCCACTATGGAGGTCCCCTCCATTGATTATTTTTCTACCAATTCCCTTGCAGTGGTTTCCATTGATTTTGGTAGTTAGGCAAATGGTTATTTTTCTAGTTAGGCCACTAGTTATTCTAGGGTGGTTGAGAGTACTGAGGAATATTCTGATAACTTTGGTTTTGCCATTGAATATTGTAAGGATTTGAAAATTGTAATGGGTCCTAAGGCATACCTTGTCATGGTGCCCAAGGGTGATGTTGAGAAATGAAAAACACTTTCTCATTATCTCCTTCTATCTTCATGTGCTCCGTAGGCAAATGTTGATTTTCCAGGTTCGCCGCCAGCTTGCACTCGCAGTCTTTCTTTTGTTTCTGGCAATGAGGGAAATATTTAGCCAACTAAATTTCAACATTTTCATGTTTCTTCTTGGAAGTCATGGTGTCAAGATGTGTGGCAACAACATTAATGATGTCTTTCTTGAAATCTGCTAGCAAGTTAGATATCTCCAACTTAGAAATGCCTGAACTTCTCCTTTTAATTGTTGTAGACCGATATCCTCTGCTTTTCTTCCCAGTTGATCTAGAGTAGTTGAGACATATTTTCTTGAGATCATCCCAAGAGGATTGGGATATGTCCCCACCAGCCATAAGGTCCAATGCTTCCAGATAGCTATCATTCACTCCTCTCAAGAAGACTAGTTTCTGTGAATCCTCCACTAGAACATGTTGGGGATTCTTTTGCATGGTATATAAAAAATGTGAAACATAGTCCTCCAAAGTTTCATCCTCCTTCTGTGACATTCTAAAAATTTCATCTCCCCTTGGGTCACTCCCCTTGCAATATTCTTTGTATTTCTCTAGAAACAGGGTTTGCATCTCATCCCATGTGCCTGCTGCATTTGCTCCTAATCCCATGAACCATCATAAGGCTAACTCTTTTAGTGTTGTTGGAAACAGCTTGAGTTTGTAGCCATCAGTGTTATAGTCAAAGCTACCACAGAGGATGTCAAACTTGAACAAAAATGTGTCAAGATCTTCGGATATCAACCCATAAAATTTTGGAAGTGCAGCTAAGGGTATATTCTTGAGGTTAGCATTGTTTATAAAGCTTGGCAGAGGGAATGGGAAAGTAGGGTGTGCCATTACTAGAGGTATCAGGGGTGGTACTTGTTGTTGGAAGGGAATATTAGCCACAGGATTGTTATTAGTAGGTGCGGTTGGGTTAGAATTATCAAGAAAGCTGGCCAAGATTTCAAAAAAAGGCCGGAAACCATTTATATCAAAAGATCCTTCTCCAACAGTAGATGTTGTAGGAAACTCAGGACTTGCATCAACAAAAGGCAACTCAACTTCTTCAGCTTGCTCATTCAAGTTCGCAGGTTCTCCTGGAAGAAATCTGCCATATTTGTCTCTTCTTCTTCCCTTTCGATGCATGCAAATGAATTCTTCACACTGGTGAAGCAAATTTAGGACCACAAACCATTAAACTAACTAAAAGACTCAAAAGGTTTCTTAGCTTGACACCATCCCTGGCAGCGGTGCCAAAAATGAACCGCCTCACAATAGGTGCTTAGTAATCATGCCCAAAGCCTCTCTTAGGAATAATGTATTCAATCTAAGGATCACTTCTCCCACCATGAGGTGCATTTAGTTTGTCAACCCAGGGACGTATACTTGAAATGGTACAACACAGTATGTGCACTAAGTTCCTTAAGGAGCCAATCTACCTATGCTGCAGGAAAGTAAAACACATGAAAGGAATCTATGCTAGGGCTGCAGGAAGGGAAACACACTTAGTCCTTACTAAAATGAATACTACAACTTGCAAACTTCCACTGAAATATATTCTTTCAACCTAGAGAATTCACTATAGCTATCCTTGCAGGTGCTGCAGGAACATTCATAAAGTACAATGCTGCAGGAATAAACTATAATCTTATATCTAGAATACTGGAAATGCAGGAAGTAAATCTATTCTACTTCTACTCTAATCCACCTACCAAGTGGGCCCCCTTGGTTGGCTTCTACTAATATATGAACATAGAATATAAACCAAAAGTTACTTCATTATCTTTCAAAACTGGTTACATGAAAAATAAGACATAAAGCTAAAAATGAAATTGCTGAACAAGAACAATCAGAACATTGTTCTCCTTTCAAAAATACAAACTTAAAAACAAACAGTCTCCTCCCTATAAATAGAGGATTGAATTCTTTATTCCAAAATAGAAAAGGAACTAACTAATCTAAAACCACGCCAAAGAAAGAGAACAGGAAGTGCAACGGCCCACGACATGGACAATGAAGTCTGGGCGATCAAGTCAACATGCTGGTAATACGGATGGAATATAGCAGAGCTACATTTATGCATTTATGAAACAGTGGCTCCTGATTTGCGGTAGCCATGTCTTCTCTTTCCATGATGGCTTATCTGCACAAAGATGGTCTTTACATCCTCCTTCAATGCTGTCGACCACTCCCAGTGACTCCTACTTCCTGGCAAGATTAGTTAATATGCAAAAGATATTCATGCAAGCAACTTATCAAATTAATCTAGATGTTAGAACACACATTCAAATTATTATATGAAATACTGTAACATATATATAATATTAGCGTAATATGACATATCTATTCCACCCATGGCTTAATGGTTCTTTTTTGTACTTAACAAAAGTTCAACTGACCTAAAATATCACAACTATCCTGATAATACTTAAAAATAGAGTGCAAGGATTAATATAATAAAGATAGTAAAATAGGCTCATTAGTCTTCTTGTTATCCTTCCCTTCAAATATTCTTCATCAATCAATAAATATGGCACTCAAACATATAGCAATAGTCTCACCAGTTAAGGTTTGACATCAATGAAAAAATAACAATTGTTTCCATTGTAGATTTCCAACAACCTCCCTCTTTGGAATTGATGGCAACACTAGACTTTAAAACAATAATTTTCCAACCATAGTTACCATACAATCCAAAATGCCTACCTATGTTCCTTGATATGAACAAATCTTCATTAATGTCTTTAGCTTCATTCAAATTCTCATCTTGTAAAAAATTTCTCCCTCTGTGTCTATAATCACACTGAAATCTTTCTATCCTCTGTTCATCTGTAGACTCCCTCTTTCAGAAAATTCTCCCTTTATCTCTAAGTATAGTAAACTCTCCCTCTTTCAGTAAACTTCTCCCTCTTTAACAACAATGCCAAAGATGTTGACATCTTCATCATACAAATTCTTCTGTTCTAATCTTTGTATGATGTTGTTCCTGTCATCTTGCTTATGACTGATCCTCTTTTCTATCCTTGTCTATTTTTCACAGCTTTAGGTAGCATCCTAAAGTGTGACTACCTGTGCATCAATGTGTCAAATATTTTGAATATAAAATTGGATGCAACAGTAGCATTTTGAACTAATTAGCCTCAGTTAGGGGAATCACCCCTAATTTACCTCGCAGATACTCATGAGCATCCTTGGGTAGTTCCTTTGTAAATATGTCTGCTAATTGTTCCTTAGCATTCAGATATTCCAATCTCACTTCCTTCTTTTGAACTAGCCCCCTCAAGTAATGATACTTGATAGCTATATGCTTTTTTTTAGAGTGCATTACAGGGTTCTTAGAAATATTAATGGCACTCATGTTATCACAATATATGACAAATGGTTTTGTGATCTCTTCTTAAATACTTTTCAGTAGTATCTTCAACCACACAATATTAGAACAATTAACTGCTGCTGCCACATACTCGGCTTCAGCTGTAGATTGTGAGGTGAAATTATATTTCTTTCTTGTCCATGAAACCAATTGTTTTCCTAAAATAAATGCACCACCTATGGTTCTTTTTCTATCATCCAAATTTCCAGCCCAATCAGAATTAGTATAGACTCCGAGTTCAAACTTGTCATTCTTTTTTGTAATACAGACCATATTCATTTGTTCCTTTCAAATATCTTAGAATTCTTTTTATTTCCATCATATGAGTTTCCTTGGGAATGGAAAAAAATCTTTCAACAATACCAACAACCAGTGCAATATCAGGTTTGTTGTGCATAACATATTGCAGCTTTCTAATCATTGACCTATAAAGGGTTTGATTCACTTCTTTTGTATCATCAAATTTTGTTAACTTCTTTCCAGTAGCCATGGGTGTACTCACTAGTTTTGAATCTTCCATTCCAAAAGTTTTTAGTATCTCCTTGACATATTTTGATTGAGTAATATAGATACCATTCTTCATCTGATATATTTGTAAGACAACAAAGAATTTTATCTCACCAAACATAGACATCTAAAATTTAGTTTGCATCTCCTTTTCAAATGCTTGACATAACACATCTTGTCCACTAAATATAATGTCATCAACAAAAATTTCAGCCAATAAAGTACCTTTACTTTTCTTGGTCTTCAAATATAGATTTTTGTTGTCATTGGTTCTTGCAAATCCAATCTTTATCAAATAATTGTGCAATCTCTCATACCATGCTCTTGGTGCTTGCTTCAGTCCATATAGTTCCTTATGTAATCTGAAAACCATGTTCCTCTTGCTTGGGTCAACAAATCCATCAACTTGTTCAATGTATACTTCTTCTAATATCCCATTTAGAAATGCTGACTTTACATCCATTTGATAAAATTTAAAACCTTTGTAGGTTGCATATGCAAGTATGGTTCTTACTCCTTCCAATCTTGCAACTGGGGTGAATGTTTCTCCATAATCAATTCCTTCATCTTGTGCATAACCCTTGCATACCATTCTAGGTTTGTTTCTTGTTACCTCTCCATGTTCATTCAACTTATTTCTGAAGACCCACTTAGTACCAATTACATTTTTGTCATTCAGCCTAGGTACAAGTGTCCAAGTCTTATTTTTCTCAATCTGTTCAATTTCTTCATTCATGGCTTGTATCCAATCTTCATTGTCTAAGGCATCTTATACTATTTTAGGCTCAAAATCACATAACAAGCATGTATCTTCTCTCAACTTACTTCTTGTCATAACTATAGAATTCTTTGATCCTATGATTTGATCATTTTTATGGTGACTCCTTACATACTTTTGTAGAGTAGGTTCTTTTTCTGCTTCATATTGATCATTCACTTTTAATTTAGGTTGATTGTGTGACTTGACATCTCCATCAGATAGTTCGACAATTACCTCATGTTGCCTGACAGCTTCATTCTATGACTCGGAAGGTGCTAGTTATTGCTCATCAACCTCTTTCTCAGGTTGTGGTAATTCACTAGAATCTTCCTCATCCATATAGACAAATGGTTTGTAACTTTCAGGTTCTTGTGTGCTTTCAACTTCATTTCTTTCTGCATATTCATCAATTCTAACATTTGCACTTTCTACAATTTTTTTAGTGTTAGAATTCAAACACTTGTATGCTTTACTTTTAGTTAAATAGCCAAGGAATATGCCTTCCTCACCTTTAGCATCAATTTTACCATTTTTTTATCCTTTAGTATGAAACATTTACTTCCAAAAACTTTGAAATATCTTACATTAGGTGCATACCCATACCATAGCTCATAAGGTGTAGCATTAGTATCTTTCTTGACTTGTACTCTATTCAGGGTATAGACTATTGTACTTATAGCTTCTCTCCAATATTTATGTGCAATATTTTTCTCCATGATTAGTGTCCGGCACAACCCATGATAGATCTATTTCTTCTTTCAGCAATACCATTCTGTGGTGGTGTCCTAGGCATGGACATCTATCTTTTTATCCCCCGGTCATTGTAGAACTTGTTAAACTCATTAGAAATTAACTCATCTCCTCTGCCAGATCTTAAAAAATTTAGGTTTTTACCTGTCTCCTTTTCAAAATTTTCCAAGTACCACTTAAATAACTGGAATGCATTAGATTTTTCTTTAAGAAACATAACAGTCATCATTCATGATTAATCATCAATAAATAGAATAAAGTATCTATCTCCATAGTAACTTTTCTCACCAATAGGACTACAGAGGTCAGTATGAACCAATTCCATAATTACCTCAGAAGTATGAGTCTTGCTTTTGAAACTAAATTTAGTCATTTTTTCTAATTGACATTGCTTACACTTTTCATTTTTAGGTTTCTTTAACTTAGGTAGCCCTCTAACCTTTTTCAATTTGCTTATGCTTACCAAGTTATCAAAGTTTACATGAAACAACCTTTTATGCCATAACCAAAAATCATTATATTTTGCAAACAAGCATGTCTCATCAGCCAAGTCCAGATAGAACAAGTTACCTTTTGTTTTTTCTCCACTTCCAACTAATTCTACAGTGGCATCATAGATCTTTGCCTTCGTGTGATGGAATTCAACTCTGTAACCAGAAGTATTCAGTTGTGCAACACTCAATAAATTATAGTTAAGATCATCAACCCAATATTCATTGTCACATTTGATCTTGTCAGTCAAGTTAATTGATCCTTTCCCTTTAACAAGACATGGTGAATCATTTCCAAATTTAACATAATCACCTTTACACTGATCTAAGGTTTCAAATTTATCTTTATCACCAGTCATGTGATGTGAACAACCACTGTTAATGATCCAATGGTCACCTTTACTCATATAAGAAATTAGTGCAGTTTTCTCATCATCATCAGAATCATCTTTCATAACATAATACACAACTTCTATATAATTTTCATCAGAATTGTTAGTTTCACTATCAGAAGCTTCTTCAACTATATAACAAGATTTCTTACCTTTGTCTTTGTAATCTTTATACTTTATGAAGTCTCGGTCATCCTTTTTGTCTTTGTACTTGTTGTCTCTTCTTTCATCTTTGTCATTCTTATCAGGACATCTAGCAGAAATATGACCAACTTTGTTACATGAAAAACAAATGATAGGAAGTTTACCTTTGAATTTTCCTTTTCCTCTAGATAGTCATTTTTCCATGAGTGCCTCAAGTTCTTCCAGACCATCATTTGTAGTGTCGATGTGACTGTTCACACATTTATTTCCTTTCTTTGGTTTGTTAAGGACCAACTGGGATTTGAATGCAGATTCAATAGCCTTTGGAGTGTAGTTATCAAAATTTGACATCTCAAATGTAGTAAGTCTGCCTACTAGACCTTCCAAAGTCAAATTATTATTAGGAGTACATCTTGACTCTTGAATTGCAAATACTCTAATAGCATATATAGGAAGAATTTTTATCAGTACCTTTCTCATAATGGTGTTATCATCAATGGTTCCCTTAGCTCCTCTAATAGCATTTACAACTTCCTTTATCCTACCATAATATTGAACTATATTTTCTCCTTCTTGCATTTTCATTTCATCAAACTTACCTCTTAAAATTTTAGATTTGGCTCTCAACAAATTTGTATCACCTCCATAGATGGTTTCTAGGTCATCCCACATCTGCTTTGCATTGGTATAGTTCTTTATGTCTTCAAACTCATGATAGTTCAAAGATGATGCAATCTCCAACATTGCTTGATTGTGTTCCTTCTTTTCTCTTAACTGTGCAATTGTGGCAGGTGTAGTGGGGGCTACATAATCATGTTCAACATAGTACTTAGCAGAATCACCAATACTAGCCAGATGCAATTTCATCAAACTCTGCCATGCAGGGAAATTATCTTCATTCAACTTTGGTACCTCCTTTTTATACATCTTGATCTTTTGCTCCAAGTACCTTCAAACTATTTTCAAGAGATGAAAGCTCTGATACCAATTGTTAGAATGAATTCAAAATAACTAAGAGGGGGGGGGGGTGAATCAGTTACCCTTAGGTCTAGATGTACCAAATTAAAATTTATACCACTTTGAACAACTCAGATCTTCTCGGCAGCAATATCATAAATCAACAATATACATATGCAGTTTTATTGTTCAAATGTAATCAGCTTGTAGAAACTTAACAGTAAAACACAACACAAACATTCACACAAGTTGACACTAGTATTTAATGTGGAAACCCAATTTGGGAAAAATCACCAATAACATGCTATCAAGTTTTCACTCTTCTGAAGTGAGCTCTATTAGGATCCAACCCCGTTAAAGGTTACAAAACACATTGCTAAATGTGACCTAGTTAAATCCTTTAATCACCCCATCAGGAGTGGCCTTGTTAGAGGACTTAGAACATTCCACCTAAATGTCACCTTGCTTAAAGGATTTATACAATGACTTTTAGGTCAACCTGGTTAAAGGATTTTGACTGATACAATGGTTAGAAAGTAATCAGTAGGTGTGATCTGAGACATACAACTTACTTTGAAAATCCAGATCCAATTCAACTCTAATTCTAATTCATTGAGTGACCTCCATTCTCTTTTCAATCTTCATATGTACTTGGAAATTTGTCAAGCAATCACTCTCATAGCTCTCTGCTTCTCTTCTTAGCCTTATTTGCTAGATCATGCCAATCAGTCAATTAACTATGTAATCCTCTTGCATACACTTCATAAATTACTTCCACCCTCATCTGAATAACCCCTTGAGGTTATCTTATACCTCTTCATTTAGGTAAAATAAATATTTTCCGCTTAATCAAGATTGCAGATCTTAGGTTAGGACAGATCCAATGGATCTTTCCATCTTTACATTTAATTTAATTCTCCAAAGCAATCACTAATTAAATATTTGATCCATGCATTAATTACAGCTACCCATGCATTTAAATAGTGTGGACAAATCATTCTTATCCTCAATTAACTTTACATATGCCAATAAAATTAACTATGTCGGCCAGAGATCTCAAATCTCAACAATTACCAAAATACTGCTGCTCGGCCAACACTGTGTTCTTCCACTCGGTTATCATTGGTTTCCTCAGTAATTTACTGGCGCTCGGTCATCACAAACTTCACTCAGCATAAACTATTCACAGTAAAATTTTATCAAAAGATAAACAACACATTACTTTTCCAATGTGCCAATTGATCAAGTACCCTTGTGATTTCCCATAACTCAACCATTTCACTTGGTATTCTTGTTATCATTTCCTTCAAATCTTCTTCATCAATCAATAGATATGGTATTCAAATAGATAGCAATAGTCTCACCAGTTAAGGTTTGACATCAATGACAAAACAACAATTGTTTCCATTGTAGCTTTCCAACAAATACATGGAAGGATTATATGAAAGGATATTTGATTTAGGTTAATTATAATACCTCGAAGCATATGGAGACAAAGTATGTGCTCCCTCATAATGGTCTTAAGACTCTAGATGAAATCAAAACATATTAGGAGAATGAAAAAGAAAGGTATGATATTACTAGTGCTTTATCAAAGAATGAATTGGCTAAGGTTATTTATTTTAAGACTTCTTATGAAGTTCGGGAAAATTAAAAGAGATCTCTGAAGGAAATGATAGGGTTAAGTTATCTAATAAGATAACAACAAAACATCACTATGAGAATGTGAGAATGGAAGAAGGTAAAGACATTAAGAGTTACTTTTAGAGAGTGGAGAATGCAATTAATGAAGTTAAGAAGAAAGGAGGCACTATTATAGATGAGGATTTAATGGAAAATATATTTATGACATTACTAGACAACTAAAATTATAAGGTCTCATCTATAAATGAGGTATATGATTTGAATAAGTTTACTAAAGAAAAAATATTTGACACTTTAACCGCATTTGAGTTGAGCTAAGTTTGGAAGAGAGAAGAGTATATTAAAGATTCAATCCAAAGAAAATAAATAAAAAGAAGATCATGATGGTGATGATGATGAATAAGAGTTTAAAGAAAAATTTACTAGAAGACTGAATAAAGGTACTGATAAGTAAAAAGGTATGTTAACATTGAAATTTTTTAGATGTGGTATAATTGGTCATTTGGATACTAGATGTTGAGAGAAGGGTCCTAGATAGAAGTTTAGAAAGTTCAATAATAAGGCTTATTATGTGAATGAAGAGGATATTGTTTTTGATGATGATTCTGAATCAAAAGATGATTTTTTTAATGCTAAAGAAGATAAGGAACAAAAATTGATACCTCTAACATTTGTGCTGAAGTTGACGATGATGTTGAAACTACTTTATATGTTAAAAGAAAAAAAAAAATGAATGGTTGATTGATAGTGGTTGTTCTGATCACATGGAAAGAGATAAGAGTAGATTTGTGTCACTTGAAAAATATGATGGTGTTCCTATTAAGTTAGGTGATGAAAAGGCTAATTTTATTGTTAGTAGAGGATCTATTACTTTTGATAGAAAGAATAATGATGACAATGTCTATTATGTGAAGGGTTTATATCAAAATCTCTTGAGTGTTGGACAGATGTGTAAAAATGGATATGATGTTTTCAAGAATCAAGGATGTGAAATTTGGAAGAGATCTGGAGATGCGGTTGCAGTTGGAAAAGGGACAAGAAGGAATATGTACTAGCTTGAAGAAGCTTCAAAAGGATATTGTTTACTATATCAGATTAATGACAGTTGAATTTGGCATAAGAGGATATGTCACATAAAATTTGATAATATGATAAGAATAAGATCATCAAATGTAGTAAGAGACCTACCTAGATTATGAAAACCATATATAATGATCTATAAAGGATGCCAAGAAGGAAAAAAGAGAAGAAAATTATTCAAGTAAAATGATTATTCATATACTAATTTTTTGGATTTAGTGCACACTAACCTTTATGGTCTTACTAGAATAAGAAATTTTCAAGGTGAGAGGTACTTTATAATAGTCATTAATTATTGTTATAGGTTGACTTGGGTTGCATTTCTTAGAGATAAATGAGATGCATTTGAGAAGCTAATGCTACCAAGGACAAAGAATCCCAAAAGGAGATGTCAAATCCTTGTAGCAGTAATCAACACATTGAAAAACAACAACATACAATAATGAACAAAAATAATTATATCCAAATAACATATTTATTAACAATAATTTCTTTATACATATTGGGCTGTAAGGCCTTCCTAGTTCAACCATGTACAAAGAAAAAACCAACTCATACCTATTCCTAGCTCTTCCTAAGTTTTAGAGAAATCCTCTTGTAGTATCTCTTCTACCGAGCCATTATATGGACTTCTTCCTCCTCTTTCATTGCACCCAAATGAGAGCAAGCCCTAGATTTATACACAAACAAAAATAGTTTGGCCTCAACCAAATTTTACACATCCTGAGAAATGTTTTAGACCTATTCATCTTTAACCCAAATTAAATACAATATTCAATTCATTTCACGTGGACCTATCCAAAAAATCAAGTGGCAAAACATAGACCCACATAGGAAATCACACCATTCATCACCAACAATCAAAACAATGACCGCAACCTTGATCAATCAACCAGTTAGCTCCAAGAACTAGTGTCATGAAGAACAACAACCTGCTAATGAATCTACCATAACTCACATGAGAGAAATCAAAAAGAGTTGTGATCACATGAAAAGATTCCATATGAAATCTCAAATACCATATCATGATTGCACCCACTCAAGATCCATAGAACTCCACCAAGCCAACAATCACCCAACCGGTGACCAAGAACACAAAACAAATCACTGCAACCAGTTATTAGGAACTCAATTTCCCAATAAAGAATCATCTGTATCTCACAAACGACTCCACAAAAAGAAGTGAGATCATAGAAATAGAGTATATGAACAATAAGGAACAAACATTTTTTACCACTCCTCTAAAAGATCTCAGCAGATTGACCGCTCACAGGACCTCTAGAAAATTGCCTCAAACAAGGAACTTAATTAACCCAAAAGGAAACAAATCCTAAATGATGCAATTTCTTCAAGAACCCTAGATGCTCCTACATAAAAAACTTGGGGTAGATTGAAAAGTTTGTCTCACACTTAGGTGTCATAATAAAATCACAACTCAACCACTTCATCTTAACCATTGGTTTCCTAATCCTCAAGGTCAAGAAAATAAATGTCCACACAAGAACTCCCAGTCCTTCTTGATATGATCTCCACATCCTCTGCACCAAAATAAACCAGAAAATAAAAACTCTATCAAGCCCAAACTAATAAACAATAGAACTAAGCATAAGATCTGCAAATTATTCAATCAGTTTCAGTCACTCATCTTTACTCAAACCATACACCTGATCAACAACAAGGAACTAAAGGTTATCACTATCAACATCAACCACCTCTACATACTTCTGCAATTCAGAAATGCAAGTAACAACATACCTATTCTTCAAATCCTCACTCACAACAGCATGATCATCATATCTAATGCAAATCCTATCAACAAGGTCATCAATACCAACCTCCTCAACATCACCTTCAAAAAAAGGTAACTCTTCAACCTCTTTAGAAATATATGGTGTAGGAGAACCTCTCCAAAATGAAGGAGACTAAACTTGTTAGGAGTTAGGATTCTGAAGGATAAAATGATCCATCTATGTAATAATGATCCAATTGTAAGACCATTTAACAAGTTGGCAACTCTTATAAGCCACTTGGTCAAAGTTGGTGAAAATGATCCAAATTTAGCATAGGACATTTTTTTAAAAATATATTATCACTTCGATCCTTTTGGGGTCCATTAGGGGTCTTAGAATGCATAAAATGCATTAAGAGAAAAAGTTTCTACAAAAGATGTGTTGGTTGTATTTCCTATTTTTGAGTTTGCCCTGAAAAGTTTTGAAGTGTTTGTCATTCTTATGCCCAGAAGGTTAAAATTCATGTATGAAATTGTTTACATGCCTCTACAAATATTTCTTTAGCCTCAAAACCTAATTGAAAATGTCAAAACCCTAAGCCCTTGAGTAATTTTTTCTCAAAGTTGTAGAAAAGCCCTAAATTTCCCAAGCTTGTTCTATTTCCGTGTTACCTTTTTATGACTTAAGTCTGAGTTTATGTGCATGTGCTTATTTCTTAGTCCCTGAGTCTCATAAGAGAAAAAAAATATTCCTTATGATCTCGAGACTTGGTGAAAATCCTTTGTCACATAGTCTCTTGATAAAAAAGAATATGCTCAAATGGCTATGAGACCTAGCGCAGACCATTGATTCTAAGATTTGATTTGACGGTAGTCGTATTGTCTCCTAATAAAAGTAGAGTTAGTTATTCCATTTGGAAACTTTGAGTTGCTCAGTCATGTTATCTCCTGATGAAACCCATGGGTATGAGTTAAGTTCATGAGTTAAGGTCTCTATGTTGTCACCAGGTCTCGTGATCAAAAGTGAGTTAAGTAAATGAACTAGAGATTTAACGACAATCATTGATCATAAAGTTAATCAAATGGCAGTCAAGAAGTCTCCTGATTGTAACTATGGTTTACAAATTATCATGTGACATGGAGATTCAATGGTCACTGAGTCTCTGGATAAACCAAGGGTTAGATGTCAGAATAAAAGTAGTTTTTTCATGCAGTCGCATGAAGGGAGATGAGTTAAGTCAGAAACCAAGATATCAGACAAGAACCATTCGATGAAAGTAAGATCTGATGGTAGTCACGCAGTCGTGATACAAATTTGAAAATTCAGACATGATCTAGTGATTAAGAGACAAAAGGAAAAGGTGTGACACGTGTTCAATGGTCACTAAGTCTCATGAAATATTAGGGTTTGTGATGAAGATTACAAGACTTAGCGACAACCGTCAGATGCTAAGAAAAGTGAGATCAATAGTGGTCGTGTAGTCTCCAGATGCAAATTAAAAGGATAAGGTAATCATGTGATTAAGAGATTAATATGTTTACTCACATTGTCTCTGGATTAAACATGAGTTAAGGAAATGATCGAGCGACATAAAGATATCACAGTCGCTAAGTCTCTAGATGTGACCCAAGGTAAAGAAGAGTTAAAGAAAGTGTTTTGTCATGATATCTCTGTAGGATGAAGGGTTAAATTAAAACATTAAGTGACATCACACCAACTTTTGATCTAATGGTTGATCCTATGACAGTCGCTAAGTCTCTTGAAGAAACTACAATTGGAAAAAGTATTAAGCGACAAGGAGATGACTCAGTCGTTGGGTCGCTAGATGCTAACCTAAGTTAAATATAGACTTTTTAGTGGCGCCATCACGGACAATTGCTGACCAATCAGAGTAAAGAGATTTTGATAGATGGGAAAGTAGCTGTAATATGAATTAAATTCAGCCAATCAGATTTGATTTTGATTTGATTTTGAATTTTATAAGGTTTTATATGCCAAAAAACTCATCAGAAATTGATTGCTTGACAGTTTGAATGCCACAGCTAAAACCAAAAATTGATGTCGCAGTGCGTGGAACTAATGGCAGAAATGACTGAATGCAAGTTTACCAGCTCGAAGAGACTTCTGCATTGAATTCTCAATTATAAGTATACTTGTCCATTATCATTTCATTTTTACCAAGCTTCCAATTTGTCAAAGCGAAGAGTTCATGAAAATTTTAGTGCTTTCTAAGAAAAGTGAAATTTCTAGTAGTAAGTGATTCAGAAAGGTGTTTTCCTGATTCAGAATTTGGTAAAGATTGTGATTTGCAGTGTATTCAGAGTTCAGAGCTACAGATTTTAGGATAATTCACAGTTGGTGGTGAGGGTTTTTAGTATATTTCTTTTAATATCGGTGATAAGGGTTGAGAAAAGAGCATAAAAAGAATATGAGTCAAGCACAAAGTATGGAATCCACTAGTGGGAGAAGTGAAGAGGTCGATGATGAGTCAAAGGGTAAAAGGAACTACTCAAATGAATTTCTCACTTTGCTTCCAGGCTCCAGCCAAAATTGAAAGGTTAGTGCTAAGGTTTTAATTGATGATATGGCCTATGTTAGAGATGCAAAAACACTAGGTTCATCAGGTTATTCACTATTCAATTATTTATTTAATAATAATGATGAACCCATGCCTATCTCAAAACCTTGGACCTTTGGACTATCCAGGTTGATAGTTCCTGACATCTTTGTTGATGTCGATTTCATATTAGAATTGACCAGTAGATATGACCCCCTAACTAAAAGCGTTAAGAGGGATGATGGAAAGCCCTTACTCACCTTGGACCATAATACTTTTATGAAAGCCTTCAATGTTTACTACCCCATGGCTATAGAAATAAATCTGAAGAGCTTAGAGAATAGATACACCAGAGAATTTGGCATTGCTGCTAAGTTGATCAGGGATCATCATGTCCCTAAGAAAATGAAAACCTATATAGCCCCCATGCTAGGAGCAACCCCATATATATATAAGGATCTTAATTTCTATATCAAGTACATATCATATGCACTATGTAGAGTTCTTGGAAAGGATGCTAGGGCAGAGAGGATCACCTCAGAAATTCTGATGATGGTATTGGATATGCAGAACCTCCATACCATTTCAAATTATGATTACATTTAGTATATTATTGACTAGATGCATCAAGGATTTGTAGACATACAGGGTAAGAAGGATCATCCAAGATTCATGCATTATTCAATCCTCACGCACCTGATCTTGTACTACAAATAGTTATGAATTGTCAGTTTTTGCAGCCATAAAGGATCCACCATAACCAGCCTAACCTTGTTCAGTTTTGGCTTAGAGTTTTGTATTATACATCCAGGGAACAGGAGTTTTGTGCTTTTGAAAACTGGATAATCTATCCACTTCTTAAGTGCATAGGTGTTGACAAGCCTAGGTTACCTCGTAAGGTAATACAATTGTTGAGGCCCTGCCAATATTTGGATAAATGGCCAGGAGACCATAAATAGGGGGATTTCTACTATGAGAATAATTTCACAATAATGAGGGTTTATGGTTTCTCCCACCCTCTACATATCTTGCCATATCATGTACCACCAAGGATAGCTCCAATGGAGTTCATCAAATAACTAATTCTGACAGACAAGGAGCACTTAGCATCACACAGAAATGGTACATTTACCCCCAGGCAATTCAGGATTTATAACTTCACTATTGGAAAAGGAGCTTTGGACCTAGTGAATGCCCGGATGAACCATTATAGAATGAATGTGGCCCTACATAGACATGTTGATATAGAGGGTTTTATCCTGAGTGCAAATAAATTACTAACACCAACCATCCCCTACACAAAAGAACATGAAGAGTGTATGGAGGAAGATTTAATAAGAAAAATTTTGGAGGATGAGGAGGTGGACAGAAGAGCAATTAAGTTTAATGAACTTATGGACCTGGAGAGGAAGGTGAAGAGAAAAGGAATGAATTTTGGAGGTTTCTACCCTGACATGCCTTATCTAAAAAGGCTAGATGAGATGATTAAATCCCATACTCTCCTTTGTAATCAGTTGGAAGAAGCACTAGTGGTTCCTAAAAAATGCCATAGGGACCACTCAGAGTCTTAATATGATGATGATGGTGATCAAGGTTGTCCTTCACCTAATTTTTATCCAGATTACGAAGTAGTTCCATTGGAGCATGTAGATGAGGGGGAAGATGTCATTGACCTAACAGAGGTCCCGGAGAAGGAAGTAACAAATGAGCCCCCACTAAAGAAGTAAATGATAGAAATAGGGGAACCTTCTAAGAAAAGAAAGATAGATAGAGTTGGAGCCCTGATAACTGGAGATAGGCCCTATGATCATTTATTGAGAAAATAGACCAGGGAAAGGAAAAAATTACAAAAGGATACAGAAGAAGGGGAAGAATTACCTCTTAGGAGTTGTACTGATGAGAGATTGATGCATCAAGAGGAATTCATCAAGGATGAAAGCTTCATTAAAACAAGAGAATTTAAAGATTTCCTCATATGGAATAAGCAACAAAAAATTGGAAAATAGTTGCAATTGGTAAGTGGTGATCCAGTCACCCAGGAGGCCTTACAAACATTGCAGGATTATGATCCAGAATCTGAAGAGATAACACCAGAACAAGCAAGGCAACTGGTCAAGGCCAGTGGAATATAATTTGTAGAAGGTTGAGACTTATCCATAACATTCATAATTGATTAGACAAGAAGGAAACCTAATGTAAAATTATCATTAGAGACTCAGGTTGGAGATATGATCAGAGGGTTTGGGTATAACCCTAAATCTTAGGCACTTGCAATGTGGAGCTTGGATCCTAAAGATCAAAAGCCATCTATTCTGAATATTCAAGAAAAAATGGAGGGGAATAAGATCATATGGACATTGGAAAATATAGGGGATTTGGAAATATCCCAAGTAATGACTCACTTTTCTCATCTCAATGAGGCCAAAACAGCCCAACTATCAGAGAAATTATAGAAACTTGCTAGTGATACTAGTGATATTGTAAAGGATAGGGAGCTAGCATTAATAAAGATCGAAGAACAAGAAAAGCTCATAAATGAGATGACTAGATAGTTGCTATAAGTAATAGAGCCTTCCCCTATTGAGCCAAAGGAGTTGATGGATTTTGAATTCCAAATAGAGGATACAGGGGAGATACCTACTAGAGCAGAGCTTGGAATTTCAGATCATAATAATATTGTTTTGGAAGCTCTGACTTCAATTTTGCAGCATAGAATTAACACCATCAAGGATAAGATTTATGTAGTGTATGGGGCTTATGGCAGGTTGCCAGGCCTACAAACAA
This sequence comes from Thuja plicata, assembly GCA_018584345.1. NCBI lineage: Eukaryota > Viridiplantae > Streptophyta > Pinopsida > Cupressales > Cupressaceae > Thuja > Thuja plicata. Next base: position 3,039,956 of record MU223404.1, on the reverse strand, counting down.
AAGTGGCTAAATTTTTGACAATTTTGAACCCTTATTTTGCAACTTGGTCTTGAAGAACATCACTTTTTGAGAGATTGGCATCAGTACAACCATTAAGATCAAATCTGCCAGAAATAGTAACTTTGGTTGGTACAGAAATATAATAGATTGGGGATACTTTATATTTCTTCAAAGGAAAATCCAAGTAAATTGATGCAAAGTTGAAGATGTTTGGTGTAAGTTATAATAGGTTTGTACCCCCTATTAGAAAAGAGGATGATCAAATCAAGCCATTAGGGATATGGGGATCAGAGTTTGATAATGTGCTTCCCAATGAAGACATTTATGTATCTGATTAGGGTGAATTAGATATGGAGAGATTCAGTAATCTTCTAGATGAGGCAATAAAGGCAGAAATAGATTGCAATAAGTTCATTGTAAATGTTAAAAGCATAACAGATGCTAGGTGGGAAAGGAAGAAAGCTCAACTAGAAAGTATTAAGAATTTTGAGTGACCTAAAGAGGAAGATGTGACAGCATGGGACATCATGAAAAATCCCAAGAAAAAGAAGCCTGTCATAGTTGACTTGGATGTCATGGATGAAGAATGAAGGACACATGGAACTTGATCTATGAGCACAGGAAGGTTAGTAATCTTGAAGAGATTAGTGTAGGTTAGCCTATATTGGAAGTCATTAAATCTTATTACAACTATCAGATACTATCTTGAATATATGTAGACAAAGGTACCAACATCCACAAAAGGACAAAGTGCAAATCAGATTTCATTCCTCAGTTTTGTCCTCTCACCGCTTGGATTTTTCTTGTCTTTTGTCTCTTTCTATGTTTTAAGGGTTAGGTTTACAAATCATTCGAAGCTTGTTGCATCCTTGTATTAAGGATTCCAAGATGATTTGAGACTATATATATGTATATGTAACCATTTTGTAAGGGGAGTGGAACAAAGAGTTGGAAATTTTAATAGAATTACAAGGAAAACTGAAATTGTGTCTAAACCTTTGTACTATTTGTCTATCTAAATGTATTTGAAGCTTTGAGACATTAATAAAATATTTTGCAATCTATTTTCTATATTTGAATTGTTTCTTTACATTTATGTTATTGTTCTTGTGTGTTTATCTATAAGGAATTTAAGCACACTGATCATAAGGTGATTGTGCAGTTACTTGTAAGTTCCTTCAAGGAAGGATTAAATTGTTTCAAGTAACCCAGGGAACATAGAATTAGTTTGAGTATTTGATGATAAAGTTGTAGGAAGAGGATAGTTTATAAGGTATTCTATCTTTTTTGCAAATGTTTTGTTGATCACCTTACTATGGATTTATATAAGATATTGACTCATAGCCCAAGGATAAGGCACTGGTTTTGTGTTTGTTAAGTAATTGATTTACAATCCAATATTTTCAAATTACTTAATCATATACACCACAAAAAAGATAATTCCATTCAAGTAATTGTATTCTTAGGGTACAGTTCAGTTTCTTGATTCCTTGAAGAGAGGATCATTAGGTTGCCCCTCCTAAAATCAAAAGGAAGAAGGATTAAAATCCTTACCTCATTGGTTTATGTTATCAAGACCATAGCCTGGCTTATAATAATCTATTTTAAATTAATCATTGCAATCTCCAAGGTATCTTATAAGTTGTTACAGTGAGGTCATAAATAACAAACTAGTGAATGAACTAGTCCACTAAAAACACTGAATAAAGAATCAATAATCTATCATAGGTAATACCTGCCTGAGTTTGTGGAGCTCAAAAAAGGAGGTGATAATAGGTATCCCCAGTGTTATCAAATACCTCATCAATTAGCCTTTATCTTACATAAAAGGAGTTTGCATTCAAGTATATAATTATACTGTCATTTTAAGGTTGTGCTGCAAGAAAAAGAGCTAACAAGATGCAATTTTGCAAAAACTACATTTTGCAACTTTGTAAGAAAATTTGCATTTTTGTTTGTATCAGATTCCCAACTTCCCCAATAGTCTAAAATTTTTGAAAATCAGTTGGGAACATTAGGGAGAGAATATTTAAATTGGATTGAATCAAATTCAATTGATGATGTTGAGATATGTAACTTTTGGGTGTTGATGAATCAATAAGACAAATTATGGTTTGACAGTAGACATTAACTTTTCATGGCATCTTGCTTAGTCCTTTGAATTGTTTGATTGGAAGTCTCTTATGGTGGAGAAAGAAATTTCCATATATTTCTAAATAATCTTTTAAGAGGTTTGATCAATCCATTTGAGTATTTTTCTAATTGTGTCTTTGACTGGTATCTGATTGTTAAGAATAAGGGCATTACACAAAAATGGCCCTAACTCGAGTTGCCACCCATGGATCATTACAACCACTTGGAGAATGCAAGTTAGGGCTATGTATTTTAGGATTCCAGAGGTAAGATGATGGAATTCATCAACATCTATTTTTAATACCCAACCCTAGAGAAAACATATTGATGTGCTCGGTGACAATTTTTAGAATTGAGTGTGTAGAGAAGCCCTAGGAGAGGATGGACTGAATCTAAGAGTGGATTGGGAGTATTTATAATTGTAATGAAATGTTACATACATTTTCTTAGTTCTGTGTGTCTATTGGTGATTATTTCTAGTCTAATATGGTTTTGGCATTGAATCAGAAGATCTAAACCTAAATATTTGGGGTTTGAAGTATCTCCATAAAGGGTGGATAGATATGTGGTTTTTTAAGAAGATCCTTTGGAATTTTTGGGAGTTATCCTCAGAAATCCCTCTGATTAGGGTTACTAGCAGGACAAACCTGAAAGGGCTTAAAACATTGTTTCTTTGGATTTAGGGATCTTGCTGACTTTAGGAGCCCTAAGTATATTCAAGTCAGGTATAAGGAGAATTAGGAAACCATATCCACTCCCTAACATGAAGGTTTTATTCTTGGTGCACTTTGGTAAGGAAAGGTCAAAATAATTTATTTCTATGATATTTGATGGAGTCATGAAATTTGTTCATAGTGAATGTTTGTAGAAGGTGGTTTAAAGGTGTGGAGACCCTTATCTATATACATAACCTATTTGGAGGGTTTAAGAACCTATCACAAGAAGGATTAGGCATCTAGATAGAAGGGCTCTAGATCAAGTGGTATTAGAGCAAGGGAAATGAAACCTTGGGAAGAAGATGTTGTAGAAGACATGGCAAAAGGTGAAGGAGAAGAACTTCCATAGAGGATTATAAATGTAGAACTTGCAAAGAGTGTAAGAGAACATGTGACAAAGAATAGAAATTTGAGAGAAGAGATGAAAAAAATGAGGGAACAAATGAGAGGAAGGGGTGGTGAAGACTTTGGAGATGGTGAAGAATGGGATGATGAGGATATTTAAAGGTGAGAAGAAGATGAAGTTCCTGCAGACCAAAGACGCCTCTTAAATTCCCTAAATTCCATGGAGAGAAGGACTATGGATGGGAAGTTAAAACTGCCAATATTTAGTAGGAGATGGAACCAGACTTGGTTATGGATATGATTGAATCCCTCACAAGTTTCTTTGAATGTGAAAAAATTCCAGAACACTAGAAGGTAAAGATAGAAAAGTAAAATGTGAAAGGATCTTCTTTGACATGGTGGAATTTTATATAAGATGAAAGATAGAAGGAATACAAAATTAGAGTGTCTAATTGGAAGAGAATGGTGAGTTTGGTGAAAGGAGCATAGGTACCAGAATATTATGAGGTAAAAATCCATAGGAGAATACACAACATTAGGCAAAAGGATATGGACATAAACACATACACCAAAGAGTTCATGAAATTGTGCATGAAGTCCAATAAAAAAGAGACAAAAGGAGAGAAGTTGGATATATACATGAATGGGATAAAGTTTTATATTCAAGAAGAGTTGAATCTACACACCCCTGGGATAGTACATAAGTGTTATCAATTACCATCCAAAGTGGAGGAGAAGTTCAAGAGGAGACAAGATTAGAATGGTAGAGGAAGAGGCAAAAAACAAAGAGGAAGGATTCCTTTTAGAGGAAGAGGGAATGGTTTTGGTTCCCAAGGAGACTCTAATCAAGAAAATCATAGAGGTGAAGGTAAAAACAATGTTTACAACAATAGGGGAAAATTCAAAGGGAGAAGGCCTAACTTCAGAGAAAGGTCACAAGGAAGAGGAAAAATCAGATGTTACAATTGCAATCAAGAAGGGAACATGACAAATATATATTTAGAGAAGGATGGTACAAGTTCCATGGGAGAAAGAAGGAAAAATATGGTTCAAGAATTAGACTATCATAGTACTACCTCATATCAGAGTGTGATTTCTCTAGATGCATATGGATACCTTGAAAGAGGAGAGGCCCTGATGATCAAAAGAGTAGTTACTACCAAGAAGATGCCTAAAAAGGAACCCAACAAAGAAATTAACTCTTCAAGATGACTTGTAAATCATGAGGTAAGGTGTGTAAAGTTTTGATCGATTGTGGTTCTACTGAAAAGTCTATATCTTTAGAGATGATAGAGAAGCTTAAGATCAAAAGAATGTCTCACCATTCTCCATACAATTTTTCTTGGCTCACCCAAGGTCAACTAGACATTGAAGAAGAGAAGGCTTGGGTGGAGTTTCAAATAGGGTCCTATAAGGATAGATTTTTGTTTGATGTTTCCAAGATGGATGCTTTACATATCCTACTTGGGGGACCATGGAAATATGATCTCAAGCCACACCATGATGGATTTCTACTCTATCAAAAAAGATGGGAAAGTTATATAATTGTTTCCTTTGATGGAGAATGAAGATGAGCCTAAGGGTAAAGAGGCTAAAGTATTGGTGATGGATGGAGAGGAATCCATGAGGGAAGTTGTTGAAGATGAAGTCTAATATGCATTGGTCCCTATTCCAAGATCCTTAGGAGTGGCTAGAGAAGGAGATAGAACAACAAAGATAGAAAGGCTAATAGATCCTGCAGTCCAATAGTTACTGGATCAGTACAAGGGAATCATTTCAGATGGGATACCAAGGTCTCTACCTCCTGTCAGAGATATAAGTCACTATGTAGACTTCATCCCTAGGTCTACTTTACCAAACAAGTAAGCATACAAGCTCACACCCCAACAAAATGTAGAGATGGCCAGACAGATTGAAGAGTTGCTAAAATCAAGGTTGATTGGCAAGAGTTTGAGCCCTTGTGTAGTTCCTAAAGTAATGGAACCCAAAAAGGAGGGAACTTGGAGATTATGTACAAAATCAAGTGAAAATCAACAATATAACCATAAGGTACTGATTTCCCATTCCTAGGTTTGAGGATTTACTAGATTGTTTGGGGGGCGGTAAATACTTTTCTAAAATTGATTTAAAAAGTGGATATCACAAAATTAGGATAAGGCCAGGGGATGAATGGAAGAAGAAATTAAAAAAAAATGAGGGATTATATGAGTGGAAATTCATGCCTTTTGGCTTGTCCAATGCCCATAGTACTTTTATAAGACTTATGAATGAAGTCTTAAGGGAGTTTATAGGAAAGTTTGTAATTGTTTATCTCGATGACTTACTAATCTTCAACACATCCAAGGAAGAGCACCTAAAGAACTTAGACATGGTCCTAAGGAGACTACGTGAAGAGAAACTAATGATCAATTTGGAAAAAAATTTGTTTATGCAAGGAGATATCATATATTTGAGTTTTTTCATATCTCATGGTGAGTTGAAAATGGATCAAGAAAAGGTGAGTGTTATTATTTCTTTGGCTAACCCTAGAAAAATGAATGATGTAAGAAGTTTTCATGGACTGACAACTTTTTATAGAAAATTTATTAAAATGTTTGTGCTTCTATGCTTGAAACAATAAAGGGGGGTCAAAAGTGTAATTTTGTTTGGAATAAAGAAGCTGATGAGTCTTTGAAACCCTTAAGAGGAAGGTTGATAAAAAATTAGTACTTTCCATACCAGATCTTAATAAAATATTTTAGGTGGAGTGTGATGCAAGCCACATGGCCATTGGTGCAGTGCATAGTCAAGAAGGTAAGCCTATTGCATTTTTCAGTGAAAATTTGAATGAGACAAAGATGAAGTATTCCTCATATGAATTGTAGATGTATGCCCTAGTTCAATCACTAAAGAAATGGAGGCATTATTTGTATTTACTTACCTATATTCCAAAATGAAGGATACTAAACTTGTTAGGAGTTAGGATTCTGAAGGATCAAATGATCCATCTATGTGATAATGATCCAATTGTAAGACCATTTGACAAGTTGGCAACTCTTATAAGCCATTTGGTCAAAGTTGGTCAAAAGGATCCAAATTTAGTATAGGACATATTTTGTTTTAATATTTTGTCACTTGGATCCATTTGGGGTCCATTAGGGGTCTTATAATGCATAAAATGCATTAAGAGCAAAAGTTGCATTTTGCAACTTTGCAAGAAAAGTTGCATTTTGTTTTTACTGGATTACCAAATTCCCCAATGGTATGAAACTTTGAAAATAATTTGGGAACATTAGGGAGAGAATATTTATAGTGGATTGAATCAAATTCAATTGAGGATGTTAAGATATGTAACTTTTGGGTGTTGATGAATCAATAAGAAAAATTATGCTTTGACAGTAGACAACAACTTTTCATGGTGTCTTGCTTGGTCATTTGCATTATTTGATTGGAAGTATATCATGGTGGAGAAATAAATTTCCATATATGTCTAAATCATATGGTAAGAGGGTTTGATCAATCCATTTGATTAGTTTTATAATTGTGTCTTTGACTACTATCTGATTGTTCAGAATAAGGGTATTACACCAAAATGCCCCTAACTTGAGTTGCCACTCATGGATAATTACAAACACTTGGGGAAATAAATTTAGGGATATGTATTTTAGGATTCCATAGGTAGGAGGCTGGAATTCATAGACATATTTTTTTAACACCCAACCCTAGACCAAGCATGTTGATGTGCTTGGTGGAAGTTTTTAAGAATTGAGTATGTAGAGAAGCCTTGTGAGTGAATTGTTGGCAAGTTGACTACCTGAGGATGCATGGCTCATTTTGTGTTATCATGGAAACAAAGTCATGTTTAGTTTCCGTCATGAAAGAAAAAAATACTAAGTAAAGAAAATAGGGAAGAACAGAGATACTCAGCGATCAACACATCAGCACACGTGTGAGAGATCGATAGACCAGCAGTCCAAGAGACAGAGCACAGAAGCCGACTAAGTGTTTTGATCAGTGTATGTTATTTTATAATGTAATGGATAAGCGCCTTTGGTTATATGATTGTAATGATGTAATTAACATTTTAGTAAACATGCTTGAGCCAACTTGTTCAAAATCATTGTATATTTTTTTTTAGGGTCGACTAGTGTTTTGTTTTGGGTCACGCCTATTTGGATTTGAAGATATAAGTATGTAATGTAAAGATATGTTACAAGAATCAATTATTATGTAAGAGGAAGTTATAGAGGGATAGTAATATGAAGTCAGTATATGATATAGCTCTTTGAGAGAGTAAGAGCATTCATGCATACACAAAACTGATCAGACAACAATGTCATCACAACAGTTCATTTTGATATAGTGCATATCATCTTTCAGAAGGTTGTAGCCTTCATCTTAATAGGTAGTGAGCCACATACCTTTAACAGGGTTTTGTAAAAGACTCCTAATAGGGTCTGACCTTTAACTAGGTCATTGTACTCATATTGTAAAGACTGCTTCTAACAGGGCAAAGGAACTCTCACAAGTTCATTATACTTAGTACAATATTTGCGGGTACTAATTCCCACTAGGGTTTTCCTCTAATCAAGGTTTCCCCGTAATCATATCATGTGTTATGAGTTATTATGTTAAGCTTAATTCTATGTATGTTTGATTTATGCTTAAGTTGCTAAAAAGTAATTAATAAGACAAACACTGATTCACCCTGTTGGTTGTATTCCCAGTTTTGGTTGCTTTCCCTCAGTTGTGTGGTTTTCCCTCTCTAAGTTTTCCTATTTTCAAGCCTAAACCTATGAAAATTTTCAAAAGGCTCGAAACCCTAGCTCTTTTTTAGTGTTCAAATTTGAAGAAAAACCCTAAGGCATTATTCGCTTATGTTTCTCAGTTACCTTTTTACCTCACTTAAGTCATGAGTTCTATGCTGATCGCTTGGTTGCGTAACTTAAAATAGAATATTCCTTTGGCTTTCCAACTTAGCGATTAGTCTTTGTCGTGTTGTCTTATGCTACATAAGAATATTCCTCTTTGTTTCCTAGACTTCATGATTTACTCTGTGTCGCGTAATCGCGGAATCGTTGAAACAGAACAGTAGTATATCAAGGGGCCCACAGACAAGTCGGGAGGTCACATGAAGTTTTCTGCAGTTAAAGGTTTATTCTGAGACACTGTGATTGCTTTATGTCTCATAATAACTAAATGAGTCTAATATGAAGTATGATGCAAAGCTTCAGTCGCGTAGTCTCTAGAAAAGATGCCAGTTAAGATAAAACTTCTGAGACTACGCGACTAACCTTTGGCAGTTTTGGATGGAGCACAGTCGGGTTGTCGCCAGATAACTTAGATTTCAAATCAAAATAAGACAAGTGTCAAGATGTAAATGGATTTCAGAATGATCACTTAAAGGTATAAATTTTTTCAGTGACTACGAGACTAATTAAGGGTTTTTGCCAGTCACAAGGTCTCGAAATATTTTAAGGGTATGAGAAGTTACATGGCGATTAAGCGACAACCGTCAAATGAAATCATTAAAAGATCCTACGGTAGTCGCCAAGTCTAAGAATAAAATAGCCCAGAGAGAAAAGTCCTCGTGACTCAATAGCTAAGGGTGTGTCACAAGGTCGCAAGATAAATTGAAGGGCGGAGTGCCTTTGTCACGATGTCTCAGGAAGTTTTGGTGTTCAGCATTTTCATTCAGCGATCGGGCGACTAAGGGCAGTCGCACAGTCTGGCAAAAGAAAGATAACATTTGGCGACTAAGAGATAACTGCAGAACTTAACAACTAATAGTTAGTCACATAGTCTCATGAAGAAATGTGGGTTAGTGATAACCATTCATGACTTTGATTCCTTTGTGTCGCGTGATTGCCAAATGGTGACTGTGGTTAAAGAAGGTAAGAAATCTGTGTAGTCGCAATGTCTCCAGATAAAACATGGGTTAAGGATTGGGTTCAACGACAGAGAAAATAAGTGTAGTCGCGTGGTCATTTAGTGCTAAATTTTGTAAAAGGTGGCTGTATTAAATATGTCAGTATGAATCATTCATCGACCAATTAGATTTTCAGATTTTGATTACTGTGCAGAAAAAGAGTAGCTGAGATGTATGATAGTAGGCCAATCCCAGGATGACATATCAGCTCATTTAAATTTTATAAGGTATTGCTGAGGATTCAGTTTTATGAATTTGATTTTCCTGTCACACTTAGGAAACTACAGCTAGGTTTTCAATTATGTTCACAGTATGTGGAATTAAAGATAGAATTGATGTTCTGAGAATAATGAGCTATGTACTTCAAACAGTTACTATAAGGAGTTGATGGCTTACTCATTTGCATTCACCTTGCTTTCAAAATTTCAAAACCTGAAGAGTTCAGTTGTTTGATAGAGCAAAAATTCAAAGATTTGCAGATTTTTCTATAGTTCAAAAGCTCATTATTTCTAGAATTGTGCAAAGGACAGTCTATGAGTCTCAGTGATAGATTTGTTTCAATACCGGTAAAGAAGAGGAGATTTAAGAATTGAAAACATGAGAAGAGTGGTAAGTATAGCCTCGACCAGTGGTGAAAGTGAGAGGGTGGAAGATGAGGTTAAAGGAAAAGTTAATTATTCAGATGAATTCCTCCGTTTGCTTCCTGGTTCGACGCAGAATAAAAGGGCAAATGCAAATGTGCTAATTGATGACTACCAAGATGTTTGAGATGCTGTTACTCCAGGAGCAATAGGTTTTTCTGTTTTCAATTATTTTTATAAAATCTCAGATAAGGCCATTCCAGTATCAAACCCTTGGACCTGTGGTTTAGCCAGGTTAATTGTTCCTAATGTCTTCGTAGATGTAGACTTGTTCTTAGACCTCGCCAATCATTATGATGTTTTGTCCAAGACCATCAAAAGGAATGATGGCACTGCCTTATTAATATTGAACAAAAACTCATTCATGCAAGCCTTTGGCTTATTTAGCACCATGTCCACCAAAATTGACATAACGAAGCAGCAACATAGATATACTTTAAAGCCTGGTATTGCTAGAAGCCAGTTGCTAAAACATATGCTAAAGGAAGTAAGAAAATATTTGGATCCTATGTCTGGGACCATCCCATATTATTACAAGGATCTACATTTCTATATCAAATATGGTGCCTATGCCTTGTGTAGAGTGCTAGGGATAGATGGTGACACAGAGAGGATTGATGTAGGAATTTTGATGATGGTGTTGGACCTACAAGAGGTCAACTCCAATACTAGTTATGATTATATTTAGCATATCATTGATTAAATGCATGAGGGTTTCATTGCAACACAAAAAAGGATGAAAAACCCAAAGGAGAAGGAGCTTAAGTTTCTGCATTACTCCATTCTTTTGCATCTCCTTTTGTATTTCAATTTTGTTATCATGGAAGTTAACAATCTAGTCCCTCAAAGATTCAACCAAGTAGGACCAAATCCTATCCAATTTTGGGTTAGGGTTTGGAATTACACTTAGGGACTGTGATTATTGTGCCTTTCAAAATTGGATCACGTATCCAATAATACAGAGTTTGGGGATCAGCAGAACAAGAATCTCACTAAAGATTATGCAATTGCTTAGGCCATGTGATTATATAGATAGATGGGATGGAAGGCATAATTGGGGTGATTTCTTCTTGGAAGAAAACTATACATTCATTAGGGTATATGGGTGTATTCATCCACCTCATCTATTGCCATATTATGTACCAGCAAGAGTGGCATCAATGGAATTTATATGGCAGCTATTGTTGACAGACAATGAGCATTTTGCACTACATAAGAAGGGGACTTTGACCCCTAGGCAGTTCCGGATTTTCAACTTCACAATTGGCATGGGTGCTATTGATGTAGTGGGTCAATGGTTGGAAGGATACAGAATGGGGGCAGCCCCTTATAGATACATTGATCCAGAAGGTTTTATGGTAGGGGTAAGAAGATTGTATACTCCTACAATCCCCAATACTAATGTCCATTGTGAATGCATAGAGGAACATGCAACAACAAATATCTTGGATGAAGATGATATTCATACAAGAAGGTTGAGGATTCAGGAGCTGTTAAAACTTGAGAGGCAAATGAAGAGAAATGGGTTGGCTTTTGGGGGTTTTTACCCTGATCTCCCATATTTTTATAGGATTAAAGCCATGATAGACAACTATTATGTGCTCATTAAACAGCTTGATACTGTTCTTGATAAAAAAGGTGGTCAGGCACCTGATCATTCAGAGTCTGAATATGACAGTAGTAGTGATAGTGATTATGCACGTCCTACTAGGTATGCCCCACCATAGAAAGACATTTCTAAAATGCCACAGTTGCAAGAAGCAGAGGGCCATACTATGGATTTGATAGTAGTCACCCAACCAGATGATATAGAAGAACCTACTGCAAAGAGGCAGAAACTAGAGATAGGTCAGCCTTCAACTGAAGGGAAAAATAAGAAGAAAGATAAGGCCAAAGCCTTAGTACCTGGCAATAGGTTATATGATCATAACCTAAGGAAAGCAATTAGGGAGGGCAAGAAACAATAGCCTGATTCAGATGATGAGGTTGAAGCACCTCTTAAGGCATGTATTGATGAGAGATTGATTGATCAACAAGAATTTTTGAATGATGATAACTTTGTGAAGACTGAGCAGTTCAAAGACTTCCTCAGATGGTATAAGAAAGAAAAAATAAGAGCAGAGCTGATAGTTGATGGTAAGGAGACCATAACTAATGAAGCATTGATGGCTTTGCAAACTTATGATCCTGAAAATGAGGATATTTCACCAGAGGATGCCAGGAAACTAGTACTAGGAAGTGGAATACTATTGGCTGAGGGTTGGGATTTAGCGTCCACCTTCATAATTAATCAAATAAGGAAATAGTCAGACCTCAAGATGGCTAGTGAAGTCTAGATAGGTGATGTAATAAAAGGATTTGGGTATAGCCGAAAGTCTCAGGCCTTTGCTATGTGGAGCTTGTGCCCGAAAGATCAAAAGACCCAAGTGATGAATATTCAGGTGAATATGGTGGGCAATCAAATGGTGTGGACTATGAAAAATACAGGGGATTTGGAGATATCCCAAATCATGACACACTGGGCTCATTTGAATGAAGACAAAACTAAACAATTGTCTAATAGATGTAGCACGTTGGTGGAAGAGAATAGTGCATTGGAAAAAGATAGAGAATTATGCTGAGTGCAACTTTACCAACAAGATCAAATGATAAAGAAATTGATGGAAGAATTGGAAACAAAGCCTGAGGTTATGTATGTACCTATACAACCATAGCCCCTGCAAATTGAAGACAAAGCAAAGTCTGAGGAGGCGGTTGAGGAAAAAGCTGAGGAAGAGAAAGGAAATGCAATTGCTTCAAGAGCATTGAAGGGGGTGTTACAACATAGAATTGACATCTTAAAAGATAAAGCTGATGTTTTACTCAATAGCTATAACAAATTGCCAGCTTTGCATACTGAGGTAATGGGGTATTTGGCTATCCTAAACTCCTATTTTACTAAGTGGTCTACTAGGGTGAAATTATTTGAGAAGCTAGCATCATTGCAATCCCTGAGATCAGATTTGCTAGAAATAGTGACTGAGGTTGAAGATGAGATCAAAAGAGTTAATATTTTTCTCTCATTCTTTAAGGGCAAATTGAGCCAAATTGAGGTAAAGTTAAGCCTCTTCTCTGATGATTTTAACAGATTTATACCTTCCTTAAGAGGAGATGATGATCAAGTAAAGGCCTTAGATGCTTGGAGGGGTGAGTTTGATAGTAAAATGCCTAGTAATGAGGCATTTATTTCAGGAACAGATATTTATGTAGAGGGGTTCAATAATATATTGGATGAAGCTTTCAAGGTAGAGACCGACATCAACAGGTTTCTGGCAGATGTAAAAAATATCACTGATGCAAGGTGGGATAGGCAAAAGGTCCAAATATAGAGTACTCAAGACTTCAAGTAGCCATCGGATGATGAAGTGAAAGCATGGGAAATAATGACTACACCCAAGAAAAAGAAGCCAGCAGTTGAAGAAGAAATTTTGGATGATGAGTAAGGATGACTACTTGGTACCTCGTTGTTGAAGATAAAGAGGACAGTTATTGCAAAAGGAGAATATAGGTAAATATAAAAGTACGATCATCCAGAATTGACATAACTAATACCATCTACCATGTATACTATCAGATTCAAGTCGCTAGATCGGGAGAAGAACAAAGAATATCCGTCTTTATCATTTTGACTTGGTCATTCCACCGCTTCTTCTCTCTTTCTTTTTGTCTCTTCTATAGTTTTAGGGTTAGGTTTTCTGAGACCATCCAAAGCTTGTAGCATCCTTTTGAAAAGGATTCCAAGATGGTTGAAAACCTATATATATAGAAGAGAGTTCTATTGTAAAATGAGGATGAAAAATAATGTAAAAGATCAGTCTTTCTATATCTGTGCCTGTGTTATTTCAAGCTTCAAAGCTTTTTCTTATGTATAAAAGAAGGATTACATCAATAAAATATGGTGCAATTTTACTCTTCTTTATTGCTGTCTCTTTATTTCCTGTGTATGCTTTTTTATGTTAAGATTGTAAGGCAATCTGAAGCATTTTGGTTACAAGGTGACTATCTAATTACTTGCAAGTTTCTTTCATGTAAAGAACTAAGTTTTGTGAGTAGTTTTAGGAAGCATATCAGGATTTAAGGATTTGATACAATATTTTAGAGGTAACCAGATGATTTGTAAGGAAACTTATCCTAATTGCATGTAGGTTGTAAGGCAACTCACAGTGTTTTGTTTATGTGAAACTTTAAGCTTTTGACCCTGTAACCCAAAGGATAGGCACTGATCTAAATCCGAGTCTGATAATCTATTGTCATCTAATTTTTCAAAACATCCAAAATTATTCCAAACATACTTGTTACTAAAATATACGAGTTGAAATCATTAAGGACTTGTGTTAGCAGGACAGTGTCCATTTTGTTGATTCTTTAGAGAATGAATCATTAGGTTATCCCTCCTAAAGACAAAAGAAAGAAGGATGCAAATCCTTGACTCATTGGTTTATGTTCTCAAAACCATAGCCTGGCTTATAGTACACTATTTTAAGTTAGTCATTGCAATCGCTAAATTGTTCTATAAGTTGTTACAGTGAGGTTTTTGGTTCACACCCAGTGAATGAAACAATCCACCAGATACATAGACTGAGATATCAGTAATCTTTAAAAGGTAAAACCTGCCTGAGTCTGTGGAGCTCAAAAATGAAGAAGGATATTATCCAATCCTTAGGAATTACCCTTTTTCTTGCCTAAAAGAGGTTGCATCTGAGTATACAAGGTATACTTTTTTCATTAGCTAAGAATTGAAAGAAAAAATGCTAACAAATTGGCGACTCTGCTAGGGATAAAGAGATTGTAAAGTCTTGTTGAAGTGTTCAGAAATCTCTGGTGTTATAAAATTTAAAAACTTTCATTACAATTGAGTTGGCCCATTCGAGTAATCATAATCTCTGGCACTTTAAAGTTTAAACTTGTTTACAAATATATTTATGGGTATTGTTGAAATACTCTCTTGTTAAGTATTCATCCCAAGTTTTGGGTGGCGACTCTAAAAGGAACATCTCTGAGATTAGTGTAAAAGAAATAAATGTCTTACAGAATGAATACTAGGTAAAAATTAAGAATGGATCTAGAGAGGGTATTACTTGAAGGAATCCCATCATCCTCAAGAATTGGAGCCTCTTGGAGGAAAAAGAAGAATCAAGTTGATATGGATGAAACTCCGTTAAGGAGTGAAGAGGTAAATATCAGAAATGATATGAATGCTATTCAACAATCTCATGATGGAAATACTTTAGATTATGAGGAGGCTACTAAAAGAGTATTAGATACACCCACAGTTACTTCTACTTCAAATGAGAGAGAAGAAATTACTCCACCTAGTTCAAATTCAGAGGATGGCCCCTCTGATATGCTAGCCAATGAAGAGAAGTTTATTTTGAAACAGCTTGCCCTAGTTCAACAAATGAAGAGAGAAAGAGAGATGAGAAAGAAAAGGAATGATCATAAGGCTATTGATAATAATAGAAAAAGACTTCCAAAACACCAAACTATGAAAGAAATGGAGAAGTCTCAGAAAAACCAAGAAATGCCATCCACTCATAAAGCTTCTATATTACAAATAAGTAAGGGTAAACAAAAGATGGCTGAACATAGAGATCCAGAACATAAATTTCAGAAGCCTATATTTGAACAAATGTCCAAGTTAGAAATTGAATTAGAAAAATTGAGAATTGAAAAGGAAACCATGGAAAAAATGTTGGAAAAGGCACAAATGGAAGCTGCTACAATTGAAATGAAGAAAAAGATAAATTTTTTACACTCTTCAAAGTATTCTTATTCTGGACCAGAGAATAATACAACTTTTAGAGGAAAAGCTACTATGGCTAAAAAATATGGTAGTTTTCAAAGGAAACCACTACATAATGTGAGGTACAAACAATTTGATTTTGTTGGTATCCCTGGATACCCTAATGCTTTTTCTAAAGGTTTAGGTGATATAGGAGAAAAACTCCAAAAGTTTGCTGGTAATAATGTGATTTCTTGTGAAACACATTTAAGGAAATTCATTGACTTTGTTGATGACTTAAATATCACCCATGAAGATGTACTAATGAATTTATTTGTTCAGTCCCTTGTTGAGGATGCAAGAGAATGGTTTAGAAGCCTTGCTAATGGCTTTGTTGTTTCTATGGATGAGTTGATTGAATTATTTAAAGATCAGTATGGAGAGAAAACAAATAAAGGCTTTTTATTGAATGAGTTCAATAATATCAAGAAAAATTACAATGAAGAGGTTACTGAGTCTAACACAAGATTTCAAAGAGCTATGCATAAACTATTCTAGAAGATAAAGCTAGATGAAGAGGTATGTCTAGCAACTTACTTAAATGCCTTCGATTCAAAGATGGGATATGCTCTGAGAGATAAAAACCCCAGAACTCTCACTGATGCTTATGAAATAGTAGTCAATATTGAAATGAACAGAAGAGTGACTGGAAAAATAAATAGGAGGGATGATGCAAGGTTTAGCAAGAGAAATCTGAAAGAGCCAGAATATAAGGAATATAGGGTTCCTCAGGATAATAGACCTTCTTTCAATACTACTTATAATCCTCAGAACAGAATGCAAAATCATCTGTATGGAAATCAGTTCAAAGATGGAAATCCTATTATGGCACCTAAAAGGGAAAGAATAGACAATAAAACTCCAGACCCCCTACATAGAAATTCTTTCCATTTCTACAATGAGGAGACATGGTGTGAGGCTTGTGATGCTCCCCATAATCCTAATTTTTGTGTTGTCTCTTTGGATTTAAGGACAAGTGAGGAATAGAAAAGGGATGAGGGGGAACACTGTGATCATAGTATGACCAATACCTTTTCATGCCATGATGTTGATTCAAACAATGAGGAAGAGAATCATGACTCCTATGTCTCACAAAAAAGGATTGAGAATCATCACCAACAGATTTTGTCTGATAGTGAGACTGATGAAACTGATGACAGTATAAGATGTTATGCTCAAGATGGTCAGGAAGTTCCACTCATAAGGAAAGCTTCAGATGAAGAGAAGGCTAGAATTACTGCTGAGTTAG
>MU223404.1:3007754-3023093 GCA_018584345.1 Thuja plicata | reverse complement strand
AATTACTGCTGAGTTAGTGAATAAAGCTAGAAGCAATTACCACTTAAGGAACAGGGTGGTAGGTGGAACTGGTAGCCAACCTTCAGGTGTCTTTATAAAGGAAAACAAGGCAGACACTAAATATGTTCAAAAAAAGGAAGGACCTAATGAAAGTGTAAACAAACACAAGGTCAGGATTGCTACAAAAGCCATAGAGCCAAATGTTGTTCCTGAGTCGGTCCAAAAGGAACACAATGAGGAAAACAAAGTTAATATTGACAAATCAAAGTGTTCAGATGTGAGGTATACTCTAGTAGACATGGGTCAGTGCCTGTCCCAAATGATAGTCAAGGTTCCATTTCTAGAGATGATGAGGATCAAAGAACACAAAGAGAAAGTGATGTTGTTGTTAAATAATGTACCCACAATAAAGGTTCAGGGTCTAGTGGGGGTTTCTGAAAAGCCAACTACCAAGGGAAATGAATTGGAGGTGTTGACATCTGAAATTCCTCAAATATTCCTAAATGCAACTTCTTCTCCAAAAGTTGTTGACCCATTTTTCTTCTCATTAATAATTAATGATAAAATGCTCAAGAATTGCATGATTGATTCAAGAGCCTCAAATACAGTTATGCCAATTGAAATCATGAAGGCAATGGGGCTGCAAGTTGATACACCTCATGGCAGATGAAGAGCCATGGATTCCAGAGAGGTCACTATAATTGGAACTATTGAGGCTATGCCTTATCAGCTAGGAGTTTGCCCTGATGTAGTGATGACAATGAATGTTCTAGTGGTTGACATACCACCTCACTATGACATGTTGTTATGAAGAAAATGGAGTGCTTCAATGGGTGGTAGTATACAAAATGATTTATCATTTGCTACTTTCAACATTGCTGGAGAAAACATCAATGTTTTGAGAGAGAGCCGAACTCCCCACATGATAGAAAAATATGAGGATACTCATGTGAACTCTTGTATTGATATAGACATGGAAAATTTCAGAATACAAAGAGATGAGCATAAAAATCAAGAAGCTAACCTTTTGAATAGAGAATTAATTTTGCAGGAAAATGTATTTCGATGGTGCTTGCTCTAAACAAGGATCAGGGGTAGGGGTATTACTCATATCTCCATCAGGTACAACTTTTAAATACTCATTTCTATTAGACTTTCAATGTACAAACAATACTGCAGAGTATGAGGCTTTATTCTTAGGACTTGAAATTGCTACCAAACATGGTATAAAATGTTTAAAGGTTTATGGTGACTCTGAGTTGGTGGTAGCACAAGTCAGATCTAAATATGTTGTGAAGAATGATAGATTGAAAATGTACAAACATGCTATTTGGGATCAGCTTGACATGTTTGATGCTTTTAATATAAATTGGATAGAAAGGTCAAAAAATATTATGGCTGATTTTCTAGCAAATGTGACTATGAAAAATGATGATTTGACCTTACATGGAGTATCAATAATTGAAGTAAAAACAAGACCAGTTGTTCCAAACAACATATACAATTGGTAGGTGTTCCAGGATGATCAAGATATTTTAAGGTTCATGCAATGTTTAGATCACTATGAGAACCAAATTATAGATTGTGGTTCCTTACTGGAACAGCATGATGGAAAGGATTATATATTTGGAAATGAAGTTGTCCAATTAAGTTCTAATCAGATTCCTAGGGGTTTGGTTGAACTTGAGGCATTGTTTATAACTTAGCAAACTGATACATCTAAGCTAAGCAATGCCAATGTTGAGGATTTAGAAGAAATAAACTTAGGATCTGAAAATAATCCCCAAACAGTATATATTGGAAAAGGTTTGGATTCTCATGTAAGAATAAACCTGATTAAGCTATTGAGAAAATACAAACATGTCTTTGCTTGGTCATATGATGACTTGAAAGCATATAGGGAAGACCTTTTTCTGCATGAAATTCCTTTGAAGTCTAATGTCAAGCCGTTCAGGCAGAAACAAAGACCTATTAATCCCTTGTTGGCTCCCAAGATGCAACAAGAGTTGATGAAACTCAAAGATGTTGGGATAATCCAGTCTATTAGACATTCAACATGGGTATCAAATCTAGTGCTAGTTAGGAAGAAAAATGGTGATATCAGACTATGTGTTGATTTCAGAAACCTCAATATTGCTTCCTTAAAAGATAACAATTCACTGCCAAATATGGAAGCAATGTTGCATAAGGTTACTGGTTGTGAATTATTGTCCATGATGGATGGTTTTTTAGGTTACAACCAGGTTTTAGTTAAAGAAACAGAGCAGTATAAAACTACATTTACTACTCCTTGGGGAACATATGTGTATATTAGGATGCCTTTCATATTAATAAATGCAGGAGCAACTTTTCAAAGGGCCATGGATGTTGCTTTCAAAGATTTTATAAATCTATTCATGTTCATTTATTAGGATGACTTGACTGCATATTCCAAAAGGGCTTCTGATCATTGTGACCACTTGGGTAAAATATTTAACAAAGCTTTGGAATATGGTGTTTCATTGAACCCTAAGAAGTGTCATTTTACAGTCAAAGAGGGGAAGTTGCTGGGACATATAGTGTCCAAAGAAGGGATAAGGATAGACCCTGAGAGAGTGGAAGAAATTCAAAGAGTAGTTGCTCCAAGAAATTTAAAAGGTGTTCAGTCCTTTTTAGGAAAGATAAATTTTGTCAGAAGGTTTATAGTCAATTTTGCAGAAATTGTTAAGCCCATTGTGAAATTGCTGAAAAAGGATATTAAGTTTGTTTGGAATGAGGAAGCTCAGCAAGCATTTGAAAGAATTAAAGAGGCAGTACAACAGGATCCAATTTTGAAATCTCCAGATTACACTAGGCCTTTCTCTTTGTTTTCATTTGCCTCATTTCATACTATTGCTGCAATATTACTTCAAAAGGATGAACAGGGATTTGAACATCATATAGCTTTTTATAGTAGATCCTTGCAGGCTGCAGAAGTTAACTATTAAATAATGGAAAAGAAGGCTTATGCATTGGTTAAGGCTGTAAAATATTTTAGGCCTTACTTGGTTTGTGCTAAGGTGCAGGCCTATGTTCCTCATTCTACAGTAAAAGATATCCTTACACAGTCAGAGGTCACTGGTAAGAGATGTAAATGGATTACAAGAATCCAAGAGTTTAATCTTGAGATCAGTATCACCAAAATAATAAGAGGACAAGGTCTGGAAAAACTTATGACAGAAGAAAATCTAGATTTAGTGCATCTAAACCAGACAGAGACACATGATCAAGCTATTACTAGTATAGAAAGGCGGCCATGTTATGCTGATATTGTTTTCTTTCTCAAAAGTGCTAAGTGCCCTGATCATTTATCTAAAAATCAAAAGAGAAGTTTGAAATTACAAACTCAAAGGTATATTCTGATTCAAGGAGATTTGTTTTGGAAAGATAAAAATGGTATACTATTGTTGTGTCTTGACAATTTCCAAGCTGAGAGGGTTTTAGCTGAGATGCATGAAGGAGAATACGGAGGTCATTTTTCTGCTAGGACCACCGCCCATAAGATTTTGAGGTCAGTATATTATTGGCCTACCTTGTTCAATGACACATATATTCATGTTATAAAATTTCAACCATGTCAGAAGTTTTCCAACAAATTAAAATTTGCAGGTGCTCTGTTGCTGAATCCAGTAAGTACTGAAGCTCCTTTTGCTATGTGGGGAATTGATTTTATTGGTGAATTTCAAGAGAAATATAGTGCAGGACATAGTTGGATACTGGTGGCCACTGATTACTTTACTAGATGGATTGAAGCTATCCCTACTAGGAGAGCAACAAGCAAGGTGGTTACTGAGTTTCTTATGGATAACATTCTAACTAGGTTTGGTGTGCCTAGTAAATTAGTGATGGATAATGCTATGAGTTGTAGATAAGAAGAAATGACAAGATTCTATGAAAGGTATGGGATTACAGTATCATACTCATCTCCATATCACCCACAAGCTAATGGACAAGCTGAGTCTAGCAACAAAAGCATATTGAAGATACTAAAAAGGACTATGGAACAAAATAAGAAGACATGGCATACAATGTCGAGGTTATCCCTTTGGGCTGATAGGATCACAATCAATAAGGAAACTGGTAAATCCCATTTTGAATTGCTATATGGTTTACCATCAAGGTTTCCAATGAATAATTTATCACCTGTTTATCAGTTTATACAAGAAGAACATTTAAATAACTTTGATCCAAAGAAAGGCAGAATGATACAGTTGATAGAATTAGATGAAACCAGGAGAGATAGTCAGAGGGAGAACATAGGGTTACAATAGAAAATAAAGTATTTGTTTGACAAGAGAGCTACTAACAGAAAGTTTCAGGCTGGTGACTTAGTTCTCCAATGGAATGCAAGGGTAGAAGATAGAGGTAAGCATAAGAAATTTGATTCTTTATGGTTAAGGCCTTATATAATCTCAGAATAGTTTGTTAAAGACTCATATTTATTGAAAGATATGGAGGGAAAAGGTTTTGATTTTCCTGTGCATGGGAAATTTTTGAAACCTTTCTTCAAATGAAAATCATTGCAGTGCACAAGTAAATATGTATTATATGTTTTGTCTTTTCTCTATTTGTAAGTTCTGTAAATATTTCTCTCATATTTTTGGTGGTCTGCAACCAGAGATTTTGTGGTTCTTTATCATAAACCTTTTTTAGCCAATCCTCATCAGAGCCACTGTTGGTTGTATTCCCAGTTTTGGTTGCTTTCCCTCAGTTGTGTGTTTTTCCCTCTCTAAGTTTTTATGTTTTCTTCAAGCCTAAACCTGTGAAAATTTTCAAAAGGCTCAAAACCCTAGCTCTTTTTCAGTGTTCAAATTTGAAGAAAAACCCTAAGGCATTATTTGCTTATGTTTCTCAGTTACCTTTTTACCTCACTTAAGTCATGAGTTCTATGTTGATCGCTTGGTCGCATAACTTAAAATAGAATATTAATTTTTCTTTCTAACTTAGTGATTAGTCTTTGTCGCATTGTCTCATGCTACATAAGAATATTCCTCTTTGTTTCCTAGACTTTGCGATTTACTCTGTGTCGCGTAATCATGGAATTGTTGAAACAAAATAGCAGTATATCAAGGGGCCCACAGACAGGTCGAGAGGTTGGATGAAGTTTTCTGTAGTTAAGTGTTTATTCTGAGACACTGCGATTGCTTTATGTCGCATAATCGCTAAATTATTCTAATATGAAGTATGATGCAAAGCTTCAGTTGCACAATCTCTAGAAAAGATGCTAGTTAAGTTAAAACTTCTGAGACTACGTGACTAACTTTTGGCGGTTTCGGATGGAGCACAGTCAGGTTATCTCCAGATAACTCAGATTTCAAATCAAAATAAGACAAGTGTCAAGATGTAAATGGATTTCAGAATGATCGCTTAAAGGTATAAATTTGTTCAGTGCCTATGAGACTAGTTAAGGGTTTCTGCCAGTCACAAGGTCTTAGAATATTTTAAGGGTATGAGAATTTACTTGGCGATTAAGCGACAGTCATCAAATAAAATCATTAAAAGATCCTACGGTAGTCGCCAAGCCTGAGAATAAAATAGCCCAGAGAGAAAATTCCTCACGACTCAATGGCTAAGGGTGTGTCACAAGGTCACAAGATAAATTAAAGGGTAGGGTGCCTTTGTCGTGATGTCTCAGGAAGTTTTAGCATTCAGCATTTTCATTCACCAATCAGGCGACTAAGGGCAGTCATGCAGTCTGGGGAAAGAAAGATAACATTTGGCGACTAAGAGATAACTACAGAACTTAAAAACTAACAGTTAGTCACATAGTCTAATGAAGAAATGTGGGTTAGTGATAACCATTCACGACTTTGATTCCTTTATATCGCGTGATTGCCAAATGGTGACTGTGGTTAAAGAAGGTAAGAAATCTATGTAGTCGCCATGTCTCTAGATAAAACATGGGTTAAGGATTGGGGTCAGCGACAGAGAAAATAAGTGTAGTCGTGTGGTTGTTTAGTGCTAAATTATATAAAAGGAAACAATATTAAATATGTCAGTATGAATCATTCATCGACCAATTAGATTTTTAGATTTTGATTACTATGCAGAAAAAGAGTAGCTGAGATGTATGATAGTAGGCCAATCCAAAGATGACATATCATCTCATTTGAATTTTATAAGGTATTGCTAAGGATTCAGTTTTATGAATTTGATTTTCCTGTCACACTCAGGAAACTATGGCTAGGTTTTCAATTATGTTCGCAGTATGTGGAATTAAAGACATAATTGATGTCCTAAGAATAATGAGCTATGTACTTTGAACGGTTACTATAAGGAGTTGATGGATTACTCATTTTCATTCACCTTGCTTTCATAATTTCAAAATGTGAAGAGTTCAGTTGTCTGATAGAGAAAAAATTCAAAGATTTGCAGAGTTTTCTATAGTTCAAAAGCTCATTGTTTCCAGAATTGTGCAAAGGATAGTCTGTGAGTCTCAGTGATAGATTTGTTTCAATACCGGTAAAGAAGAGGAGATTTAAGCACTGAAAACATGAGAAGAGTGGTGAGTATAGCCTCGACCAGTGGTGAAAGTGAGAGGGTGGAAGACGAGGTTAAAGGAAAAGTTAATTATTCAGATAAATTCCTCTGTTGCTTCCTGGTTCGACGCAGAATAAAAGGGCAAATGCAAATGTGCTAATTGATGACTACCGAGATGTTTGATATGCTGTTACTCCAGGAACAATAGGTTTTTCTCTTTTCAATTATTTTTATAAAAACTCTGACAAGGCCATTCCAGTATCAAACCCTTGTACCTGTGGTTTAGCCAGGTTAATTGTTCCTAATGTCTTCGTAGATGTAGACTTGTTCTGAGACCTCGCCAATCAATATGATGTTTTGTCCAAGACCATCAAAAGGAATGATGGCACTGCCTTATTAATATTGAATAGAAACTTGTTCATGCAAGCCTTTGGCTTATTTAGCACCATGTCCACCAGAATTGACATAACGAAGAAGCAACAGAGATATACTTCGAAGCCTAGTATTGCTAGAAGCCAGTTGCTGAAACATATGCTAAAGGAAGTAAGAAAATATTTGGATCCTATGTCTGGGACCTGCCCATATTATTACAAGGATCTACATTTCTATATCAAATATGCTACCTATGCCCTGTGTAGAGTGCTAGGGATAGATGGTGATGCAAAGAGGATTGATGCAGGAATTTTGATGATGGTGTTGGACCTACAAGAGGTCCACTCCAATACTAGTTATGATTATATTCAACACATCATTGATGAAATGCATGAGGGTTTGATTGCAACATAGAAAAGGATGAAAAATACAAAGGAGAAGGAGCCTAAGTTTCTGCATTACTCCATTCTTTTGCATCTCCTTTTGTATTTCAATTTTGTTATCATGGATGTTAATAATCTAGTTCCTCAGAGATTCAACCAAGCAGGACCAAATCCTATCCAATTTTGGGTTAGGTTTTGGAATTACACTTCTAGGGACTATGATTATTGTGCCTTTCAAAATTGGATCATGTATCCAATAATACAGAGTTTGGGGATCAGCAGAACAAGAATCTCACTAAATATTATGCAATTGCTTAGGCCATGTGATTATACAGATAGATGGGATGGAAGGCATAATTGGGGTGATTTATTCTTGGAAGAAAACTATACAGTCATTAGGGTATATGGGTGTATTCACCCACCTCATCTATTGCCATATTATGTACCAGCAAGAGTGGCAGAAATGGAATTTATATGGCAGCTATTGTTGACAGACAATGAGCATTTTGTGCAACATAAGAAGGGGACTTTGACCCCTAGGTAGTTCCGTATTTTCAACTTCACAATTGGCAAGGGTGCTATTGATGTAGTGGGTCAATGATTGGAAGGATACAGAATGGGGGCAGCCCCTTATAGATACATTGATCCAGAAAGTTTTATGGCAGGGGTAAGAAGATTGTATACTCCTACAATCCCCAATACTAATTTCCATTGTGAATGCATAGAGGAAGATGCAACAAGGAATATCTTGGATGAAGATGATATTCATACAAGAAGGTTGATGATTCAGGAGCTATTAAAGCTTGAGAGGAAAATAAAGAGAAATGGGTTGGCTTTTGGGGGTTTTTACCCTGATCTCCCATATTTTGATAGGATTAAAGCCATGATAGACAACTATTATGTGCTCATTGAACATCTTGATACTGTTCTTGATAAAAAAGGTGCTCAGGCACCTGATCATTCAGATTCTGAATATGATATTAGTAGTGACAGTGATTATGCACGTCCTACTAGGTATGCCCCACCATAGCAAGACATTTCTAAAATTCCACAGTTGCAAGAAGCAGAGGGCCATACTATGGATTTGATAGTAGTCACCCAACCAGATGATATAGAAGAACCTACTGCAAAGATGCAGGAACTAGAGATAGGCCAGCCTTCAACTGAAGGGAAAAATAAGAAGAAAGATAAGGCTAAAGCCTTAGTACCTGGAAATAGGTTATATGATCATAACCTATGGAAAGCAATTAGGGAGGGCAAGAAACAATAGCCTGATTTAGATGATGAGGTTAAAGTGCCTCTTAAGGCATGTATTGATGAGAGATTGATTCATCAACAAGAATTTTTGAATGATGATAACTTTGTGAAGACTAAGGAGTTCAAAGACTTCCTCAAATGGTATAAGAAAGAAAAAATAAGAGTAGAGCTGACAGTTGATGGTAAGGAGACCATAAATAATGAAGCATTGATGGCTTTGCAAACTTATGATCCTGAAAATGAGGATATTTCACCAGAGGATGCCAGGAAACTAGTACTAGGAAGTGGAATACTATTGGCTGAGGGTTGGGATTTAGCGTCCGCCTTCATAATTGATCAAATAAGGAAATATTTAAACCTCAAGATGGCTAGTGAAGTCTAGATAGGTGATGTCATAAAAAGATTTGGGTATAGCCCAAAGTCGGAGGCCTTTGCTATGTGGAGCATGTGCCTGAAATATCAAAAGCCCCAAGAGATGAATATTCAGGAGAATATGGTGGCCAATCAAATGGTGTGGACTGTGCAAAATATAGGGGATTTGGAGATATCCCAAATCATGACACACTGGGCTCATTTGAATGAAGATAAAACTAAACAATTGTCTGATAGATGTAGCACATTGGTGGAAGAGACTAGTGCATTGGCAAAAGATAGAGAATTATGCCGAGTGCAACTTTACCAACGGGATCAAATGATAAATAAATTGATGGAAGAATCGAAAACAAAGCCTGAGGTGATGTATGTACCTATACAACCACAACCCCTACAATTTGAAGACAAAGCAAAGTCTGAGGAGGCGGTTGAGGAAAAAGCTGAGGAAGAGAAAGGAAATGCAATTGCTTTAAGAGCATTGAAGGGGGTGTTACAACATAGAATTGACATCTTTAAAGATAAAGCTGATGTTGTACTCAATACCTATAACAAATTGCCAGCTTTGCATACTGAGGTAATGGGGTATTTGGCTATCCTAAACCCCTATTTTACTAAGTGGTCTACTAGGGTGAAATTATTTGTGAAGCTAGCATCATTGCAATCCCTGAGATCAGATTTTCCAGAAATAGTGACTGAGGTTGAAGATGAGATCAAAAGAGTTAATATTTCTCTTTCATTCTTTAAGGGAAAATTGAGCCAAATTGAGATAAAGTTAAGCCTCTTCTCTGATGATTTTAACAGATTTATACCTTCCTTAAGAGGAGATGATGATCAAGTAAAGGACTTAGATGCCTGGAGGGGTGAGTTTGATAGTAAAATACCTAGTAATGAGGCATTTATTTCATTAACAGATATTGATGTAGAGGGGTTCAATAAGATATTGGACAAACTTTTCAAGGCAGAGACCGACATCAACAGGTTTCTGGTAGATGTAAAAAATATCACTGATGCAAGGTGGGATAGGCAAAAGGTCCAAATACAGAGTACTCAGGACTTCAAGTGGCCATTGGATGATGAAGTGAAAGCATGGGAAATAATGACTACACCCAAGAGAAAGAAGCTAGCAGTTGAAGAAGAAATTTTGGATGATGAGTAAGGATGACTACTTGGTACCTCGTTGTTGAAGATAAAGAGGACAGTTATTGCAAAAGGAGAATATAGGTAAATCTAAAAGCACGGTCATCTAGACTCGACATAACTGCTACCATCTACCATGTATACTATCAGATTCAAGTTGCTAGATTGGGAGAAGAACAAAGAATATCTGTCTTTATCTTTTTGAATTGGTCATTCCACCGCTTCTTCTCTCTTTATTTTTGTCTCTTTTGTAGTTTTAGGGTTAGGTTTTCTGAGACCATCTGAAGCTTGTAGCATCCTTTTGAAAAGGATTCCAAGATGGTTGAAAACCTATATATATAGAAGAGAGTTCTATTGTAAAATGAGGATGAAAAATAATGTAAAAGATCAGTCTTTCTATATTTGTGTCTGTGTTATTTCAAGCTTCAAAGCTTTTTCTTATGTATGAAAGAAGGATTACATCAATAAAATACAGTGCAATTTTACTCTTCTTTATTGCTGTCTCTTTATTTCCTGTGTATGCTTTTTTATGTTAAGGTTGTAAGGCAATCTGAAGCATTTTGGTTACAAGGTGACTATCTAATTACTTGCAAGTTTCTTTCATGTAAAGAACTAAGTTTTGTGAGTAGTTTCAGGAAGCATATCAGGATTTAAGGATTTGATACAATATTTTAGAGGTAACCATATGATTTGTAAGGCAACTTATCCTAATTGCATGTAGGTTGTAAGGCAAATCACAGTGTTTTGTTTATGTGAAACTTCAAGCTTTTGACTCTGTAACCCAAAGGATAGGCACTAATCTAAATCTGAGTATGATAATCTATTGTCATCTAAGTTTTTGAAACATCCAAAATTATTCCAAACATACTTGTTACTAAAATATACGAGTTGAACTCATTAAGGACTTATGTCAGCATGACAGTGTCCATTTTGTTGATTCTTTAGATAATGAATCATTAGGTTATCCCTCCTAAAGACAAAAGGAAGAAGGATGCAAATCCTTGACTCATTGGTTTATGTTCTCAAAACCATATCCTGGCTTATAGTACACTATTTTAAGTTAGTCATTGCAATCTTTAAATTGTTCTATAAGTTGTTATAGTGAGGTTTTTGGTTCACACCCAGTGAATGAAACAATCCACTAGATACATAGACTGAGATATCAGTAATCTTTTAAAGGTAAAACCTACCTGAGTCTGTGGAGCTCAAAAATGAAGAAGGATATTATCCAATCCTTAGGAATTAGGCTTTTTCTTGCCTAAAAGAGGTTGCATCTGAGTATACAAGGTATACTATTTTCATTAGGTAAGAATTGCAAGGAAAAATGCTAACACACCCCCCCCTCTCAGTATTTCTAACAATTGGTATGAGAGCTCTGGTCCTCAACAAATAATTTTAACCACTTGAGGAGATCATGGACTCAATAGAAGCAAAACATTTGAAAAACAATCTTGAAGCAGCCCTTGAAGATCTTGATAGATCTGAAAAAGAAAATGAAGAACTTAGACTGAAAGTTGATGGCTCACAAATGCTTATCAAGAAACTAAGAAAAGATTTGAAAGATTTCTTTACAAGTGAATTAGGGAAAATGATCAAAAAGCTCAATGAAGAAAATATGTCTCTGAAAGATAAAGTTGAGAATCTGGATGAACAACTCATAGAAAACCAAATTTCTATTGAAGAAAAGATCAAAGAAAGAAAACAACTAGATGATGAACTTTTAAAAGAAAACATGAAAGTTCTGGAATTGGAAAACATAAAAAAGAAGTTGGAATTTGAATTAACAGAAGCAAAGGATAAGATAAATAAACTCCACACAAGTTATGATTCACTTCAATCTCAGCTCAATGTACAAAAGCAAAAAGGTGACACTACTGGTCTTGGATTCAATATAACACAAACTGAAGTCAATTCATTTCAAGAAACAGAGAAACCTAATGAAGCACTTTCAGAAGCAAAGAAAGTTGAAAATGTTGAAGAGATTAAATTGGATCTACCAAAAAGGGAAATAAAGCAAGCTAACAGAACTTGTTATACATGCAACAAACATGGTCATTTGGCAAGAGATTGCAAAAAGGTAAGACCCTTCAATGGTTATTGTTTCTCTTGTAATAAATTTGGATATAGGGCTATACATTGCAGAACTCAGTCATAGTAGAATCAAAGAAGAATGAATCAAAACAATTAGAGAAATCAACCTCAAAGGAATTTGCAGAACACTACATGTCAGATATGTAACTACAATGGACAAACAACAAAGAAATGAAACATGATGAACAAAAGCATCAGACCCCCTATCATTTGTCACACATGTGGAAAGGCATGACACATCTCAAATTTTTGTAGATCCAAAACGCAGAAGCAAGATGAACCTAAGAAATCACTATTTGAAGAAAAAGAAGTAAAGTTTGGTCAAGAAAATGAAGATTCAAGAAAAATTTGGGTTGAAGTAAAGAAGGACAATGATATTGACAAAGTAGTTGATGCATCCATAGTGGACGCACCCTCTACTTTTGCTTGAATAGACCTTCTTGGTCTTAGGGGGAGCTATTCTAGCTCAAGACCCCTGTGCGGTTGGTATACTCACCTCTGAGTATGCGCCTATGATATCATGGTTACAAGAACATAATATTTCTATGTGCATTCATGCATTGTCTCTAATGCCTCAGGATCAAAGTTTAAAAATATTTAGGTAATTTGCATACGGTTGCAAACATTAAATGTGGTAGATTGTATAAAGGAAAGAAAGCATTCGATCTTCCTCACACTTTCATTCAAAGAGCACAGAATTTGGAGAGAATTGGAGCACTAGACTTCAAGGAACGAAGGCATAATAGATTTGATAGTTGAACGAACAGATAAGAAGTTTGAAATGGAACCCTAGCAGTTGCGTCATTTTGGAATTTCATGAAACCCTACTTAAGAAAATTCCAAGTAAGTATGGTGACTCCAGTTGTGTTTGATATAGGAGAGAGGAAGAGATTTGTATTCAAGAAACATCCATTCAAATCCATACTAGATGATGTGGAAGGGGCTTTCTCCAAAACCCCGCTAGGTGTTGTTCACGTGGAAGATATCCATGCATATATTTACTGTAAGAAGGAAACAATAGGTGATGTCAAAATAGCTACTCATATGGCATCCATGATGAAACTTGACTACACATTCAAAGATGAATTTGCACACTTGATCGATAACCCTATCTTTGAGTATTCTAATGCGCATGAGTTTGATGAGCCTGAATGGGTAAAGATTTTGTTGAGCATAATACATGATGATCTTTACTAGATTGGTGAGGTCCCTGTGCATATCACCACAAACCTAATTCATGAATTAATCAGACTTCCCAAGACTGGACCACTCTTTCCCAATGGCAAGGATGTCAAAAAGTAGATTGAACAAGTTTGTCTATCCAGAAGTGACAAGCGGGGAATGACAGTTGACCCTATCAAAGAAGATGACATAAAACTTCTGACAATGATACTCGGATATAAGTTTCAGCAAGCAAGCAGACTGAACAGTGTCTCTGCAACAACAGTCCTAGCAACTATCAGAATGGTGAAGGATAACACTTAATACAACTTATGTGAGATATTGCGTGGTCAATTGATTGACAACATCTGAATCATCAAACATGACAGGAGCAAAACATTCAAGTTTGGATCCTTGATTATCTATTTGTATTTCCATATAGTTGGAAAGGTTCCAAATCTCTACCTGGATAGGAGAAAACCCACAATGTCTCAGATATCACTCAAGGTCACCTTAGAGAGTAGTGCAAGGGATGCCATGGATATGGATATAAAGACATTCAGGATCAAAATGCAGAATAGGTACAGATTATCTAAGAAGATAGTTGAAAAATATAAGGATACCATATGTTTCATGGTAGAAATAGATTGCACATGCATGTAGGCAGTTGAACCTAGAACCAAATGGATTCATCCTCTTGGTTATGAAGTGGAAGAACATGTGCTAGAAGGATATGTGCAAGTTCTATTGTCAGCGCCCAAAGATCCTAATGAGCCTAGGTGGGGCACCTACAAAGAGAAGACCAATGAAGTGGATACTATCCTACATAGTGCTGATAATAAAAGGAAAGCTTCTAGAATTACATCTAACATACTAAAAGTTCATGGAGTCACACAAGAAGATCTTGAGAAAGCCAAAGAAGCCAAGATAGCAAAAGAATTTGAGAAAGATGAACAGATCCAGAAGAAGAAGAAAGTAGAGAGCACCTCTACGCCCATTGACTTAGATTCATCTCCATTTTCTACACCAAGCAAGAAGACTAGAGGAAGAAAATAGGCACCTACAAATCACCCATCCTCAAGGAACACTCAGAGAAAAGCAAAGAATACTCAAGCTCCTCTTGAGGTAGGATTTAGACCTATTCTAAATGTTTTGAGGAACATGATTGTTAATGAAGGGATATTAGATACACTTTCTAAATTCTATGACAAGTATCAAGAAATTGATAAAACTGAGATACACTCAATGATCATATCCCATATGATCAAGTTTAAGAAAATAGTTCTTGAACTCAAGACAGTGATACTAGATCAGTTATGGAACTTGTTGGAGATAATGAAAAGACATGCAATAGAAGAAGACATGAGGATAAGAGAAGAAACATTGGATACTCTTCTTCCTGTATGCTCGCATGATGAGAAGGCTATATTCTTAGATCTGGTGAAGCCTCATCTCCGAACTAAGACAATGACCCTACAAATTATGAACAAGGAGTATGAACAGATATGTAAGGAGACTGAAAAGGCATTTTCACAAGTCTTTATGGACAGACACATGCATCCACCAATGGTGCCTACAAAAAAAGTTACTCTAGCTCCTCCCAAATAGGCTACAAAACTAGTGGTTTAGATTGCACCTATGACAAGTCCATAGGTCTCTGTGCCCACAGTGACAATAAATTTTGATACAGATAAAGACTCAGAAGACACTATAGTAGTTGACAATGCCAAGATATCCATGACTACATCTAAAAAGGATATGGACAAAGTTGATAAGGAATTTGTAAGCACTGAAGAAATGTGCACTGATGATACTGCTGCAAAACAAGATGAAGTTCCCATCAATGATCAAATTGACATAAATGTAGATACTCAAGATGATACTCAAGGTGACAAGACACCAATAAAAGAGAAACCAGTAAAGGTTGAATACGTGGATACAAGTCAGAACACTATATTCTCACCATCCACTCAACCATCTACCTCATTGTTGTCAAGGTTAACTCCTGATTCAGCAAGTTTGGATGCATGGGGAGAAGAAGACCTAATCAAAATCAGCATTCTTGCTA
>MU223404.1:2965223-3005562 GCA_018584345.1 Thuja plicata | reverse complement strand
TGATGGCTCACAAATGCTTATCAAGAAACTAAGAAAAGATTTGAAAGATTTCTCTACAAGTGACTTAGGGAAAATGATCAAAAAGCTCAATGAAGAAAATATGTCTCTGAAAGATAAAGTTGAGAATCTGGATGAACAACTCACAGACAGCCAAATTTCTATTGAAGAAAAGATCAAAGAAAGCAAACAACTAGATGATGAACTTTTAAAAGCAAACATGAAAGTTCTGGAATTGGAAAACATAAAAAATAAGTTGGAATCTAAATTAACAGAAGCAAAGGATAAGATAGATAAACTCCACACAAGTTCTGATTCACTTCAATCTCAGCTCAATGCACAAAAGAAAAAAGGCGACACTACTAGTCTTGGATTCAATATAACACAAACTGAATTCAATTCATTTCAAGAAACAGAGAAACCTCATGAAGCACTTTTAGAAGCAAAGAAAGTTGAAAATGTTGAAGAGATTAAAGTGGATCTACCAAAAAGGGAAATCAAGCAAGTTAACAGAACTTGTTATGCATGCAACAAACATGGTCATTTGGCAAGAGATTGCAAAAAGGTAAGACCCTTCAATGGTTATTGTTTCTCTTGTAATAAATTTGGTCATAGGGCTATACATTGTAGAACTCAGTCATAGTAGAATCAAAGAAGAATGAATCAAAACAATCATATCATGTGTTATGAGTTGTTATGTTAAGCTTCATTCTATGTATGTTTGATTTATGCTTAAGTTGCTGAAAAGTAATTAATAAGACAAACACTGATTCACCCACCCCCCCTCTCAGTGTTTCTAACATGAATGTCCTAAATATGACAGTGGATTGGGATTATTTATACTTGTAAATAAATTTTACATACATTTTATTAGTTCTACGTGTCTACTGGTGAAGAGTTCCATTGGAAATGAGGGCTAATTAGGGGTATTAGGTCTATCTGGTCTAATAGAGTTTTGGCATTGAATCAAAATTTCTAAACATAAGTATTTGGGGTTTGTAGTATCTGCATAAAGGGTGTCTATATATGTTATTTTTTAAAAATATCCTTTGGAATTTTGGGGGTTATCCTCAGAAAAACCTCTGAGTAGGGCTACTAGCTGGGCAAGCCTAAAAGGGCTTAAAACATTGTTTTTTTGGGGATTTAGGGGTCAATCTGACCTTAGGAGCCCTAAGTATTTTCAAGTGAGGTATAAGGAGAATTAGGAAACCATATACACTCCCTAACATGAAAGTTTCATTGTTGGCCCACTTTGGTAAGGAAAGGTCAAAAGCATTGATTGCTATGATATTGGATTGAGTCATGAAAGTTTCTCATAGTGAATGTTTGTAGAAGGATACTTGAAGGTGGTTCAAAGGTGTGGAGACCATTTTATGTAGACATAACCCATTTCGAGGGTTGAAGAAACTATCAAAATAAGGATTAGGCATCTAGATAGAAGGGCTCTCCATCAATCTCATTATCATAAACATGATGCTTTACAATTTCCACATCAGATCCATCCATTTGATCATGAAAACCATCTACCACCCCAACCTCATAAAGGTAAGTGTATACCTTTTAAATAAAAACATAAAATTTCCATTTCCTATTATGAACAACCCTCTTCATAGGCTAATTAAAACTCTATCTGATCGGTAAATGCCAAGTGACATTACACATACTCTGGTTTTCAAACTTATTGAAAAAATCCTCAAGATTTCTATCAAGTCTTCACATGATCCTTTCCTCTAACTTGTGAAAATTTTCCATCAGAAAATCCATTAGAATCTATGCCCAAAGTTCAATAACAAAAACAACAACAATAGATCTAGGGTTCTGATGCAATCTAGCAACAACAACCCTAATCTCTTCCTAGACCTCATTCTTCAAACTAGTCATCACACTTCTGAAATCAGTCATCTCAATAATAATTTCATCCTCCATCAGTTCAAGCAACCTAGAGCTCACTCTCCTTGGTGACATCCTTCTAGATCTAAGGTTTAATTTCCTCTAATTAGTGATCTAATTCACCAAAGATGATATCCTAACCCTTGCAAAGCCATAGTTCACAATAAATGCTCAACAAGTAGCAACAAATCCTTCTACCAGCCACCTTATGCAACTCCTTCATTGATGCAAGTCAGATCCAAAATCTTCCACCTTACAAAAATGCCACAGAATCACCATAAGTTCAAAATTCAGATCAGTAGCCACCAAACAAGACCAAACCATGCTTTGATACCACTTGATGCAGTTAAGGATAGAGAATCCCCAAAGGAGATGTCAAATCCTAGCATAAGTAATCAACACAGTGGAAAAAAAAGATACAATCACAGCTAACAAGCATTGCATCCAAATAACATCTTTATTAAGAATAATTTCTCTATACATGTTGGGCTATAAGGCCTTCCCAATTTTCTCATGCAGTCAAGGACAAAGAATCCCCAAAGGAGATGTCAAATCCTTGCAGCAGTTATCAACACAACAGAAAATCAACAAGATACAAACAAGAAAAAAATGATTTGCATCCAAACAAAATTTTTTATTACTCATAATTTCTTTATACATGTTGGGCTGTAAGGCCTTCTTGGTTTTGGCCAAGTACAAAGAAAACCTAAACAAAAAACTAAACTCAGACCTATTCCAGATCTACCTAAATCTCAGAGCAATCCTCTAGCAACTTCTCTTCGATTTAGCTATTCTCTAGACTTCTTATTTTCTCTTTCTTGCTACCCAAATGAGTGCAAGCACTATATTTATAGACAAACACAAATAGGTTGACCTCAACCAACTTTTACACATCCCAAGAAATATTTTAGACCAAGTCAGCCTCAACCCAAATTGAATACAACATTTAATTTGTTTTTTTGAGGACCTATCCGACAAATCAAGTTGGACACACA
The DNA here is from genome assembly GCA_018584345.1 of Thuja plicata. Lineage (NCBI taxonomy): Eukaryota > Viridiplantae > Streptophyta > Pinopsida > Cupressales > Cupressaceae > Thuja > Thuja plicata. Next base: position 3,002,680 of record MU223404.1, on the reverse strand, counting down.
TAGAACCACATAGGAAATCATGAAATTCATCATAAAAAAATTAGAATAATGACTACAACCTTGACCAATCAACCAGTTAGCTTCATGAACTAGTGTCATGAAGAACAACAACAACCCGCCAATGCATACAACATAACTCACATGAGACAACACCAAAAGAGTTCCAATAACATGAACAATTTCCATATGAGCTCTCAAACAACATATCACTCTTGCATCCACTAAAGATCCATATAAATCCAATAATCCAACAATCACCCAATCGGTGACCAAGAACACAAAACAACTCACTGCAACCAGTTATCAGGAACTCAACTACCTGATAAATAATCAGTCGTATCCCACAAACCACTCCACCAAAATAAGCACAACCATAGACATAGAATATATGAAAAATAAGGAACAAACCCTTTTTACTGCTCCTCTCCAAGATCTCAACAAATTTACCACTCATAGGACCTCCAGAAAATTGCCCCAAACTAGGAACTTCATCAACCCAAAAGGAGATAACTCCTAAATGATACAATTTCTTCAAGAACCCTAGATGCTCCTACATCAGAAGCTTACTATATTCAAGGATGGAGTTTAAAATGAATGTGGGAGAAAGATTAAATGTTTGAGATCTAATAAATGAGGAGAATTTACTTCTGATGTGTTTGAAATTTTGTGTGAGAAACATGGTATTAAGAGATATTTTTCAACAACTAGAAAATGAAAATATAATGGTGTAGTGGAAAGGATGAACTGGACTATTCAGGAAGCAACAAGGACTATGTTGAAGGAAGAAAGTTTACCAGAAATTTATTGGAAAGAAGAAGTACATATTGTTGTATACATGCTAAATAGAGTTCTACACTGGAAGAAATATGGAGAGACATCATACGAATTATAGCATGAAAGAGCACCTATAGTTAAGTATTTCAAATATTTGGAAGAAAATATTACATTTAGAAAAATGAAGGTAATCTTAAAAAATTTGACAACAGAGTTGATGAAGGCATATTTATGAAATATTGTACTAAGATCAAGGTATGCCAATGTTACTATTGGTCCACTAAGAGGGGGGGTGACTTAGACAAATCAAAACTTAAACACTTAAAAATAAAATCCCTGATTCACTCGGTAATACTGAATAGAGTAAATAACCAATTCACCAAATAACTCAACAACTTAAACAACAATACATCTAATCTATGCAAATCAATCATTCAAACTTAGCAACATCATATTAACTCATATAACTCTAGATTTAACTTATTTGACAAAATATTTAAAGGTGAAACCCAATTAGGGAAAAACCTCTATGGGAATTGTAACCCACAATAGAAATGTACCCTTCTGAAGTACGCTCAGTTAAGAAATTATCTTGTTAAAGATTACAAACAAATTTTCTAAATATCACCCTGTTAGGGGATTTACCTTAGATCTATTAAGATCTTCACCATGTTAGGAGTGGCCTTGTTAGAGGTCTTTTAACACTCTTTTGGAATGTTTCCTAGGTCTAGGTTTTACAAATAGGACTATCAAATCCACTCGAAATGAGATTTCTCTGTTATAAATATTAATAAACAACAGTAAACTTTGATCTATAAATACAGAAACTACCTTTTCTTGTGTCAGATCCTTTATTCTCAATTGAATATTGGCATCACATACTCCATTGATCTCTTTCTCAGACTGTAGATTCTTTAATCCCTATTTCTTTGTTATTATTACTAAATGTTTTTCTTCATCATCTTCTTCTTCTCTGTTCAATTCAGAAGCCTCTATAATCTCTGTGTATTTATCATTCTTTATATAGACATAATTTTTCCTCTTAATCACCTCAATTTGATTTTCCTTCATTTGTTCTTAGTCATTGGATCATCTTCTTCGTAATTCACAAATTGGTAAACCATTTCACTTTTACTTCGAAACTTCAACTTTTCTTGGAACTCTTCATAATTCAGTTAAATCGCTTGATCTTCACCTTAGATCTTCTCATTGGATTTTCCCATTCATAGATATTATAACAAACATTATTTAATTTATTTCCTCATTCAGCTCATCATCGCTTCACATTAAATTTAATCTTATCATCATTTATTATTAATATCATGTACTCGGTAAAACTTTCTTTGCAACTAGGTAACTGACTTCATTCACTACTTGATGTCTAACTCATCTTTGGCGCTCGGTGCTTGAATTTCACTTGGTGTTCGGTAGCTATAACTGAATCACATAAAATTCTATCGACTGACTTTTTCTAGCTCGGTAAAGTAACTCTTTCAGTCATAACTTTAACTATTTACAGTTTCTGACTTGATCAATCAATTTGTACCAATTTGATAACATCAAATATATAGTAGAAAAAAACTATATCATCATTAATTCATCATTTTCTGATCTATATTTGTCACTCATTTAACTTATCCTCTTAAGATATGGTAACATAATAAAAATCAATTAGTCAATCGCTTGACATCAATGATAAAACAACAACTAATCTAACCATTTCTACAATCATGATACTCAGTATCAATCAACCTTCATCATATCCATCAAATATTCACTAGTTAATCAACAATCTCCCTCTTTGGCATTGATGGCAACCAATATAATAGTGGTATAGCAATTTATGATGGAAGCTTTCAAATACATAAGTGTACTCCCTCTGAGTTGATATTTTTGTTTCCACTTTGATCTCTGATCTGAATCTCCCTCTTGGGTAAATCTTCTGTGTCTATAACATACATTCTAATTCTCCTTCATGAGTAAATAGTCTCAATTCATTCTCTCAATATCTCCCTTAAGGATAAATGTCATCAATTCATTTTCTCCCTATTTGACAACAATGCCAAAAAGTCATACTCTTGAAAACTTGTTCTAGTAGTGGATTAAACCTGACATGTATTCATAAATCATTGCATACAAAGATATTTTCACAACTTCAGGAATCACCTAAAGTGTGTCATACTAACATCAATTCAGAAATAGATATTCTAATAAAATATAGAATTGATGCAACATGCCTCATGCTCTTTAGTGAACATTGGATAGGGGAAGAACCCCTATTTTACCTCTAAAGATACTCAAAAACATCTTTAGGTATCGTCTTTGTAAAGATATCAGCCAATTTTTTTTTTTGAATTCACATATTCCAATCTCACAATCTTCTATTGAACTTGTTCTCTCAAGTAGTGATACTTGATAGAAATGTGCTTGGTCTTTGAATGCATAACCAAGTTCTTTGATATATTAATAAAACTTGTATTATCACAAAAAATAGTAATTGAATTTGTGATCTCTTCTTGCATACCTTCAAGTAATTGTTTAATCCATACTATGTTTGCACAATTCATAGTAGTAACAACATATTCAGCATCAACAGTAGACTATGACATGTAACTTTGTTTCTTACTCAACCATGTAACCAATATTTCACCTAGAAAGAATGCACCTCCACTAGTACTTTTTCTATCATCAATGTTTCCAGCCCAATCTACATCAGTGTAGACTTGCAAATTAAAAGTACCTCCCTTTTTGTACAATAAACCAAACTCTTCTATGCCTTTTAGATATTGCAAAATTCTTTTTACTAAAGATATATGTGTTTCCTTCAGATTAGAAGAAAATCTTGCAACAATTCCAATTTTGTGTGCTATATCAGGTCTACTGTGAACAACATACTACAATTTACCAATCATGGATCGGTAAAGAGTATTATTCACCTATTGTGTTTCATCCTCTTTAGATAATTTACATCCAGTAACCATAGGTGTTCCAACAGGCTTGGAATCTTCCATACCAAAAGTTTTAAGAATGTTTTTTATATACTTGGATTGTTTAATATAGATCCCTCCTGTAACTTGTTATATCTGTAGACCTAGAAAGAACTTAAACTCTTTGATGATTGACATTTCAAACTCTTTTCTCATTTCTTCAGAAAATCCTTTACATAAAGTGTCATTGCCTCCAAAAATAATATCATCAACAAAAAATTCAGCAACCAAAATTTTACTATCACTGTCACATTTCAAGTAAACATTACTATTATCACTTGTTCTTTGAAATCCTATTTTTATTAGATAAGAGTGAAATCTCTCATACCATGCTCAGGGTTCTTGTTTCAAACCATATAAATCTTTATGTAACTTACATACCTTGTTCTTTTTTGTGTTTTCAATGAATCCTTTAGGTTTCTCAATATATGCTTCTTCTTCAAGTATCCCTTTAAGAAATGCAGACTTAACATCCATTTGATATACCTTGAATCCTTTGTAAGAAGCATAAGCTAGAAGTATTTTAACTCCTTCCAATCTAGCATCAGGTGCAAAAGTCTCTCCATAGTCAATACCTTCTTCTTGTGCATAACCTTTGCAAACCAATCTAGCTTTATTTCTGATAACTTCTCCATGCTCATTCAGTTTGTTTCTAAAAATCAATTTAGTACCTATAACATTTTTTCCTTTGGGCCTGGGTACTAATGTCCATGTCTTGTTCTTCTAAATTTTATCATACTCTTCTTTCAATTCTTTCATCCAATCTTCATTATCTAGTGCCTATTTAACTTTCTTAGGCTCAAATGTAGATATCAAACATGTATTGTCTCTTACCTTGCTTCTGGTCATCACTCCAGCACCCTTATTTCCAATAATCTTTCTCAGGGAATGATTCCTTCTCACATACTTTGCCAAAATAGGCAAGGTAGCTCTCGGTTCTTCAATATCAACATTCGGTTGTGGAACTCCTTGTTCATCTTCCTCCTTGGTAGGTTCTCTTGGTAAGGTATCAAGAACATCAGGTTGAATATATACAAAGTTCTCATAATATTCTGGTTCCTTCTTTCTATCTTTATCATTCCTTTCTACAAATTCATCAATTATTACATTTGTACTTTCCACCTTTTTGTTAGTAACTTTTCTCAATCAGTTGTAAGCTTTACTTCTTGTAGAATATCCTAAGAATATTCCTTCTTCTTCTTTTGAATCAAAATTTCCTTCTCTATAATATTTTAGAATATAGCATTTTCTCCCAAAAAATTTAAAGTAACTGACATTAGGTTTGCATTCATACCATATTTCATAAGGTATCTTGTTGGTATCTTTCTTCATTTGTACTCAGTTCAATGTATAAACAACAATACTCATAGCTTCTCTCCAAATTTTTTGTGAAACTCCTTTTTCAATCACCAGTGTCCTAGCACAATCAACAATAGATATGTTTCTTCTCTCAGCAATCCCATTCTTCTGTGGTGTCCTTGGTGCTGACAACTGTATCTTAATTCCATTCTCATTACAAAACAATGTAAACTCGTCAAAAGTAAACTCATTTGTCAGATCTCAGACATTTCCATTGTCTTCTAGTTTCTTTTTCAAATCACACCTTATACCAATTAAAAATTTGAAATGCATCAGATTTTTCTTTTAAAAACATTACAGACATCATTCTAGAATAATCATCCACAAATAAAATAAAATATCTATCTCCATAATAACTTTGAGTCCTCATGGGTCCACATAAATTAGTATGTACTAAATCCAAAATTCCTTGTGTAACATAAGTCTTGCTTGAAAAACTAGATTTAGTCATCTTACCCATCTAACATTCTCTACACATAGAACTCTCAAATTTGTCTAATCATGATAATCTTCTTACTCTACTCTTCTTACTCACTTTGATTAAGTTGTCAAAATTAACATGAAAAAGCCTTTTGTGCCATAACCAATATTCTTCAACTTTAACGAATAGGAAACTCTTCATACAAGTATCAAGATAAAATAAATTACCTTTAGATTTTTCTCCAGTAGCAATCAATTTATCCTTCTCATCAAATACTTTCACCTTTCTATATTGAAATTCCAGTAGGTGACCTATATTGTTTAGTTGTGCAACACTCAACAAATTATGCTTTAATCCTTCAACCCAATAAACATCATCACATCTTGTGTTATTCAGTATAATTATAGAACATTTTCCTTTCACAGGATATGGAGCATCATTACAAAATATAACAAATCATCCACTATGATTTTCCAAGGAAATAAACTTAAGTGTGTCACTAGTCATGTGATGTGAACAACCAATATCTATAATCCATGTTTCATTCTTACTTACTTGTGATATTAGGGCTCTAGGTTCTTCACCAGAATCATCTTTAATAGCAACATAAACAAATTATTTTCCATCATCACTTAGTCCTTCATTAGCAATATGACAAGATTTCTTACCTTTTTTTTTGTAGTCTCTGTATCTCCTGAATCTATTTTCTCTTTTGTCCTTATCTTTGTTATCTTTCTTAGGACATTTAGATGCAAAGTGACCAATTTTATCACAATTAAAACATTTCAAGGGTACCTTATCTCAGTATTTGACTTTGCCTCTTTGTAGCCTTCTAGCCAACAAAGCTTCAAATTATCTTTCATTCTCATCACATTAAGTAAATAAATCTTTAAGACCTTTAGTACAACTATAAAATTTCTCACTAGCACTGCTCAAATATCTATCTCTGGCTACATCTTCCCTAGATTTTGCAATCTTCAAAGTAGACTTAAATGAAGATTCAATCTTAGAAGTAGCAGGAAAACTATTGTCAAAATTATTTAACTCAAATGCAGTTAACTTACCAATAGTAGCATGCAGTGAAACATTCATCTAGGGTATATATCTTAGCTCTTGTATAGAAGATACATGAATAGAATAAATCTATAGTAGGGTTCTCAACATATTTCTTGTAACATCATCCTCTTCTATGATCTCACCATCTCCTTTAATATAATTAATAGTCTCCTTAAGTCTTTTACTGTACTGTATTATGTTCTCTCCTTCCTTCATCCTCATAGAGTCAATTTTTCATCTCAAAATTTTTGCTTTATCCTTCTAAACATGTTGATCTCCACCATAGGTCAAAATAAGCTTATCCCATATTTTTTTTGAAGTAGTGCAACCATAAAGTTCATAATATTCATGGTCGGTAAGTGTAGAAGCGATCTCAATCATTACTTGTGTGTGTTTTTGTTTTTGTCTTTGCTCATTGATTGTTAAAGGTGCAATAGTTGGTGCTACATATTCATTATCAAGAAAGTGAAGTGCATTTTCTCCTACTCCAGACACATGCAACCTCTTTCTACTCTTCTATGTAGAGAAATGATCCCTATTAAGCTTTGGTGCTTCCCTCTTATACATCTTTAGATCTTAACTCAAGTCCTTTTAAACTTATCACTTTAGAGTAACTTAGCTCTGATACTAATTGTTGGTCCACTAAGAGGGGGGGTGAATAAGACAAATCAAAACTTAAACACTTAAAACTAAACTCTCTAATTCACTTGGTAATACTGAATACAGTAAATAACTAATTCACCAAATAACTCAATAACTTAAACAACAATACATATCATATATGCAAATCAACCATTCAAACTTAGCAACATTAGATTAACTCATATAACTACATATTTAACTCACTTAACACTAGATTTATCTCTGTTGAGACCAGATTTAATGAGGAAACTCAATTTGGGAAAAAAATCTGTGGGAATTGTAACCCACAATAAAAATGTACCCTTCGGTTAAGAACTTATCTTGTTAAAGATTACAAACACATTTACTAAATGTGACCCTATTAGGGGATTTACTTCTGATCTGTTAAGATCTTCACCTTTTTAGGAGTGGCCTTGTTAGAGGTCTTTAAACACTCTTTTGGAATGTCACCTAAGTCTAGGTTTTACAAATAAGACTGTTAAATCCACTCGGTTAAGGTATTTCTCTATTACAAATATTAATAAGAAACAATAAAATTTGATCTATAAATATAGAAACTACCTTTTCTTGTGTCAGATCCTTTATGCTCAATTGAATACTGGCATCACATAATCCATTGACCTCTTTCTCAAACTGTAGATTCTTCAATCTTTGTTTCTTTGTTCTTCTCCGTAAATGTTGTTCTTCGACTTCTTCTTCTTCTCTATTCAATTCGCCAACCTCTGTAATCTCTATGTATTTATCATTCTTTATATAGACATAATTCTACCTCTTAATCTCCTTAATTTTATTTTCCTTTATTTGTGCTCAGTCGTTCAATCATCTTCTTCATAATTCACAACTCGGTAAACCATTTCACTTTTACCTTGGAACTTGAACTTTTCTTGGAACTCTTCATAATTCGGTCAAACCACTTGATCTTAACCTTAGATCTTCTCATTGAATTTTACCATTTGTAGATCTTCTAAAAAACATCATTTAAGTCATTTCCTCATTCAACTCACCATTGCTTCACATTAAATTTGATATTATCATCATTTATTATCAATATTATGTACTCGGTAAAACTTGCTTTGCAACTCGGTAACTGACTTCATTCACTACTTGGTGTCTAACTCATCTTCGGTGCTCAATGCTTGACTTTCTTTTGGTATTTGGTAACTGTAACAAACTCACATAAAATTCTATTGACTAACTCTGTCTATCTCGGTAAAGTAACTTTTTCAGTCATAACTATAATTCTTTGCAGTTTTTGACTTGATCAATCAATTTGTACCAATTTGATAACATCAAATATATAGTAGAAAACAACTATATCATCATTACTTCATCATTGTCTGATCTATATTTGTCACCCATTTAACTTCTCTTAATATATGGTAACATAATAAAATATAATTAATCAATTGTCTAACATCAATGACAATACAACAACCGATCTAACCATTTCTACAATCATGATACTCAGTATCACTCGGTCTTCATCATCTCCATCAGATATTCATTAGTTGATCAAAAGTTACAACAAAAGGATAAAAAATATTTTGGAAAGTGCAAATGTGAAGGTTTTTGAGGGTTTTTAGAAGAATCCTAAGATACATATTGAATATGAATCAGATACAAAGGAAAAGAGGATAAGAAAGAAGAAGAATAACCTCAACTAGAACCGACATCTACAATAAAGAAACCAAGGTATGCATAAAAAAATCATTCAGAGAATCAGATTATTGGTGATAACAATAGAGAAGTTGTTACTAGAAGTAGATCAACACGAGATCATGCTTTGTTGTGTTTACTATCAAAGGCTGAGCCAAAAAGTATAGAAGAAGCATGAAATGATCAAAATTGGGTTAAGGAAATCAAGGAAGAACTTGAAAAAATTGAGAATAATTAGACCTGGGAACTTGTGACTGGATTAATAGATAATAATGTGATTGATACAAAATGGGTTTACCAAAACAAGCTAGATGAGAATGGTAAGGTAATAAGGAACAAGGAAAGATTAGTATACAAGGGTTACACTCAGATTGAAGGAAATAAATTTTATGAGAGTAATGTCCCTTTTTCTTGGATGGAGAAAATCAAAATATTTCTATCTTTTAAAGCACATAAGGATTTCAAGGTTTATCAGATAGATGTCAAGTCAGCTTTCATGAATGGAGAACTAAAGGTAGAAGTGTATATTGAGAAACCATAAGGTTTCAGTTCAAAAGAAAATACATAGATAATATATAGATTGAAGAAGGCACTATATGGTTTGAAGAAGGCACTGACAGCATGGTATAGAAAATTAGACAGATATTTGAGTGGACAAAAGTTTTAGAAAGGTTTTGTAGACAGTAACTTGTATTACAAGATTTATTCAGATCAGATCTAGATTGTTGTTGTGTATGTTGATGATATTGTTTTTGGAGGTAAGGATAATTTATGCAAGATTTTTAGAGATGAAGAAGGAGTTTGAGATTTCCATCATTGGATATTTGAACTTATTTATTGGATTGCAAGTAAATTAGAATAGTGAAGGCATTTTCATTTCTCAATCTAAGTATGCCAAGGAATTATTCAAGAAGTTTGGGTTGGAGAATTCCAAATCGGTATGTACTCGAATTGTTACCAATTGTATGTTGAGTAAGGAGGCGAGTCACCAAAATAAGATGCAAGAAAGTATATATTGATGATTGGTGGATTATTTAATTGACTACTTCCAGACTAGATATTACGTATGTAGTGTGTTTGGCAGCCATAATTCAAAAAGAACCAAAAGAATCACATGTTATAGTATTAAAAAGAATTTTCTAATATATGAAAGGAACATATGTTTGGATAACTGAAGAATTACTAGTTTTGGAGCTTATTTTATTAGCTCCTAATTATTTATTTATCAAGAAAGAAGTAGGATTTTGTAACATTATTAACTTCTGAATCATAATACATTGCAACATCCTCATGTTGTACTCGGGTATTATGGATGAAATATACTTTGAAGGATATAGGTGTTACTTTTTATGAGCCAATTCTGATTATGTGTGAAAGTAGTAGTACTATAAATACATCAAATAATATAGTGCAACATTCTAGAATGAATCATATATCTACATATATCACTTCTTAAGAGAGAAGGTGTTGGATGTTGAAGTGAAGCATGAGTATGTTTGTACATAGGAGCATATAGTAGATATATTTACAAAAACTTTGTGAAAGGATAACTTTGAGTATCTCATAGGGAAGATGGGAATTATTACCCTTGCTAATGATCACTAGAGGCACTGGTGTTGATGTAGAGAAATGCTACAAGAAGCCACAAAGTGAACCCAAGTGCTCTTGTAGCCTTTTCTAGGTGGTTTTCCTAAGACAACTTTAACATTTTCAAAGGGACTTGGAAAATAAATTATAGAATTAGGTACCCTTTAGGAAGTTATAAAAAACCCAAAAGTCACAGAGACCAAATCTACTCCAGCAACTATGAACACCTGCAAGACACACAGACAAATTGGCCAAATTAGGCTTGGTTTGCAATGAAAGTATCAAGATATGGGTAAATAGAGTTAATACAATCACCTAGGTGTGTTCAAATAACCCAAAAACACCAACCTACCAAGTCCCATTAGATGATCCATTCATCTATTTATACATTTTCTTACTTTACTAGTCAAATACATGAGGATATTTGACCTAGGGCTTGATCTTGAAAACCAAAGACCTAACTTTGAGTTCTTGAGCTTCTAAATTCCTATAGTAAATTTCCCTAAATTTCATTTTCCAAGTGGCCATGAGGATCCACTAGAGAAATCCCAAGTTATGGCTCCATCTTATGCACATACCCAAAAAAGGAGGGTTTCTAGACTACACTTACAAAAACACTTCTAACTTCTACAAATCAATACTAAATTGAATGAAACAAATTGCAACAAAAAGTAAACTCACAACTCCATAAGAATATATTACTAGTTTTTTCTTAGTGGAACTACACAACGTCGTACACACTCAGAATGATCAAAAAATTGTTTATATTCCTTCAAAACTTATCGAGTCGTTTGTTACATATCTATCTTCTCTCCCTTTTCTCTCCTCTCCAAGGGAGTTTTTGTATAGAATCACACCATCAATTCAAATTCCCCTCTACGAGTTGTTGTAATGCCCACCCTAGCATCTTCCTATGTTAGACTTACAGGATTATTGCTTTGACACTTTGGATTATATGTTTGGACTATGATCACTATTTAGTTAGAATTTTATGAGACATTTGAGCATATCTATGTATTTGGTTACTGTTATGCCCTGCATCCCCGTCCCTACATTTTGTGTGCAAAATGTTAGGTCCCCCTTTTTTTGGTTTTGCTTGCGGCTTTGCCTTAGTCTTTCTTTCCCTTTTTGTTTTCTTTCTTCGGGGTTTTCTTCCTCGGCGTGTCATTTTGTTGTTTGGTTTTCTCCTCTGGGACTCCGGTCCCGAAGGTTGCCTTTTGTTGGAAACTAGATTCTGGACTCTGGGATTCTTCATCATGATGTTCTTAGGAATATTATCATGAGGAATCCCCGGGCCCAGAGTCTGGAGGTTTTTCCTGTCTGGATATCGCCGAAAGGAGGAGGATTGCCTTTTACCGCGGGTATAAATAGGTTTTGTCTGTCACTTTCACATTTACCATGATTAAAACTTTCAAGCACTTAGAGTGAATTAAAGAGCGATTTCAAAGCGATTAATAGAGCATTTGCAGAAGGTTTATGGTAATCAACGTTAACAATTTTCAGCCATTCTCAGGCAGGTGCAAGTGCTTCATGGTGTGATTCTGACCGATTGACAACCCGAGCCGTTGCAGAGCTCCTGTGGTAACCCTGGTTTTTCCTCCGCATTCTGCATTCTTAGGTTGGTGATCTTGTTTTCCAGCTCTCTGGCTTTTCTTTGGTTTTGTTCAGTTTTCATTTGTCTAGCTTCATTTTGTTTCTGTCTTGTCTGGTTCATTCTGTTCCTGGTTTTTGCCGCCCGTTGGTGGGTCAGCTCTGCCAGAGGGTTGTCCACCCTCTGTGTAGAAGTTGTTTGTCTGTAAATAATGTAAATAGTGTAAATAGTGGTCTGTTTGCAAATAGTGTATATATTGTACATATCTATTTCTGCCTTGTCTGGTTTTCCCGTTGGCGTCATCCTGTGCTGTATACTTATGTATATATGTATAATAGTTGTATAAAACCCCTGTATATCTCCTTGTTTCCATGTATATACCCCTCGGCCCCATGTATATCCTTCCGAGTGGCTTGACAAGCTGGTCGAGTCACCTCTCTGTCTGGTTTTCTGCCTCCGAGTTCGCTTCGAGGTAGAAAACCACCTATTTGAAACTTGGCTCTCGGCTGGTTTCAAACAGGCAATTTTCTCTCTCCTCCATGAAGTCTGTCAGAACCTCATTTACGTCCCAGGTGTGCAATTAATTCTAGCCAAGTGGCTTTCCCTTTTCGCGCGTTCAGACAGTTGGCTCTGCCGTCATCGCCATCGCATCCATTTAATGCCAATGCACGTGGCGTCCATGTGGTCTCGACAACTTGCCTTTTCATATATCCTTGCTAACGGTCATTTCTTCGAGCTTCGGGCCTCTTACCACCATCCATCCTATGTCTTCTCCAAAGCGTGATAAAATTCCCTAGACCCAGATGTGTTGATATATTAAGTTTACGATGTGTTTTGCTTTTCGGGTATCTTTGCATAAAACTAACTTTTCAGGGAAAGCAAACGTCGCGGTGGTAAGATCTCTGGACCCCGGAGTAACTATTTTATTTTGATAAAAATATTCTGACAGTCGCTTTGTCTCACAGGTTCCCGGAGTTATCTTCCAAACATGTCTGAAGAGTCCGCATCATCTCCTCCTAGAAGCCCAAAATTACCAACCACAACAGAAACCAGGGCAGCAGCAAAGTCAAAAATGGAGAAAGCCCTAGAAAAGATTCCCCTCACCATGAAGTATGTATAGGATAATGCCATTGTGGGCTCAAAGATTGAGTCCAAGGTAAAACTAATGACCGACGCCAATGTCAGAACTTGGGCAGAAATGCAAGCCCTGGTAAAAATAATGCACATCCAGCAACAGGCTGGAGTCAAACTCACAATCAACGTCGGGGGTTCTGGGATCCTCCAGGTGGCTTGCTTCCCCTACTTTGTGCAATCTTCAGAGCTTATCTTAACACTGGCTGCCAACTACAACTCTTTTGTCTGGGCCGTCATGCTCGCAGCTGTAGAACCCACAGGATACCCCACTCCACTGGTGTCCCTCGACCCAGTCACATTCCAGGCAGGCCTGGGTATCCTGGAATTTGATAAGGCCACGGTGGTCACAAGGACTGATGCCTTAAAATAGTTTACACAAATGGAGGATGCTGCCTGGGTGTACATGAATACCAACTGGCTTAAAGCCCCAAAGAGAGACCCAAAGAGGATGAAGATAGAAATTCCCCGCTCTGAATTCAAGGAGAGCATCCAGATGGGGATAATAGCATTAGCCCAGGTATTTGGGCAGCCCTCCACCTAGGAGTTTGCCAAATGGATTTACTATTTCCTCCTCGGCATCTCCACCAAGGGAGGATTCTTCAACTGGGCTACAATAATCTCCAATCATGTTGACTCCCAGTTCCAGCAGTTGAACCAGAAGAAGAGGTTCTACATGTCTTCTTATGTTTTCTGGGCCCTGGCCCAATAGAGGCCCCACTCTAATGGCCTACTTACAGACAGCGTGCTCAGGATTGGCCCAGGACAAAAAGAACCGTGGGACCATTTCCCACAGATTCAATGGGAGGCCAGCTTCCCCAGTTTCTGCTGGGTAAATGATTCATTCGTTTACTACCACCTGCTCACACCTGCCCGAGATGTTGGATACTGCCTATCTACTGAGGCGATAAAGTTAGTTAGTAGTTATGGGCACTACTATATCTAATTCCAGTAGCATACATACATTAGGGTCACCGACTTCTCCGGGATACCCTACTTGTTGCCCAAGCATTGTGGGGACAAGATCATGCTGCTGGAATATTGCCGGCAAATGATGGAGTTGCATACCTTCTTTGCACTTAAGAAGGTCCCCAATGTCCCGTTCCCAGTCACCTATGGGAACTACACCTGCAGTCTGGCCATCACGAAGGAGGCAGACAATGAGCTGAAAAGTTATAACTTGCAGGAATTCTATCTAGCGCGGAAGAACTTTGATCCGCATGGCAGAATTGCAATAGCAATGCCCTGGGCTTTAGAGCCCCATTATATACACATGGAAGACTTTTGGGCTGATTGCCAGGATGATGTGGATCTGCGGAGTAGGCACTATGACAGAATGACAGCTGGAATGATGTAGGAATTGAAGCTCCAGAGATTCCCTCTGGGCTTCTCTAACGCCGCCCCCACCATAGATCCCCAGTACAAAGAAAAGGGGATCGATAAAATGGAACTGCCGGCAATGGATTGGGCCTCCTAGGAGGGGCCCACGATTGAGGACTTCACTCAGGAGGTGATCGAGTGAATTCATGCCTATTTCAAGAAGGTGTGCCCCGGGAGTATGCATCAAGCTCCCCGACTAGTGCCAAAATTAGCACCACAGCCGGTACCAAGATTGACCCCGGGGGCCGGGACTTCTTCGCAGGGCACAGAAAAGGGAAAAGGGATAGCTACAACCCCCTCTATGCAAGAAGTCCCTATACAAGAACAGATCAAGTAATCTATGGCAGCCTCCCAGCAAATGAGGGAGTAGTTAATAACGGGGCTTGCCACTCCCCCACTCATGGCTGGACCAATTCGTCCTCCTTCCTCCCCGTCGCTGGAAGCCCTAATGGTGAAGGCAACGGGGGTAGATCCCATGGAGGCGGCAGCAATAAGAGATGCGGGGCCACCTTTGGTTACCCGGAGGAAGAGAAAGCACATCAAGTAGCCTAAGGCAGAATCGACACCGGAGGTATCTCTCCCCCAAGAAATAGAGATCCTTTCTTCTAGTTCCCTGGAACCGGAGAAAGAAATAGAGCCCGCAAAGGTCCCGGCCAGTCCCCCTCAAGAAGAAGAATTTGATGTATTTGCAGCCGATGAGTTCAGCAACTTGCAGGGGGACGATACACAAGCAGAGGTAGAGGTCCCAGAGGAGGGACACGAGGCTGCAGACCCAGAAGACTTGGAACAAGAACCTGCATAAGAACAAGAGCAGGAGGCAAAAGAAAAAGAGCTGGAACCGGAGATTATCTCCGGGGCTCAAGTAATGCAAGGTCCGGGAGTGGACCAACAAAGACCGAGTGAACAACTGGCATCCGCTGGGGGAACCGGACCTCTGAGAATAACTGTAAATCTAGTCGCCATGTTCCAAGGGCCACTCCCGGGGGCAACATTTGGGTAGGTTATCATAGTGGCCCAAACTCTAAATCTTGGCCCGATACCTCCCCTACTGCCAACAGAAGAGGAAGCCTTGGCAAAAGAAGAACAAGAAGAAGAAGAGCAGCTTGAAGAAGAAATCCTCAAGGAAGCCTACCAGGGTCCAGATCCAGCGATTGACATACAGGACTAGGCTGAGGAGATGGAAGTTGAAAAGAATGTTGTTGCAGAAGAAGTTGAGGCTGGGAGAGGAATAGATGAAGTGCACGTCACTGAGGAGAAACAGACACAGGACACCGGGAGGGAATCAGGAGAACAAATTCTAGCAGGAAAGCCACCTCCCCCACCTTAGTGGCTGGTAGAAAGCAGAAAGAGAAAAGCTCAGTCCGCTCCGGTGATTCCCCTCTCCCTGGCCAAGATGATGGCCCAAGTTTAGGCCCCGCCAAAGGCGAAGAAAGCCCAGACAGTTCACACTTTGCGAACTGGGCCGGGTGGAGAAACGGTTGTTGTTGTGGCAACACCTCCCCCGGACACCGATGAAGCAACTGCAGACCCCATAGATTACAATGTTGTAGAGGTATCCCTGGGAAAAAGAGGAAAGCAAGGTAAGGTAGACTTTCTTAAGGAGGCAGCACGGGTGGTGGAGGCCCAATATGAGAAAGAGGCCCAGAGGTTCAAAGCTGAGAGAGAGAAAAATGCAAACCTTATGGGGTTGCTTACTGAGCTTGCCAGACCCATCAATGCCACCCCTCCAGAGACCTCCACATCAGAAGAATTACCGCAGATTTACATAGACTCCCTGTGAGTAATGAAAAAGAAGGCCCAAGCAGTAGACGAATGGGTCACCCTACAGATAGGAAACACCCGGTGTTTCCTAGCGTCCACTCTCCCGGACTTATACACAGCTCGGAAAATTATTCATCAGGCGGAAGCTCTTATTGAGCAGTGGGAGAGTGACGCTGAAAATTACCAAGCATGGAAGGTGGAGCTCGAAGAGCTCCTCACCTTGGGAGAGGATATAATTTCTGAATCTGGAATTCTAGGTGAGGAATCATTTGATTTTGTAAGAACTCAGCACTCCAGACTTGACCTCACATTGGAGGTAACCAAGCAACTAGTAGAGTCCTTGCAAGAGAAGGTAAACACTGTAAAGTATTCTTCTAATTTATACAAGTCTTATGTAATAAAGGTTTCCGGGGTTGATCCCCTCAGCACAGATACATATACCCCCGAAGATTCAGTTTTGGGGAGTTTTGATGAAATGATGAAATCCCGATATCAATCCCCGGAGGGAATAGATGGGGCCCAGATGGAAAAACTAACCAAGATGATACTTAAGGGTCATGACGCTGCAAGAATGGCAGATGAATTCAAAGAAAATGTTCCAGACCTGGGGGAACAAGTTGAAGTAGCCAGGAACAGAAGGGCCAGCCTGAAGAATGTAGATGAAGATGGCATTTCCCACCTCCTTCAGGCCTTCAATGATAATAAGCAACCTTGAGCTTTCTCTGGGGGCCAGGGAGAACTCAAGCGTTGAGCATTCTTTATTTTGAGTATTCTTTATTCTTTTGGGACGTAAGTTCCCAGATCCTGGAGTCCCGGATCCAACAATTTTGTATTCTTTAAAGTGATCCGTGTCCCAGTCCTCGAGGCCGACCGGTCACTTTCAGAAGCGGTTAATAAAGGCTGTCAGAAGGTAGTTGGCCACATCATGGGGCGTTGACTTGGCAGTTGGTTTTCTGACAGGGTGGTCTTCTCGAGGCGGCACTCAGAGGTACACCTAGCACATTGGAGATAGGGCGCTGAATTTCTCATTTATGAGGCATGTAGCCTCGGTCCCCGGGGGACCTACTTTCTTCTCTCTACTCTCCGGCTCTCTTCCCGAGACTGATTCTTTCGCTGCATATTCTTGTCTTATTCTTCTGACTTGGCAGACCTATTCCGTCTCTAGGTCTTTTGTAGGGTGGCGCAGGTAGTACCGGCCCCCAGATATTGTATTTTATTGGAACATGATGTAAAATAGGGTTAGGGTTAGAAGAGAGTTGTATAAATAGGCAAATCGGCCCATTTCCAAGGGTCGGAAAAATTGATGATTTTGTTGTCCATAGCAATAGCAAAGCGATTTCTCTTTTTAAAGTTGCAGAGCTCAATGCTCCGTTGTTCTGTTCTTGATAGTTAGATGCTCCCCTAGAGCCACCATTGTATCACACACCAGTGCTTGCTAGACTGAATATTAATGAAGAAGGAAGAATTCTTAGCAATGATGTTGTTGGCATTCCTGCTTCTGAGTTAATGGTATTTTATGTTTTAATGTTCTTTATGTCTTTTACTCTAGTATGTAGATTAACGAACTCTTTACTCTCACTACTGATAGAATGCTAGCTGATGGTTATGTGTTTCTTCGGTATTTATTGTAGTCTACCAGAGTATTATTAATGTTCCAGACATTTCAGCATGACTATAGTTAGATGAAATACTTCTAACCCTGCAGGATCTTTTTTATTTTATTTGCTCAGTATAGAATGCTCGGGAAAACCTTACTTTGATCAAATCTCCGGAGAAGATGAGTTGAAGAAACCAGCTATCCCCCTTGAAAATAGTCACCTCTCCCAACCGAGCCCCGCACCATCGTGACCCGACACCCAGGTGCTTGAAGGCCCGGAGGATTTATTTCTCCTGGAAAACCTTTGCAGGTAGAGTTGGCCGATTTCCCCAGAACCCGGTGACAACTTATGACTGTTGGCAGACCCGGTCAGCAAAACCCCATCAACAGTTACTATAGTTTATTTGGAAATATTAAATGAGTTAGCATTTAATAATGAATGGTTAGAAATGAACTATTAAGTGAAATATTTTACATTGATTTATGTTATGATATTTATATTATGATGTAACCCTGTTGACCCCATTATGATTTAATGTTTACTAGTTGATGTGAGTGTAGGATGAGGAGGGGCAATCGTAGTTACTCCTATGAGAGGTCCACATGATGTCGCACTCTCTCTCCTTGTTTTCCACTATATATATGTATGTATGTATGTGCATATCGGTTGGTGATGTAGGATGCAGGTACTAGGCATCGTCTCCACCTGGCTACATAGGTCTGAGCGTGCCTTCAAAATCCTTGAATTGTTGTTGTGTGGAGATTTAACCTAGCTACTCTCAAGGTTACCTGTGGACTTAGTTTGTGTTAGGAGGTTACCCTAGTTGGGTAATATTAATGCAACCTTATGATGTTATCATGTGGTTTATGTTACGATGTTGGTAGGATTTCTGGTATATATATATATATAATTAGTTTATATCTGTGTTATTATTAAATGTACATTATATATGTATACATATATGTGGGTGCACACACATATACCTCTACATATATAAATATTATTACTTATGTGTGTTTTATTTGTTTGTTCAAGGGTATTTTGATGTTTAATAAAATATATTGAATAAAAGTAAAAATAATAATAAAAGATAATGAAAGGAAGCTCCTATTGGTAAAACTAGCTATCTAGGAGGGAGTTGAACTCAACACCTCCTAGAAGTTAGGCTATTTTGATTCCAAGTGGGCTATATATTTTTCTTGAAAGATTTATGTTTAATATTCTTGATATAGGTTTCTTGGGAGGCTATTTTAATTAAATTTATTAAGAAACTTTATTATGTGTTTACGGGAATGTTGGTTTGATTTTTTCCAACCAACTATGGAAGTTGGATAAGTTGCTTCCCATAAAGCAACTCCTACAACCATACAGTTGGAGGATAAATCAAATGAGTTTGGAGAAATTTGGGGGATGAGAGATTTTGGAGGAAAAAAGTTTGGTAATTGTTGCAAATTGGTTTCGGAAGTCAATTGGGGAAAAATTTGTCTTTGTGTGTTTTATTGATCATGTTTCTATGAGTATATTTGGGAAAGTTTTCTAAGTAAGGAAGAGAGGTTTGGTTTCTGGCGGAGATTCTACCAGGAGGATATCATCTCACTCAAAGCTTGGAGGTATTACAGGGGTGTGCTCCAGCCATTGTGAGGTTTCTCCGTGGTACTCTAGGTAGGATCTAGATCCAGAAGAGTTTACTTCTTCCTGTATGTGTGTGAATGTTTTTGTGGAATTATTCATAAGTATTTTCATATTAGTGTGATGATAGGATGATATATATTTTTATTTAGTTGTTTAAAAATATTACAACCAGGAAAATGTGATCATTAATTTTATCATTTCTTTTATGTAAATGTTGTCTATGTTATGACAGTTCAAATTATTACAAAACTGTAAACTCTAACTTTGACTTTATTATTTTAAACCTTATTCTAGAGATATCATTTTGCATCCAATAAAAATGTGCATATGTTCCACTGTCAAATCATCACTACATGGCTGATTACTAATCAACTGGTCATTTAAACAAGATGTGTAACCAATTTTTTTGTAAACATATGCTATGTTATGTAAACTCAATCTAAGGATTGAATTATGAAAGTAGACATTATCAAACAACTAATACTTGTCAAATTACTAAACTTTATTAATCGTTTCAACAACCTTTTTTTAATTCTTTGTTGTTATGAAGATGAGTTTGTATCTTGTTTTTGCCAGTTGACACATAGATTTCTTGTCATTTACATTTTTCCCTTCATAAAGTATATGTGAAAAGAATTGTACCTTTTGCAATCCTTTGAGGAAATATGCTCGGGTGAAAAGAACCAGATTTATACGTTTTACACTAATTCTTGATCATATACTCTGTTATCATATACGTTTTTCCCTTTCTCTTAGGTGAAAAGAACCAAAATTATATGTTTTACGTCATTACACCCGAATGCAAAAAGAAAACAATAACAGTACATAATATATCTCTTGAACATATTCACACATAGTAGTTCTGCTATGAATCCAGGATTTATACAAATATGACATTTAAGTATAAGAAAATTTAGTATACTTTAATTTATATTTGTATAAATACCTTTCAGGATGTTTGAGATAGGTTTTAACTTCATAGGAGTTAAGATGCAAATTTTAGATTTTGGGGATTTTAAAAAAAAAATTCAGGCTTAGCCAAATTTCAGGCACATGAGGGTTCCCTAGATTTATGAACAAGTTATGGAACATTGTGTTAATGCATGTGGAAAGTTATATGTTGTACCTTATGAATATGTATACATGGTTTTGTTGGCATTATAAGATGTTACTCATGTGATTTTAGTACTTTTCTCATGATAGAATCCATAATATAAGGCTAGGACTCGTTCCGGTGGCTTGAGTGCACCGGAGGGTTCCCTAGACCCATGAGATGTATCTTTCAAAAGTAATTGATGTTTTCATGGATTGTGTGTTTGGGTAGGGGAATAGGTACCCTAGGTGAGTGGCTCACCATAGGTGTTGGAACCCTAAAGTGGTTTCCAGATGAACCTATGGGTGGGTTAGTAAAAAGTGATAACCTAATAATGAATTCTAGGAAAGAGGGGGGGGGGGAACAAAAGATAATGAAACAAAATATATTAATGGCCACATAGTCCTTTTGGAGTACCAGGACCATGGGTAACTTCTAGGGAGGATCCCTATTGAGAAAGGGGGTACCGTTGTTACATGGTTGCCAGGAAGGATCCCAAAATACCAGATATGTGATGACACTCACCTAGAGGGTATGCTAGAAACCTAACCTTTGTGATTAGTAATGTGATATATTGTAATGTTTTTTATTTGTTTTCAAGTGAGGGTTTGTGAAAATTTAGAATGCTTAGGGCCTTGTGAGTATCTTGGTTCTATCTCCTAGCATAGGGGGTGGAACTTCACTAGTTTCACATGGTTGGGTGGCAAAAATATTTTGAGGTCCTGTTCGTGGTTCGTGACTTGGATGTGCTCTATTCTATGCATTAATGAAGACCTTTCTATTATCATTGTTACTGAAATAAAGATGTAAAGATATGTTGTAATGCCTTCAAGCCATTTTTGTACTTACTATTGTAATGATATTCATTATCAAAATAATGTAATTATAAAGCAAAGCAATGTAATTGGGAGGGATAGTTCTAGGGTTTATTTTAAGGGATATTATTTGAAAGATCAAAGTTGAAATGTAAGGTGTAAATATTGAATTACTCTCTCTATATCTCCTATGTTGAAAATAAAAGGAAATGTTTATTATGCTAAGGTTAAAATGTAATCTATAAGAATAGTTATTTGAATGTGTAGGAAAGAGAAATGAAATTGATATATAATTGTAAATGAAATGTTTTTTTTTACCCTACCTCTTAAGTTATGAAATGTGAAAGTAAAGAAAAGAAATGAAATTCAATTTGGATAAGTAATGTAAAAATGTTAATAAATGAATTCATTAAGGGAATCTTAAGGAAGGTAATTGTGAATGTATTAATGATGTAATGTAAGAAAAAAAAAATTTGTTAGTTGCAATTTTTGGTCATAAGACCTAATTCCTTATGGGTTCCCTGGCGGGGACATTACAGTTGTAACCGATGGAATACCAAACAAAACTATGTGAGGTTACTCGGTAAATGTTGACAACCTGATGCTCGACAACCAGCAACTTTGCTCGGCAACCATGCAATTTTTCTCGACAACTATGCAACTTGCTCGACAACTATGCAACTTTGACATTTTTTTAGGAAATGTTGCAAAGGAAAAATTAAATTGAATCCAAAGACTTAGGGGGGAATCTAAATATGACATAACCTAGGACTAAGGTTCAATAGCATCAAATTTAATCCTAAACTACTAAATACACCAAAATGATAGGATCTCTGGTTTTAATGGATTAAGTAGACCTTAAGGTTTATAGTGTACCTTAAGACCCTTAACCTTAAAAAGTATACTGAGATATTAAAATAGGATGATCCAAGGAATCATTCCTTTAATATTAAAACAAAATTGATCCTAGAATTGAAAATGCAGAGAAAACTATACTCTCACAGAATAAGCCAAGGGTGCTCAACACCATACTCCTCTTGAAAAAAGAAACTCAAGTCTCTTGAGTTGGTATGTCTGCAACTTTGAGTCCAGTATTTTCAATGTCTTTAGGTTTTAGCCATGAAGCATCTTCTAGGGGTTGGTTTTTGCTTTTGACTAGAAACTCATAGTAAGTCTTCCTTCCTGTTTGGCTAGCCACTCTCTTGTAAACAATGTACTCTATTTCTGGAGCAAGTGTCTTGGGTAAGTCCTGGAGAAATTTATCTGATTTTGGATCCTGATCTCCTATAGTAGAGACATTATAAATGGTACCTTTGAAAGAATAGATGTCAGCAATGTTGAAGATAGGAGATAAACCAACACTAGGAGTAAGATCAATCTTATAGGCATTGTTTCCACATTTCTTGAGAATTTTGAAAGGAACTAACTTATTCATCATTAACTTATTTTATTTCTCCTTAGGTAACCTTTCCTTTTTGAGATGAATCATCACCATATCTCCAACTTCAAACTACAAATCTCTTCTCTTTTTATCTACACATTCTTTGTATTTAGTGGATGTATGTTTCAACTTGGCTTGGAATTGTTCATGAATGTCCTTCATGACCTCAACAAAATCTTATTCTAGATAACTCCTCTTGGATAAATATTTCACTTCTCTAAGTTCCAAAATACCCCTAGGATGGTTACCATACACAATTTGGAAAGGGGTTAAACCAGTGCTTCTGTTCATTGAATCATTATAGAAAATTTTTGCTTGAGCTAGTATGTTATCACATGTAGTAACATGTTCTTGTGTGAGACACCTTATGAAATTCCCAAGAGACTTGTTGATGATTTTATTTTGACCATCTGATTGAGGATGGTAAGAAGATGAAAGTGACAAAGTTGTACCAAGTTTCTTTCGAAGTGTCCTCCAAAAGTGTCCTAAATACTTTGGATCTCTGTCTAAGGTGATGGAAAATGGTAGACTATGAATTATAACAACCTCTTTGAAGAACAAACCTGCAACATAAGAAACATCATGAATTTTTTTGGAAGGGATGAAGTGGGCCATCTTTGAAAATCTTTCAACAGCCACATACACACTTTCATAACCAGTCTTGGTCTTTGGTAGTCCTAAAAAAAATCCATGATGACTGAATCCCAAGGCTTAGAAGGGATGGGAAGTGGTGTATACAAGCCTACATTTGAGGTATGGCCTTTAGCCCTCTGATAGATCAAACAACTTTCCACAAAAATTCTAATATCTGACTACATTTTAGGCCAAAATGGAACCTTTTCACTAAATCAAGGGTCCTATCTATCCCAAAGTGCCCTGACAAGCTTGATAAGGCCGAGATAGGGCCATATAGTTTTATGTTTTCATATGTTTTATGACTACTTTTGAAAGACTTTATATTTTTTCATGATACTTTCCAGACTGTTTAATATCTTAGAACTGTTATATCTATGGGTGTATGCAAATATATGTGAAATGTTTTCAAAAAAAGTTTATAAATATGCTATCTATGTGTTGTATGGATATATGGAATTAAATCTGATACCTTTCTGTCTTACCTTAATTTGGGTGGGTTTCTTGTAGCCATATGGTGAAGAGAAAGGTAGTAAATAAACTTGTTATGAATTCTTTGTCTTGGATATGTACATGTGCTAACCCTTTTGCAGAGGCAATGGATCCATGAATAAGGAAGGAGTCAACATAAGAGGAACAGAGTAATGCTTTGAAAGGACCAACTGTTGCGGAACTCATAATGGTTCTACTACTGCGGGTGAGAATGAGTCCTATTGTGGATGAATCACAGCTGAAGTGGTCACGATGGAGTCAATCTAGTAGCAGCATGTTCCTAGATTTCATGAATGTATAAATGTAGTTTGTTCCTTTAGTTTAAGTTATTGGCCGTGTTCTTGATGACTGCCATATCCCTAATGTTGGGGAAGTCCTAGTCAATAGGAGTTTGTTTCAAGTTGTTGTTAAATAAGTTGGAAGTTCTATTCCCAGTAGTTAGTTGATAGATAGAGAACTATTATTACAGTACTCTGTTGTAATTTAGAAAGAGATATACAGTCTTATTTTCTGTATCTTGTGTAATCCATGTTTTATGAATAAATTATGAGAGCTTCAACTTCTAGTATCTGAGATCTTGTTTATTCACACTTCCATGGGGGCCCACATGGGAGGTGAATCTAATTTGTAGTTAAGTAGGTTGCAAGTTATTTCAGTAAGTAGGTTGCAAGTTATTTGAAGCAAGTAGGACTATGTTTCTCCTGCAGCCACTAGTAACAACACCAGTGGTTGATCCTATAGCAAAGGCACTTAGGTAGTTTATCATTCCTTCAGCATAGGATTAAACTTACTATTTCAGCAAGTCACTTCATCTTTAGATTACATTGTTGACATTTCATTTCCTAGTTTAGTTCCTTTCAAGCATTTTCCATTTACTATAATGATGACTTTTAAGATGGATTAGAGCATATACTTTGCAGTCACCATTTCAAGTTTACGCTCCCTGGTCGATAATTTAAATGAGTTCAACATCTTATTTCTGGTGGAAAGGATGCATAATCCTTAGCTACATAGGTATTATAACAAGCATTCAAAGCTCCCACAATGTTTTTCTTTAATAATATTTTCCCTCATTAAACATAGAGGTATACATAATTGACTGCCCTTAAACAGTAACCTTTCTTGAATGATAAACTGTGAGAAATTAGTATGATACTTGTCCCCTAATTGCTTGAAAACTTGATAGGATTCCTTAAACTATTAGAAAAAGTATTCATCTTCTAAGTATATATCTTTCAAAGTAGGAATGCCCACACTTTCCAACTGGATTTCTTGAATAAGTAGATTTTTCCTACCGAGAGCATAGACAACTTTATTAGCTACCCCTTTCTTATGCTTGATGGTAAAGTTGAAAGCTTGGAGATATTCCATCCATTTCAAGTACCTCTGATTCAATTCTCCTGTCTATTCATAAAACTCAAGGCATGATTGTCAGTATAAACAATAACCTCATGTGGTAATAAGTAATGTCTATATTTTCTTAAAGACTAAACCATAGCATATAACTCTAAATCATAAGTAGAATAATTTTTCTTTGACTCATTGAGTTTCTCACTAAAGAATGCCACAGGTTTACCCTCTTGACCCAAGACACCACCAATAGCTCTCTTGCTTGCATCACACTCTATTGTGAAAATCTTATGGAAATCAGGAAGGACTAGTATAGGTTGTTGTGAAACCCTTATTTTCAAATACTCAAAATACTTATGTACATTATCATTCCAAACAAAGTAACATTTCCTACATCCCTTTATGGTATCAATTATTGGTGCACTAACCCCACTGAAATTCTTAATGAATTTTCTATTGAATATAGCTAGTCCATGAAAACTCTTTACCTCACTGGCTGATTTAGGAGTTGGCCAATTCAAAATGGATTCAAATTTGGAGGGATCAATCTTTAAGTTTCCCTTTGAGATGACAAAACCAAGGAACACAAGTTCTTCTTGCATGAACACACACTTCTCCAATTTGATCATCAACTGTTCTTCATGCAACCTTTTCAACACCATATCCAATTGCATTATGTGATCATGTTCATTCTTACTGAAAATAAAAATATGATCTAGATATACAACAACAAAGTGATTAATGAAAGGTTAGATAACCTCATTCATGAGTCTCATGAGTTTTCTTGGTGCATTGGAAATAACAAAAGGCATAACAACCCATTCAAACAAACCCACATTGGTCTTGAAAGATGTCTTCCACCCATCTCCCTCTCTAATTCTGATCTGGTGGTAACCACTCTTCAAGTCAATTTTTGAATAGTACCTTGCACCTCTCAAACAGTCAATTAAGTCTTCCATTCTTGGCATGGGGAATCTATATCTGATAGTAATCTTGTTGATGACTCTTAAGTCTATGCACAACCTCCATCTACCTACTTTCTTATGAGCTAGGACTACTAGAATAGCACAGGGACTAATACTCTTCCTAATGAAACCCTTTTCCAACAATCCTTGAATCTATATATACACTTCTGCATTCTATTAAGGGGTTAAATTATATGAAAACTTATTAGGTAGTGTGGATCTAGGGATGAGGTCAATATAGTGATAGATCTCCCTCTTTGGTGGCAAATAATTTGTACTACTATCTGCAACTATGCCATTATACTTATTCAATAATTCTTGTACCTCCCTAGGAACAACATCTTTTCTTGGTTCTTGATTCTTTGGTTTCTTTTGGGACTCCATTTTAGGTTTTACAATGATGGAAAAACATGGTGTTTTATCCTCTTTAATAACTTTCATGAACTCCTTTTCACCTACCAACATCACACTATTAGTCATTGTTCTATCATTTCTATCATTTGGTAAAGGTGTCATTGTGAAGCTTACACCATTCTTGACTAGGGTGTAGACATTTCTCTTTCCATCATGTTGAGCATTAGTATCATATTTCCAAGGTCTCCCTAATAGGAGATGACAAGCATCCATGGTAACAACTTCACATAAAAATTTATCCTTATACTCCCCAATCTGAAAATCTACCCAACATAGTTCATCAACTAAGGTCTGTTGATCCTTACTTAACCAAGATACTTTATATGGATTAGGATATGGTATTCTTTTCAACCAAAGATTTTCTATCATTTATATAGAAGATAAATTCTCATTTGAACAAAAATCAACAATAACTTTACATACCTTGCCATTTACCTTACAAGAGGTCTTGAAAAGATATTTTCTTTGAGGTGACTCCTTATTGATGGGAATCTTCAAGAGTGTTTTGTTGAACATGATGAATTCTCCTTGTTCAGGTGTTGCAGGCCTTGAAGTTGTGGTGTGAAAAGAGGAAACACTATGATTGTCATCTTCTTGTGTCAACTACACCCTTCTAACTCATCTTCTTCCACCAAATCTCCCCCTACTGTTTGATCTCCCTCCTTTGAAAGTAACTTTGTTACTTGACTCTCCCTCTAATTCTTGATTGCTAGATTTGCCCTAGTTTCTTGGATATGAACCTCTGCCATTGAATCTTCCTCTACCTCTATTGTTTTGTTCTCCTTTCCTCTTCTATTTTTCCTCAATCCTAAGTGTCATATGAAAACATTTGTGCACTGGTTCCGAAATAAACAAGCTCATTTAATCTTGTATGTTGAACTTCAACCCATTAAGGTACCTTGCAAGTTTTTATTTTTCATTCACAGGGACTTTGGCCTTTAGTGTCATCTTATGAAATTCTTTAGTATAACTACTTACACCAAGGTCCTTCTGTATGAGATTTTGCAAATTTTTTTGGAGTGTAACTTCATAGTCTTTTGGTATAAATTGTTTCTTGATTTCTGATAAAACTCTCATCCATGATGAGATAGGATTCTTCTCTTCTTCAACTCTTTTAGTTTGTATGAAATTCCACCAACTCAAAGCTATACCTTTCATCTTGGCCTTAGAAATATTAAATTTTTGATGTTCAGGGACATCATCACATTCAAAGTTATTTTCCAAAGCTTCTATCCAATCCATGCATTCTTAATGGTTCATTTTCCCAAGAAACATGGTTATATCTTCTTTCTAGTCTTTCCCCCCAACTCTCTCAAGAGCTTCTAGAATTTTCACTTGTTCTGCAGGTATGCCTTTCCTTTCATCCCTTTTCATATCTTCTTATTCTTCTTCTTCTTCTTCTTCTTTAGAGTCTCCTTTTCCACTCTTCTCTTCTTGGAGGCTCTTCAACTTTTTTTATTTCTTCTTCCATAATTTTGTTCTTGGCTACTTGTTCTCTGACAATCTTATCCAACTCAACATTGGTTATTCTTGAGGGAACTTCTTCCCCTAGGGGGTCTTCTATCTTTTTGACCATATTTGTCTCTCCCAAGGTTCTTTTAGTGGCTCTTATGCCACCTGATGTAGAGCAACACTAGAAGAAGTCACAAAGTGAACCCAAGTGCTTAAACTAAGGCAACAAGTTAAAACCAATATTGTCCTAGAAATCCTTAGGATTTCATGGATGTATTTTAATGTTGTATTTCTGAATAATACATACATATGATGTATTCTTTTGGAGGCTTGTTTTTTGTTTATTGAGGGTTTTTTGTCTCACATTTTGTGGGTATGTTGTCTATTCTCTTGCACATGGATTCTGAGTACTTATTTAATAAATTTATGTTATGGGTTATGTTGAAATTGTCCTATGTTTGTTGTGAGTTTCCTTACCTTATGATACATGGGTAATTCATTAATATAATTCTTAAAGATGAAGCTTACTTTGATTGGGGGAATATAGTGTCAAATCAAATTCATTCCCAATTGGCTATGCTATTCAACACCAAAAATTTGTAAATCTCATCATTTTGGGTATAAATGAATGTCAGAAATGAGAAATTTACTAAATTGACAACTCATGGTATTAGAGGAGAGGATCTAGGAAAAAGAAAATTTTGGAGCTTTACCAATAGTTATAGATCGACAAGGTATAAAGGCAATTAAAAAAAGGGTGAATTATGGATTTTCATTCTATAATCAATCAATAAATAGGAGACACTAGGTATACAATATCTCAAGAAGATATGACATTGATCAAAGGTTGGGTATTTTAGTTCATATGATTCCCTGGGTCCTCATACATCAATTTGCTTTCAAAAGGCACCATTCCTCCTATTAGGTCTTGAAACATCAAGGAGATAAGAAAAATAATTGAATTTCACTTGAAGCTCTCATCAAGGTGTAATTCTAGAGTGAATTGCCATTTTTATCTAGAGTTTTTTGAGTTTCCCTCTTTTTAGATAGAAAATACAACTATAGAAGTTTATGAGGTACTCAAATTGAATGTTAGAATGAATTTAGAATAATTGAGAGGGGGGTGAATTAGTTATTCTTAGGTCCAGATGTGGCCATTTAAAACTTAATACCAATTTGAACAATTTAGATCTGTTGGGTAGCAATAATATAAAAGTGTGTAGTTTACTGTACTAATGAAATAAGCTTGCAGAAACTTAATAGTAAAACACAACATAAACATTCACATGATTTGACACCATAATTTAACATGGAAACCCAATATGGGAAAAACCACCAGTAACATGCTACCAAAGTTTTCACTCTTCTGAAGTGAGCTCTATTAGGAGCCAACCCTATTAAAGGTTACAAAACACACTGTCAAATGTGACCTGGTTAAAGGATTTAATCACCCTATCAGGAGTGGTCTTATTAGAGGACTTAGAACATTCCAATCTAAATGTCACCTTTCTCAAAGGATTTATACAATGACTATTAGGTCAACCTTGTTAAAGGATTTCAACATATACAATGGTTAGAAAGTAATCAACAGGTTTGATCTAATTCATACAACTTACATTGGAATCTAGATCCAATTCAGCTCTTATGCTAATTCACTGAGAGGCCTCTATTCTCATCTTGAACTCCAAATCTTCTTGGGAATTCATCAAGAAATCTCTCTCTACTTCTCTTCTCAGCCTTCTTTTCTTAGATCTTTCCAATCAATCAATTAACCATGCAATCCACTTTTCATAGACTACATTCACATCTATCCATGAATAACCCCTTGGGGTTATCATATACCTCTCCATTTAGGTCGGATAAATTTTTTTCCACTTAATCAAGATCATAGATCTTAGGTTAGGTCAGATCCAATGGATCTTTCCATCATTACATTACCATTTACTTCTCCAAAGTAGTCTTTAATTAAATCTTGAATCCATACATTAATTTTGGTTACCCATGCATTAAATAACGTGACTCAATCTTTAATTAACTTTACATATCCCAATAAAATCAACTAAGTCAGCCAGAGATCCCAAATCTCATCAATAATCAAAATATTGTTGCTTGGAAAACACTGTGTTCTTCCACTCGGTTGCCTCTATATTCCTCGGCATTTCACTGGTGCTCGATCATCACTAGCTTTGCTCGGGATCAACTTTGCATTGCTCAGCATCAACTTCTTAGTGAACTGTCAGTGAAAGATAAAGAACATATCACTTTGCCAATATGCCAAATGATCAAGTACCCTTGTGTTTATCCATAACTCAACCATTTCCCTTGGTCTTCTTGTTATCCTTTTCTTCACATCAATAGATATGGTACTCAAACAAATAGCAATAGTCTCACTAGTTAAGGTTTGACATTAATGACAAAACAATAATTGTTTCCATTGTAGCTTTCCAAAAAATATTTCCAACATATGTCCCTAGGGTAAATTTTGACCCAAATGAGAAGTTAATAAAATGCTTCCCATTATTTTTGGTGATCATGAATATGTACTAGAATAATTTTCAGCCAATTTGTATGATAAATTTTAAGTAAAATAAAGGAAATATTGTATGCTCATTGTCTATTAGTTAAAATAGTTTGGAAAATGGAATGATGTTCTATAATAATTCCCAAATGATGGAGAAATTTGTCTCCCTATGTATGAGATTGAAAAGATAGCTACTAAAGTGTTAGATCCCATCAGTTGGTATAAGAAGGAATAAATATTAATTGATTCTATTTTTAAGGTGGTGGACAAGAGAAATTCTTCGATAGAACATAGAATGAAGATTTATTGAGAAAGGGAAATGAGAAATATATTAAGAGATTGAGGCATCTTCCTCATCCATTCCTTAGGAGTATAAGAGCCAAAGAACAAGAAAGAAGCATAAAGAGAAGAATCTTGATTATCCCAAAAATATTATGAGGGAGTTTAAACAAAAATTCAAGAAAGTAGAACATAGAATGAATATTTATTGATAAAAGGAAATTAGATAAGAATAACGAGACTGAGGTATCTTCCTAATCCATTCCTTAGGAGTATAAGAGACAATAAATAATTCCAAAGGAAAGAATATCTATTATCCCAAAGATATTGTTAGGGATGTTAAACAAAAATTCAAGAAATCTTCTATTTTTATAAGGCTATAGATGTTGGAAATAATGTTGGATATATTTCTAGTTTTTCAAGTCTTGTTAAAATTTTGGTTCTCAGTGTCAGTTTGTGCAATATAATGTCAAGATCTGTTCAAGAGTACCATCATTTTTTCCTACAAATGTTGACTTCTAAGTAATGAATTACACAAATGGTGTAAAAATTTAAGCCCTAGGTCTTTTTTGTTCTTGTCATGCAAAAACCCTAATTCTTCGTAGCCTGGTTGTATTTTGAAGTTACTTTTTTCAAGTAGCTTAAGTTATTTTAAGTCATGTGCCCTTTTCATGTTTTTCTTAGTCACTTAATCTCATAACCATTATGGAATATTCATTTTGGTTTGGAGACTCAGCGCAAGCTTTAGTCGCGTAATCTTAAGAAGGAAAGAATATGCTCTCAAAGATTGTGAGATTAAACACAGGTGGTCAATCTTGATTAAATATTGTGGTTGGTGTGTGATCTCTTAATATACCCATGGGTTAGTAAATCATCTAGAAACTTTGAGTTTCATTCATTTGTGCAATATTACCAAGATCAAAGCATGGTTATTTCATTTTCTTAGTCGCGGGATCTCTGAATACATCTGGGGTTAAGTGAAATCTCATGAGATTAAGAGAGGACCATAGATCAGGATCGAGATGAGTGGCTGGTACTTAGTCTCAAAATAAATTGATGATGTCATGAAATGTCTGGAGATCTAGCAATAACCATAGATTCTTTGTTGATCTTGTGGATGGAATTTAATCATAGAATTAAAGTGCAGTTAAGTGATCATTCTCAAGATTAAGCACAAGTCGTTGGATTAAAGCATAATCAAGGGTTGATGCATAATCTCAGGAAGAATGGATCGAGTACAGAAAGTTTTTGAGACCTAACGCTGATCATTGATAGGGAAAAGATCTGAAGGCTAGCATGTAATCTCCAAAGAAATCCTGAGTTAAAAGATTAATTCAGCGACTTAGAAATGCATTTAGTCGTGTGATCTCGTAACAAATTGGAGTTAAGGTCAATGATTGGGAGATTCAGCACAGACCATAGATTCAAAAGAGGATCAAGGGTGTTCGCATAATCTCCACAAAAATTAACCAAATACCAAATGATTTAGAGACTCAGCACAAGCCATAGATCAAGATTTAATCATGGGGTCTGCATGTAATCTCACAATAAACTTAGGGTAAACTTAAGGTTAAGATAAGTTAACAGCTGAGTTGATAAAGTGAATCTGAACCATTTACATGATTCAAATCTAGCAGTGTGAATATAATCTTGGAGTAGATCCATGGTTATTTGAAATGATCAGCGATTTAGAGACTTATTCAGTCACATAATCTCCAGATAGAATTAGGTTTAAAACAAGGTCATTCTTTTGTCTTAGTCGCGAAGTCTCATAATGAAATTAGAGTTAAGCTAACTGTATAGCGACTTGGAGATGACCATTGATGAAGAAGAAGATCATGTGGTGGGTGTTGAATCTCATGATATAACCTGGGTCAAGATAAACTCTCGGCGACTTGGAGATGCCTCAGTTGCACAATCTCAGAATAGATTATGGTAAAACTATGGTAAAATTGTAAGGGTTTATTCTCGCGTCGTAAGGTAAAAATCCTAGCCTGTTAAAGAGGAAAGATTTTGACAGGGTGTAAATTTTTTTCTAACCTATGAGATAGTAAGAAAAACAAGCCAATCATATTGAGTTTAAATCTTTTTCGCATATAATAAGGTTTTAAAACTAGAAAAGCACTCATGACATTTCTCAATTGGCTTATTCAAATTTGATTACCTGTCAACCTCAAGTGCCAAAACTAAGAAATAATTGATGTCAAGGTACACAAAGTTATGGATGAAGTGATTGAGAAATGGTTTCCAGGTTCTCAACTAGACTGGTGCATTCAATTCTAATTGATAAATAGATGCAACCTTTGTTCATTAGTTTACCAAAGTTTTAAGATTATAGAGCCAAGAGATTGCATAAGTTTTAGAGCTTTAAGAAGTGAAGAATTGCTTGAATTTTAGAGTTATTAACAAGGAAGAACCTATATCTAAGAGAGGAGTTGTTTAGAGGAATATTCAAAATCAAAAAAATGATTCAAGAAGAACCAAGTGGGGCTTCAACCAGTGGGGCAAGTAGAGATGCAGAGGATGACCAGAAAGGAAAAAGGAACTACTCTGAAGAAATTGTTAGAATAGTCCCAAAGGATAACTGAGAGGGGGGGGGTGAATCAGTTATCAGTAAATTTAATTCTTTTGCTTCTTTAAATTCAGAATACAACAAAGTAAATTCTTAATCAGATAACACATTACACAACACACAATTTGATTACGGGGAAACCAAATGGTAAAAACCCTGGTGGGAATTATCACACACAATGAACTATACTTGTTTATGGTAATCCCTGTTAGAAGATATTTCAACCTTGTTAGGAGTTGTACTTTACAATGCAATAAGTATAGAGACCTGGTTGAGGGTCGGACCCTGTTAGGAGTCTTTTACAAATAACCATGTTAGGGGTGGCGGACTCACTGTCCAAAAGCTCACTGCTTGATGGTGAAGGCTACAACCTTCTGTATAATAGATATGCACTATATCTGATGATGAACTATAGAGTAGACCTAATATCTTGATTAGTTCAAGTGTATTACAATATTTTACTTCTTCTTCACATAGATTCTTGATGAATGAACGACATCTTATTTTTTGATCTGTACATCTTCTCTCTCTTTTTGTATCATTCACACTTAGCGTATCATAATTGAATTACTATAAGTATCTCTCTCAAAGTATGAGATCATGGGACCTGTAAGACAAATCTTCATAAAATCCTTTTCGGCTCTACTAAGCATGCAAGCATAATTACAACTGCGCAAGTTTAAACTGAATAGACGCGACGCTTCACTAAGTTGGCCTCACCAAATTAACTCTAACTTTGCAATCTTCTTGAAACACGTTTAGCACCTTTAGATGAATATCATCAACTCATAACTAAACATGAATATACACATGCACATCCTGAAGATAGGCGCAACTCAAGAAACACATTATATACTTCGGCCCTAAACAGTTACACTTCCAGAACTGTAACTGCTAATAACAGAGTTACATAAATTTAATGAAACATCATATCTGGGTCTGCATGTATGAAAATAACATAATAGACATGTTAAAAACATGTATCTATCCAAGAAATTCTTCATATCATCATTTTGATGAGTACATATAGAATTACTACTGTGTTTTATATGTTGTCATCAATGACAAACATACAATCAATCAACTGCTCGAAATCAAATCTCCAACAATC
Organism: Thuja plicata; assembly: GCA_018584345.1. Lineage (NCBI taxonomy): Eukaryota > Viridiplantae > Streptophyta > Pinopsida > Cupressales > Cupressaceae > Thuja > Thuja plicata. Next base: position 2,967,967 of record MU223404.1, on the reverse strand, counting down.
TCCCCCTTTGAAATTGATGGCAAAATATGATATCAAAAACATCCTCTATTCATGGTGTCCTCTTTCTTTTACAATCTTCTCAATATCCTCAACAAAAAATTTCTCTAAACTGCTGCAGTTCCTCTGACTATGTTTTTGTTCCATGTATATACTCCCCTAGAGTATAAGCTCCCCCTTAGTACATAATCTCCCTTACTATATACTCCCCCTTTGAAATCAATGGAAAAGGGTGCCATAGATTTTTAGGCACATGTACTACTCTAGAATTAGAGTAGTCAACCATTCATCAATCACTTAATGACTGATGTTCTTGCTACTTCTTCTAAACAGACTCAGGAGAGGGAATTACTCCCAACTTCTCCCTGAGATACTCAAAAGTATCCTTTGATAAGGGCTTTGTGAAAATATTTTCCAACTGTTCTTTGGTGCTCACATAGTCCATTTTAACTTCTTTGTCTGCAACCTTTTCTCTTAAAAAATGGTACTTGATCTCTATGTGTTTTGTCTTTGCGTGCATCACAGGGTTCTTAGACATGTTGATAGTGCTAGTGTTATCACAATGAATAACAATAGGATAATCAAACTTAATTCCAAAGTCTTTAACCATCTGCTTGATCCAAACCATGGTTGAACAATTTAGTGCTGCTGCAACATATTCAGCTTCTGCTATTGACTGAGAAATACAGTTCTTCTACTTGCTTATCCAAGAAACCAACCTATCTCCAAGAAATACTGCTCCTCCTGAAGTTCTCTTCCGGTCATCAATACAACCTACCTAATCTGGATTAGTATACACATGAAGTTGTACACTCTCAAATTTAGGATACCATAAACCATAGTCTATAGTTCCCTTTAGATATCTTAATATCCTCTTGACTACCATTAGGTGATTTTGCTTGGGTTCAGCTACAAATATTCCAAAAATGCCAACTGCATTAGATATGTCAGGTCTAGATTGAGTTAGATAAATGAGTTTACCAATCATAGATTTGTACAATGTCTTATCAACTGTTGTGGAATCATCATCTTTTGCAAGCTTTCTTCCTATTATCATGGGAGTGCATAATGGATTACAGTCATCCATCTGAAAGGTCTTCAGTATTTCCTTCACATATTTTGACTGAATAATGAATATACCTTTATCTGTTTGCTTTACATTTAGTCCCAAAAATATTTTATACGACCAATCATACTCATCTCAAATTCATTATGCATTTCTTTTGCAACTGTTGTACTGAGCTTGTCATTACCTCCAAAGATAATGTCATCAACAAATATGGCAACTAATAATAATCCATCAGGTGTCTATCTTGTGAATAGGTTATAATCTGCTACTCCTTTCTTGAATCCAATCTTGGTAAGATAACCATCAAGTCTCTCATACCAAGCTCTTGGGGCCTATTTAAGACCATAGAGTGCCTTCTTCAATCTACATGCCATGTCTGGTTTATCTGAAAGATTAAATCCTTCAGGTTGTTCTATGTAGACTTCTTTATTTAAGTCACCATTCAGAAAATCTGATTTTACATCCATTTGATAAACTTTAAAGTCTTTGAATGTTGCATATGCCAAAAACAATTTTATGGCTTCCAGTCTGCTCACAGGGGCAAATGTATCAATGTATTCTATTCCTTCTCTCTATGCATATCCTTTACATACCAATCTTGCTTTGTTTCTTACTACTGTACCATCTTCATTCATCTTGTTTCTGAATACCCATTTTGTTCCAATCACATTTTTGTCACTAGGTCTAGGAACCAAATGCCATGTATCATTTTTGATTATCTGATCTAATTCTTCTTTCATTGCATTCTTCCAATCAGAATCATTACAAGCATCTTCAACACTTAAAGGTTCAATCTGTGAAAGTAAACATACCTTTTCATCCATTGCTAGACTTTTTGCTTTAGATCTAGTCAAAACGTTGTTGCTCTGATCTCCAATGATATCATGTTTAGAGTGGTATCTAGATGTGAATTTTGGAACCTTAGGTGTGTCTTCTTCTTCTATAATTTGTGATTCTTCTCTACTACATTTTAGGGTCATTGCATGAGACATCAATGCAATCAAATATTTCTTCAATAACAGTATCTTTGCTGTTAGGCCTGGTTTCATCTTCAATCATAGGTGCATATTCATATTATATTTCTTGAATCATAAATTTCTCATCAATTTTTACATGAGTACTTTCAATTATCTTTTTCAATCTCAAATTAAAACATCTATATGCTTTGCTTTTTGTAGAGTAACCAAGGAAAATACCTTCATCACTTCTAGCATCAAACTTACCAACACCATCATCTCTCTTGATGTAACACTTGCTACCAAAGATTCTGAAATACTTTACTATAGGTACATTACTAAACCAAAGTTCATAAGGTGTCTTATCTGTGTCTGGCCTTAATTGAGTTCTGCTGATAGTATAGACTGTTGTGTTCATTGCATCTCTCTAGTAGGTGTTCACAACTTTTCCTTCAATCATCATACATAATGTATCAAGTATGATCATGTTCCTCCTTTTTCTAATCCTATTCTGCTGAGGGGTTCTAGGTGCACTCAACTGTCTTTTAATTCCATTTTCTTCACATTAGTCATAAAACTAATCATGACTAATCAGAGGTGAACTCTCCTCCTCTATCTGATCTCAGACATTTCAGTTTTAATCTGGATTCATTCTCAACCTTAGCTTTGAATATTTTGAACTTTTCAAAGGCTTCAGATTTCTCCCTTAAGAACGCAACCCA
>MU223404.1:2944307-2964482 GCA_018584345.1 Thuja plicata | reverse complement strand
TAGTTACACCTTCTTTAGCATGATAACATTCCTTCTTATATTTGGGTTTGTAATCAGATCTGAACTTCTTGACTCTTGTGGGACACTTAGATGCAAAGTGACCAATCTTGTTACATGAAAAACATTTAAATGGAAGTTGTCCTTCATATTTTCCATTTCCTTTCTTTTCTCTTCTAGCAATCATAGCAATGATTTCTTCAATTTCTTCATCAACTTCTTCTTTCTCATTATGACTGGAGATGTTTAAGGATTTCTAACCATGGACTGAGGCTTTGAAAGTTGTTTCACTTTTAGGTTCAGTCTTCAATCTTGATATTTCAAATGTAGAGATTTTGCTGATTAGAGTTTCTCTCTTGAAGTCTTGTGAGAATTTCATGGTTTCCTCTATAATACTTATCTTGTTTTCATAGTCTGATGTCAAAGTGGTTACCAGCTTGTCCATTATATCTTCTTCTGATATTTCTCCACCATCGTTTCTGATTCTAGAGACTACTTCATTTATTCTTTGATTGTAGGCTCTAATGTTCTCTTCAGGTAACATCTCAAGACTATTGTATTTATTTTTCCATGTCTTCCTGCGTGCATTCTTTGATTGAATATCTCCTTCAAACATATCTTCTAAATACTTCCATATGGTATATGCTCTGTCAATTTTCTTGATCTCAGAAAATTCACTGTCGGATAAGGCACTGATTAGGGCTTCTTTGGCAATTGCATTATTGGTAAATGTTTCCTTTTTTCTATTAGTAGCATCATCCTTTGCAAGGTCTTTCAGAGATGGAATTACAACTTGTGTGTAAATTTCAAAGATCTCAAAGCCAACACATTGTAGATGTGTTATCACTTTGTTTTTCCAATCCAGATAATTTTCTCCATCGAACTTAGGGCTTTCTTTTCTGAAGTAAGACATCTGATCTACCTTAAGCTGTTAGGCTTCTTCTCCAAGGTACTTGGCTCTAATACCAATTGTTAGAATAGTCCCAAAGGATAACTGAGATAGGGAGGGGTGAATCAGTTATCAGTAACTTTAATTCTTTTGCTTCTTTAACTTCAGAAAACAACAAAGTAAATTCTTAATCAGATAACACAGTACACAACACACAATTTGATTACGGGGAAACCAAATGGTAAAAACCCTGATGGGAATTAGCACCAACAATGAACTATACTTGTTTATGGTAATCCCTATTAGAAGATATTTCAACCCTGTTAGGAGTTGTACTTTACAATGCAATAAGTATAGAGACCTGGTTAAGGGTCGGACCCTGTTAGGAGTCTTTTACAAATAACCTTGTTAGGGGTGGTGGACTCACTGTCCAAAAGATCACTACTTGATGGTGAAGGCTACAACCTTCTATATAACAGATATGCACTATATTTGATGATGAACTATAGAGTAGACCTACTATCTTGATTAGTTCTAGTGTATTACAATCTTTTACTTCTTCTTCACATAGATTCTTGATGAATGAACCACATCTTATTTTCTGCTCTGTACATCTTTTGTCTCTTTTCGTATCACAATTGACTTGCTATAAGTATCTATCTCAAAGTATGAGATCATGGGACCCATAAGAAAACTCTTCATAACATCCTTGTCATCTCTACTAAGCATGCAAGCATAATTACAACCGCACAAGTCTAAACTTAATAGATGCAACACTTCACTAAGTTGGCCTCACCAAATTAACTCTAACTTTGCAATCTTCTTGAAACACATTTAGCGCCTTTAGATGAATATCATCAAATCATAACTAAACATGAATATACACATGCATATCCTGAAGATAGGCGCAACTCAAGAAACATGTTATATATGTCGGCCCTAAACAGTTACACTTCCAGAACTGTAACTGCCAATAACAGAGTTACATAACTTTACTGAAACATCATATCTGGGTCTACGTGTATGAACATAACATAATAGAAATGTCAAAAACATGTAACTATCCACACAAGTCTTCATATCATCATTCTGATAAGTACATATAGAATTACTACTATGTTTTATATGTTGTCATCAATGACAAACATACAATCAATCAACTGCTCAGAATCAAATCTCCAACATAATTTGTGGCTCTATTACCTAGGACTAACCAAAAAAAAAAGGTAAATGATGAATTACTCTCCAATGATATGGAAAATTGTAGAGATCTATGTACTCTAGGGGTTTTTGGTTCTCATATTTTCAATTACTTTTATAGAAATAAGGATAAACCAATTCCCATATCAAACCCCTGGACATTAGGTTTAGCAAAGATTATTGTCCCAGATATCTTCGTTGATGTAGACTTATTGATTGAGTTGGCTAGAAGGTATGATCATCTTTCTAAGATGATTAATAAAATGATGGGACAATCCTAGTTATTTTGGATAGGGCATCTTTCATGAAGGCCTTTGATATATACCATTCATGTACTACAGAGATTAACTTGACAAATTTATAGAATAGATATGTCATAGAAACCACCATTGTTAGAAAATTAATATAGGCCCATGTGCCTAAATCAAATAGAAATTACATAGTTTTTGTGCCAAATTATATCATGCCATATTTCTACAAATATTTAAGCTTCTATATGAATTATATTACTTATGGGCTATGTAGGGTTTTGGGAGTAGATGAGGGCAGTGAAAGGTTGTCTGTAGATCTTCTAATGATTATCTTGAACCTCCAAAATTTGCATGTCAATACTGAATTTGACTACATCCAGTATGTCATTAACAAGATGCACCAAGGGCTTATAGATATCCAAAAGCAATACAACCCCATGTTCTTGCATTATTCTATTTTAATGCATCTAATCTTGTACGTCAATATCAATAGCATGAATACACAAAATTTGAGACCTGGGATACTTTTCCATGGCCAATCAAATCCTGTACAACTCGGGTTTAGGGTTTAGAATTACACCTCAAATGAAAATGAGTTTTGTGGTTTTTCAAAACTGGATTTCTTGTCCAATTTTAGGTTTTCTAGGTGTGAATGTGACAAGATTGCCAATCAAGGTGCTACAAATTCTCAGACCTTGTCAATTTGTGGATAAATGGGCAGGAGATCATAGCTGGGGAGATTTTTAATATGCAAAGACCTTTACTTTAATGAGGGTTTATGGATGTTCCCAACCCCCATACATAATTCTGCACTATGTGCCTCCCATAATAGCTATAATGGAGTTCATCTGGCAGTTGATGTGGATAGATAAAGAGCATCTAGCTCCCCATAGGAAGGGTACTTTTACACCTAGGCAGTTCAAAGTTTATAATTTCATAATTGGCAAAATGAACAATGGATTCAATGAGAAAGTGGTTGGGTCAGTACAGAATGAACATGGCCTTATACTCATGTATAGACCTAGAAGACTTTATCAAGAATGCAAAGAAACTGTTGACCCCAACCATAACTACTATCAAGGAGCATGAGGAATGTGTAGAAGAAGACCTCATAAGAAACATCTTGGAAGATGATGAAGTAGCAAGAAGGGTCAATCAATACCAAGAGTTAATGAGCCTGGAGCAACAAATCAAGAAAAAAGGGATCCCCTTTGGAGGTTTCTTTCCAAGTTTACCTTATTTACAAATACTTACAAAAATGATGAAGTCTTGAGATAGTACGGCCGACGGCAGGGCAGGATACAGGACATTACTGTATACACGTGGATCTGTTATGAGGCACCATTGTGGGGTGCCCAGTTGAGGTATGAGACAGCCCACTAGGAGATCTAAGACATGGTTGGGGTAGATTAGGATCTCTGCCTGGATGTTGCAGATGTAGGTTGTTCAGATGGATATATAGTAGAGATGCTTCAACAGCCTTTTCCTCATTTCACAATGCTAGAGGAGGTCATTCCTCGCATAGAGGAGCCTATATATTATGATCTAGATGAGCGCCCGACTAGAGGGAGAGGAGGAGCTTAGAGAGATAGGGGCATCGATAGGCATGGAGGGAGAGATGGAGGCAGAGATGGAGGTAGGGATGGGATGCATCCTCCTCTAGATGAGGGGGATGATGGTGGAGATGATAGGGGTGGTGGTGTTGTGGGTGACCACGCAGATGTTTCTAGTGGTAGTGGAGAGGTTCGGCACACCTGATTCAGATTTGTTGCTTCCTGGATAGATCCAGGTCCATTACTTATACGGGATCAACAAAGGCAGCAAAGGCAACAGTAGCAGAGACACCCCGATAGATCTCATGACAGGGCCTCAAGATAGGGGTTCTGGTAGGGGTTCTGGTAGAGACAGAGACCCAATTTCTCAGTGTAGGCTCACTGCAGCTGAGTCTATGATTTATATATTAGATGCATTTCTCACAGATAGGGATAGATAGATGGAGAGACTCAGGACATAGCGAGATATGCAGGCTCATACTGCTATTCACAGGGCCAGAGAGCCACTTATTATTACGCTCTTTATCATGCAATAGTTCAAGAGGGATAGAGACCAGTGCCTTTTTCATGGTTGGCCCAGCAGTGAAAGGGGGCCATGCCTCCTCCTCCATTTGTACCACCTCCTCCTCCTCCTCAAGATTAGGGAGAGGGGGGAGCTAGACCTGATATTGTATTTTTTCACATATGTATATTGTATATCTGGATCCTTCTGAGATCTTTCTTTTGTATCTCACACACACACACACACAAATATCTAATTCTTTCTGAATCTCTGATACTCTTTGTGTATACTTGTGCCATTTTTTTTGTACCATGTTGAGTTCTCTCTGCTTTGGTAGATTTATTTGCACATGTGATTATATTTTGGTCATATGATGAGTTAGATTTAGATGATGACATCATTTATGCATATATGATCTATCACTGATATAAATATGTTTCAAATGATATTACGTGAATATGCAAATGTATTTTTTTAAGTTTTCTTATGCAATGTAAAATGTATGGATGCACTTAGGATGTAGAAATGGAGTGCAATGTGTAAATTCTTTATTTTTCTATTTTCTTTTGTTTCAATTTTATGAATTTAAAATGTATGTTATGGATGTGCAATGATATTGATATCAGTAATAGTAAATGGATGTAATTAACTTGGATTTAGAAAAAGAAAATAGAAATTATTTTTGAGCACAAATTTCCTTTGTTATGCTGTTTTAAATCCATCATTCAATCTTTAAATGCCGCTATATGCAAACTTTTAGGACTTGTCACTGATTTGTAGATATTGTAGCTTTTTATCATCATTGGGCACTTTTCAGAACAAAGACCAACTAATAGTACAACCATCACTAATACCCATTGATATTATGAAAGTATGAATACTATGTTTTATTGAAATGTTAGAAATAGACTTAGGTATCAAGGCATAGAAGCCAGGATAACACGATAGTCACATTCATTTCTAATATATCAGACTCTGTGTAAGGCAAGATATTAGACCTGCAATGACCTTGAAAATTCATATCCTTGGGTACATTATGCTTTGCATACCTCAGTGAGAATCTGAATTAGAGAAATAGACAAGGAAATTGTTCCAAACTCATTGTGGTTTACACATAACAAAGATCAAGATATATGCGGCTATCCACCCATAGTGGCAGATCTTACCATAAACATCTAAGTTAGGTGAAATTTATAGGATCATTTGGAACAATCACCATATGTAGAAAAATAAGAAAACATTATGCCCCCTATCCTTGTGACTCTTTGTCTTTTCTCAGACGTCATGGAGTAACTCAGAAGACATAACAACTATCAATTTTGAACCAATCAAAGAAAACTCATAACTGCTTAGATGCCCCCAGTGAAAACATCATGGGTTTATAAAAGAAACTGTGTTTTAGGTAGTATTGAGAAATACTATTGATTCATTTTCAAGCACAATAGAGATTCATCAAACAAAAAGTTAGATTTTAATCAATATGTTTCCAATGTCTGTGTACATCATTTTTTCTATTCACAATCCAATGTAGGTCTTAGGAACACCATTAGTGCCATGTTTGTGTCATCCTTATTTCGTGAAAGTGAGCGTTTGGTGAAAGCATGGAGAAGCATCATATCACAAGAAAAACCATCCTATGATGACTAAGCAGATGCAACCTATCATACTAACAAATATGCCCCCAGTGCAGAATGACTTGATCCTAAGATAGAAATACAGACAAATCCCAAGCGAGGATAAGATAGTTGTGTAGGAAATAGAGTTAATGTTTTAGCAAAGGTGTAATTGTGAAGGCTTAGTATTAACAATGTATTGATAGATGGAGTGCAGAACACAAGTGATTCCTGATTTCCAAGTTTTCACCACTTGACAAGATCTTTTCTTTCTCTTTTTTTGATACCAAGATGCCCGTTTTACCAGGCTCTCATCAAGGCACTTTTCTATTTTTTAATTTTTTTGCTATTTTTTCTTTTTTGAATGTTTTTGTAGTACCAAGGTGCCTTTTTACCAAGTTTTCACCAAGAATACCCTTCTTCAGGACTTTTTCCACTTTTTTTGAATTTCTTTAGGATCAATTTCTGAATGTTTTTGGTATTTTCTAAAAATTATTTCACTGTACAGGCTCTGCTAGCTGAACATCAAGTGTAGAACCACTTCAAATTTAGAGTATTGATAGGATCTGGAAGGACATCTCCTTTAGGTGTAGCCAGTTGATAGGCTCTAGGCCCAAAAGTAGTAGTGATAACATAAGGTCCTAGCTAGTTAGGTTCAAATTTTCCTTTCTGCTCTCTGTTAGGCTGGTTCTTAGGATTCTCCTTTAAGACGAGATCCCCCACTTCAAATTTTCATGGTTTAACCTTTTTGTTGTACCCTTTGGACATACGTGCTTGGTACACTTTTAGATGATCGAATGCCTGTTGTCTGCGCTCATCTAGTAGGTCTAAAGAATTCACCCAATCAATGTGGTATTGCTCATCAGTTACAAGACTATGTAAAGATATCCTCAAAGATGGGATTTCAACCTCAATAGGTAGTACTGCTTCAACGCCATAGACTAGAGAAAATGATGTGGCTCTCGTTGGTGTTCTGATGCTTGTTTTGTAGGCCCATAATGTTGGATTTAGTTGTAGATGCCAGTCTTTGCCAGACTTACTTACAGTTCTGTGTAGGATTTTGAGAATATTCTTATTAGATGCCTCATTCTATCCATTACCTTGAGGATAATAGATTGAGGATCAATGTTGAGTGATGTGGAACCATTCACAAAGGTCATCAATGTCTTGATTTTTAAATTGGCCCCCATTTTCTGTTATAATTGAAGAGGGTATCCCATATCTACAGATAATGTAGTTCAGAATGAACATAGCTACCTATTTGCCAGTGGCTTTGATTAGCGACACAGCCTCGACCCACTTCATGAAATACTCAGTGGTCGTAATGATGAACTTGTGTCCATTTGAAGAATTGGGATATATTTGTCCAAGTCAAAGGCCCATTGTTGAAATGGCCAATGTGTAATGAAAGGTATGAGTTCTTTGGTAGGAGCATGGATGAGATTTCCATGTGTCTAACATTTAAGACATGTTTTGGAAAACTAAATAGCATATTTTTCAATGGTAGGCCAGTAGTAACCTACTCTTAGCAGTTTCTTGGCTAGTGAAAATCCGTTTGAATGTGATCCACATACACCTTCATGGACTTCTTTTAATGCGTGATCAGAATCTTTGAGTTCTAAACATCTAAGAAGCATACCATCAAGACCTTGCCAATATAAATTATTAGTTATGAGGACATAACATGATGCTATCCTAATGAAGGCTCTTTTCTCATTTCTGGATAGATCATTATTAATAGTTTTGTCAGTGAGATAGGTAATGATATTGGCATATTGAGATTGGTTTGGGGTGTTCAAAGCACAGATTACTTGGTATTCAGGGGTATCAAAGGCAGGATAGGAGCGTTCTTCCACCAAGAAGTCATATCAGAATTGATGTTCCTCTAGTTGTAACATGGACACCAATGTAGCCATAGCATCTGTAGCTTTGTTTTTTGTTCTGGGTATTTGCTGGAATGTGATGAAGAAAAAGTAATTTTGTAGGTCATCAACCAGTTGCTTTTAGGGTGTCAAATTTTCATCTTTCATCTGGTAATCTCCATTTACCTGATTTATAATGAGCTAGGAGTCACCATACACGTGTAACTCTATAATCCTCCACTCCATGGTGAGCTTAAGACCATTTACCAGTGCCTCATATTATGAAATGTTGTTCGTGCTTGGGAACATCAATTTGTAAGACTTGGGTATCTTGTAGCCTTGAGGAGTTATGAACAGAACCCTTTCCCTAGAGCCTTGTTATGTGAAATAACCATCAAAGTACATCTTCCATGGGTACTCAGTTAGATGCATAATGGTCTCATCAGGAAATTCAATCTTTAAAGGTGCATCATCTTGAAGTGGTGAATTAGATAGTTGATCTGCGAGGACTTGTCCTTTAATATCCCTCCTGTCTACATACTCAATGTCAAATTCACTTAGAATGAGGACCCATTTTTCTAGATGTCCTGTTAATGTTGTTTTTCTTAAAATGTACTTCAGAGGATCAATCTTAGCAATGAGCCTTACTGTATGTGAGATCATGTAGTGTCTTAATTTTTGTGATGCGAAGATGACTACTAAGCATTCTTTGTCAATAATGTTGTAATTGAGCTCATAGGAGACTAGCATTCTACTGATGTAGTAGATAGATCTTTCTTTCTTTATTTCATCCTCTTGTGCTAGAAATACTCCTAGTGATGTAGCTGTAGCTGAAATATACAGGAGTAATGGCTTTCCATGAATGGGCACCATAAGAATAGGAGGAGTAGCTAGGTACTCTTTTAGTTCTTTGAAGTTGGATTTACAGTGATCATCCCACTTGAAGGTCACCCCTTTATGTATTAATTTGGTAAAGGGTTGCACTCTATCACCAAGTTGTGACATGGACCTCCTGATTGATTGAAGTCTCCCCTGTAATGTCCTCATTTGATTGATGTTGCGTGGAGGAGTCATCTCTAGAATGAATTTTACTTTTGCAGGATCTACCTCAATTCCCTTCATTGAGACAATAAACCCTAAGAGATTTCCTAATTGGACCCCAAAGGCACACTTCTTTGGATTGAGCCTAAGTTGAAATTGATCCATTTGATCCAATATCTTTTGTAAATCAGCAATATGAGTACTCCTCTCTTTGAATTTAGCTAAGGTGTCCTCCATGTAATGCTCCATGTTTTTATGCATCATATCATGGAATATAGTAGTCATTTCTCTTTTATATGTAGCACCAAAATTCTTTAACCCAAATGGTATGACGTTCCAAAAAAATGTGCCCCATGCGCATGTAAATGCAGTCTTCTCTTGATCCTCGGGGGCAATTTTTATCTGATTATAGCCAGAGAAACCATCCATTAATGAATACATTTGGTAGCCTACTGTGAGTTCAATGATCATGTCAATATTAGGTAGTGGGAAGTCATCCTTTGGACATGCCTTGTTTAAGTCTCTAAAGTCTATATATATCCTGATAGACTTATCAGATTTAGACACGGGGACCACATTGGAGATCCATCCTGCGTAGGCAATGATTCTGATAAATCTAGCTTTGAACAATTTCTCTAGCTCTTCTTTTACTAGAAATGCAAAATGATGATGCATCTTTCTAAGTTTTTATTTCAGGGGCTTGATCCTAGGAGCTATAGATAAGTGGTGCATGATTAGATTAGGATCTAGTCCAGGCATATTCCTTTAAGACCATGCAAAGTTGATCTTCTTTTCCTTCGGGAACTCTGTGAACTATGTCTTCTCCTCTTCTGACAAAGATTGTGCTAGGTGTACTATTTGAGGATCTTCAATTGTGCCCAAATTAATCGGTTGTGTTGGTTCTATCAAAACTAAAGACCTTTCCTGAAAATGTTCAGGGAGGATATCAAGAATCTCATCCTTCGATGCCTCTGAGAGGTTTTCACCACTAGATATGTCTTTTGTTTTTACTATTTTAGGATCTGACACTGCCACAATGTGGTTTTCACCATCAGTTACCTTTTTCTTTTTATTTTTAAATTTTTGACTGAGAAACTTGATATCCTCCTGTGACATGTTCACGGTCCTTGCATTGGTGGAAGAAGGGTAAGGTTCACAAGCATTGAGATAGAAGGACAAGGTGTAGTCATTGGGGAATTCAAGAATAGGAGTAGGGTCTATATTAGTCCAATCAATTAGATATGGGTTTATTAGGGACACGGATTCAGACTTTGGAAAGCACAACAACGTGTTAGTGTCAAGACTATTAACTGACATGACATATTCTGTTAAGTCAATTTCTTCGATATTTAGATCAATAAGAGTTAGATTGTCATAAAAAGGGTCATTTTTATTTATATGTGGACCAAAATCTAGTGACTTGTCAGTGGAATTGTCATCTTCATCTCTCTGTAAAAGGAGGCTTCTTTCTTGTTGCCTCTGAACTTCTACTAGACTTAGGAAAGCACCAGTCTCTCCATCAATGATGGGGAGAAGGAACTCTTCCTCTGCTTCAGGAATATCAGTGTTGTTGGGAGTGGTGTTAGAATGTTCACAAGGTGTTGAGGGAGCCACAAACATGTGAATTGTATCTATTTCAATGTTTTATGTGGTGATAGATAGCTCATCCCATTCATAATTATGAGAGTTAGTGATTTCGTCATCAAATCTGTTTAAGTATTCCGCAATAGTTATCTGATGTACTTGGTTAGCTATCTATGGATCAAAGTCTGGTAGATCAAGGACATGTGTGATTGTGACTAACTTCCCCTAGTTAGGAGGTAAATCCTATTGTCGAGGTGTGTCTTGAGTAACTGTTTCTATCAATGATATCTCTGGATCAGCTGTTGTTATGTCTCTTATCTCTTGAATAGGAGGTTGTGTTAATAAAGGGGTGTGAAGATCTTGTGGTACCTCAAAGCTTGGTACATAGTGATCTCCTTGATATTCAGGATTCTTTGTTCCAATATGTAATAATCTTTCGTAAGGCCATGGTTCTAACACTATCTCATATGTTTCATCACTCCCTTTGTCAGAGATCAAACTATCTTTTGAAGCAGGTTTGCCAGATTCAGTATTAAAACCTAGTCCTATTTTGTCTCTGGTATTCCTGAACTCCATGTGTACAGGTTCAATTAGTCCTCTTCCTATATTTCTTAGAGGTCCTTTTCCTTTTTACACCATTTTCTTGAGGAGATTGTACCCTTTTCCATATTGTTCTAGAGATATTTCTACATGTTTGACCTCAGTTCCTATTGGTTCTTCTTTGTAAAGACATTCAAAGACTGCATGTTCTTCTATGTTATGCCTTTACCATGCCAATTGCTTTGTGGATTTTTGGCTCCTTAGATGCAGTAGGTGTGAATGTCGAGGAAGGTTTTCCATAGGATCTTGGTGACACTGGAAGTTCTGTCAGTGATGGAGTCAGGTCCAGTTTGTATTCTCCCATACCTATTTCTTCAAATTTTAAGGTTTTTCCAAAACTCTTCATAACCATGTCCTTGGTAGTCTCAGGAGAAATCTCATCCATAGCCTCTTTTTTATGTGGAATCATACTACCTGCTTTGATATTGTTACAAGTATAATTAGCATCCACATGAATTGTCACTTCCACCCCATTATGTGCAAACTTGATACATTGGTGGTAAGTAGATGGTACAACTTGCATTTCATGAATCCATGGTCTCCCCAATAGGATATTGTAGGCCAGGGGTAGATCCAAAACTTGACATACGACATTCCTTTCAATTGGTCTGACCTGAATGGGTAGAACAATAAGACCTTTAGAGGATCTTTCTTCCTCATCATAAGCCTTGATAGTTATTTTGCTTCTAGATTCAATGGTCTGTTATGAAAGACCCAACTTTCTGATGAGATTAAGTGTATAGATATTCAATCTTGCACCTCCATCTATCAATACGCATCTAACATAGGTTTTATGAATGAGGACTTCGATATGGAGAGGTTGATTATGTAGATGGGTCAATGACTTATCATCCTCTTTAGAAAAGGAGAGGTAATGTGGTGCTGAGATGTGATTGACCATCGCTTGGACTTTTTCTATATCAAGGTCCTTTGGTACATTTGTGGCATGTAAGGCTTGTTCTAGGATTTCCCTATGCACTGTGGATATTTTGAGAAGCTCAAAAATGGAAATTTTGGCAGAGGTTCATTGCAATTGGTCTACCAAGTCATACTTTTCTGCAAGAATAGTAACCACATGTTTCACTGCTGGTATAGGAATAGTAATGATAGGAACCTTGGATGTTGATGCTGGTTTTGGGGAAGAATTGCGTCCTTTGATCATAACTTGTGCTTGGCTCTGAGTTACCACATTCGATTGGAAAGAAACACCTTTGATTGTGACCACATTAATTGATTCAGTTTTAATGTCTAGCATATTGATCACATTATCATTATTGGAGTAGGTTTAGTTTACTTCATTAGCTTTTTCCTTTAGATGTTTCCCCTTTGTCGTAATTAGGAAATGGTTTATTGAATGCTGTATGATCTTCATTGGTAGTGTGTCCTTCCACTTTGATCTTTCCTCCTTCAATGAGGTCTTGAATAACATGTTTAAGCTTAAGGAAATTGTTAGTTTTGTGTCCTTTGTTCTTGTGAAAGACACAGTGGGAATTATCATCCCGCCACCTTGGTTTGATTGTTGGTTGCCATGGTTTGGAAAATGGGATTGTGAGAACTTTGTTGTCTAGAAGTGTCTTCAAAATAGTCTCGAGAGGCTCTCTCAAAGGAGTGAATGTTCTTTGAGGTTTTGAAGTCCATGTCCGACCCTTTCTATTATCATTGTTTTCTTTGGGTATGGGGGTTTTTACCTTGGAATCCTTTCTTTCTTGCATACTGTTGGTTAGATTGAATACTTCAGGTTTAGGACCAACATTGGATGCATCTACTACGCTATCGTTGACAACATTTTTTTTTTTCTTCCACCACTTAGGCTTGGAGTTGGATTTATTAGTTTTGTTTTCACTTGAAGAGTGATCTCCCCCTTTCTGACCATAACTTCTTCGATACGGAGGGCATTTTTAATCATCCTGTCGAAACTAGGGGAATCTTGCATTTGCAATGCGTAGTTCAATTCTGGTATCAATTTATTGACAAAGATTTCAATCTTCTCCGATTCAGGGATAACTCTTGAGTACTGTGCAAAGATTTTCCTCCATCTTTGAAGGAAGTGTGTAAATGATTCACCAATCTTTTTTTTAGTATTCAATAGATCCATCATAGTCACACCATGTTGGATGTTGTAGGAGTAATTTTGAATAAACTGTTAAATCAACTCCTCAAAAGTTTTGACCTTGGGTGTAAGTTTTGAGAACCATTCCATGGCGTTGCCTCCTAGACTTCCAGGAAATAGTCGCATGAGGTAAGTAGGTTCATGCATGTACTCTATTCTAAGAGCACAAAACTCTCAAACATGGTCATGTGGATCGGTCTCTCCCATATACTTGTCGTATTTTGGCCATGCCACATTGGGAGGGAATGGAACCATAGTGATACTCTTGTCGAAAGGAAATGGACAAATGGAGTCCATTGAGTACTTCATTTTGGGTTTAGCCTTCTCTTCTTGAGATTCGCAAGCTCCATTTGCATTAAGGTAAGTTGTTTGGCGAGAATAGAAATAGGAGTCGGTATCACCTTTTCTTTTAGTTGTTCCATGTCATAATCCTTGGGTAATTTTACACCAGTGGGTGCTAAATGGAGGAAGTAATTCTCTTTATCCTCATCAGTCATCTTTTCCAGTATCTTGTGGAACCTCTTGCTCTATTTGAGTTTATCGTACTCTTCTTCAGTGTTGTCTTCCTCACTGCCTGATTCAAATAGAGGATGTTCAAATGTGGGTTCTTCATTTTCATTGATATCTTCATACTTTTGGCTTTTTCTATTGTCATATTCTTCAAAATATGCACTCCATTCATGAGTGTTTCTATCCATTTGTGGAGAGTCTAGATCGAGTAGGGAACTGCGAGATGTTTCTCCCTAAAAGTGTAGTGATTTAGGAGGCACTTTCAATCCTTTAGAGGTGTACTTGTTACATCTTGTGTTAACCATGTATCTGTATCTCAACTTCATCAAATTTTCCTGAGAGGGTCAGGCATTATTTTGAATTGTTCAAGTGAGTGTGTCTAGGTGGAAGTATCATTTGAGTTTTGGTGGAAGTAAATGATTCCAGCATCAAAGCGTTAGAATTCTCTGATAGTGAGCTAGGAACCAAATTGTTGTAAAAAGAAAATAGACCACATGTATTGAAACAGATTACGAGAAACTAACCAGACAAGCAAGGTAGACGTTTGAAAAAGTATTTTGACACAGCGACAAGGAGACCAGAAAAGAAAATAGGGATAGACTAAAGAGCCAAAAGGGTATCCAAATAAACTAAGACTTTCTGAGAAACTATTCTGCAAGTGCCCACTATCCTAGATGTGAGATCCTAGATGCGAGCCTAGAAATACTGGCTGCGAGCTACTAACAACCCTAGATGTGAGCTAGAACCCTAGATGTGATAATGTGTTAACCAGATGCGAGCCAAGATACTAGATGCAAGCCAGGATACCAAAAATGATTTAGGAAATATGGGATGCAATTTTTTGATGTCTCTGTCAGATTTGATCAGTTTTGAAAAATTCATTTTGGAAGTGCGTGAAGTTTTTCTGATTGCAGTTTTGCATTCTGAGACTTGTCAGTGGATGAAAACATGTGTAGACCCAGGATTGAAATTTGTTGCTTGTTTTGAAAATGTTATCCTTTTAGTGATTTTTCAGTTATGTCAAGCATTTTTTCATTGTTAAAGGGTGAAACAAGCACACATCTTATCCCTATTTTCTAGGTGGAGGATGAAAATCCATGATGGTTGACTTACGTACACACTCAAATGCTAATCTAAATACAACCATCACCAAGCACACAATGGATCTAGTCATGATGTTGTATTAGCTGACTCCAAACGCAAATGAGGGCATTGTATGACGAGTGTCTTGAGGCAATTACTTTTTACCTTGCACAAATATTATCACCCTTTCGGGGATGAATCAGGAATTATGTCAGTTTAAATGTTATCTATTATTAGGCAATCCATTTGAAACCACCCCCCATATAATTTCACAAGGAAAAATTGAGGCATATAGCTCTATGAGTACTTAAGTATATGTAGTCTCACAAGAAATATTCAAGCAACTCCACTCTACACATACCCAAGCATGTTCAAGGAATGATTTCAAAATTCCAGGAACAAAACCAATTCCATCTTCCGAGGCTTTGGCCTATGCGGAAGTAATTATTTATAGTGACTTGGAAGGGTTGGCGTAAAACCTGTCCTCACTTGGGTCGTTCCCAGGAGATTTTTTCCTCAACCAAGAGGCCCTTTACTATTAAATAAGTGTACAAAGGATTGGCGAGCGTAGGACATCTAGATTTCTAATTCTTCTGAAGAAGAGCATACTCTCCTAAGCCATGTCATTTTATCCCAAAATAGTTTCAAACAAATAGTTCATTCCCTCAAGCAATGTTGTGCTTGACTTAAGATGTTCCTACTTAAGGAAAAGAGAATGCTTGAAAGTAGATTTGTGTTGTTCAATTTAGCCGCAATATTGAAATGAGTAGCTTATTCAATTTATGATCCCCAAAATTAGACAATGTATTTGTTCATTTAGTCCACAAATTTAGTGCTTTGAGTTGTTCATTTACTGTCCAAAAGAAATTTAGTTATGTTTTCTTGGTTCATTTATCTCCAAATTCCTTTCAACTCATAAACTGATGTGTGAGTTTCTAATTTTACTTAAAAGGAAAAGAGCATAGTACTCTAGTCAGTTTAGTAGAAGATTAGAAAATTTTATTAGTGTAAAAAGCATGTAAAAATAGAGGTCAAGATGGGGGTTAGGCAACCTAAAAACTCACGTTAGTATTATTTTTCCAACTCTCAAGAAAAACCTTTGATGGCAACTTGCAAACACTAGTTAGGTTGCTTTTTAAAAGACAAAAACCACAATGATCAAACTATTAGAAGTTAGGCAAATGAAGTATGCAAACTTTTTAACTAGATGTGAGTCTAAAATAACATGATGTGATACCATATACCAGATGTGATCCTTTTTCACTAGATGCAACTGAATGTTTCTCAGATGTGATTCTAAACCAAAAATGATCCGGGAAATCCCTGATGTGAGCCTCATTTTCTGCGGTGCGAGGGTGTATCTCGGATGCGAGCCAAAATGACCAGATGTGATTCTGGACCTGAAAACTGGGAGGAAAGATTAGTGAAAAATGAGGTCAAATATGAGGCAAATCTCAAATTGTGCCCTACGGTGGATGCCATAAATGTGTGTGTTAAAATGTGCACCTATTATTTGCAACACAAAACATCAACAGATCATTGCGTTAGTGGAAAACATGGTTAAAAGAGCATATAAAATACTAAAATCGACCTATTGATTTCTAACTAAGAAGAGTATGATAAGAAACATAATAGCCCTCCGATTATGCTACTATTAATGACATATACGACTTAGCATGAAAGATTTGTGTTAAAAGAAACTAAATGATAAGAAAACATGCATATTTAACTCTAAAAATGAACATAATAACAATGCATGAACAAGAGAAACTAAATGAAATATGAGTCTATAGGAATCCTAACAGCATAACAATGCATTTTCAATATAAGTTATGGGCTTATTTGTGCTCAAAAAAACCTTCTATTTATAGAAGAATGAGGAGAGAGAGGGGGGACAAGGTGCATTAATGGAGTTGAAAAAGTCATTAATGAAGTGTAAGAGGCATTAATGCCTTGGGAATTAATGAGGCATGGAGGAGGAAAATGCATTAAATGTGAGCAATTAAGAGGCATGGGGAGGGTGTAAGGCTACAAACCATGTTCCTCTTGTTAGGATCAACAAACCCTTCTAGTTGTTCAATATATACCTCTTCCTCTAGTATTCCATTTAGGAATGCAAATTTGACATCCATTTGGTATACCTTGAATCCTTTGAATGCAGCATAAGAAAGTAGGGTTCTTACTCCTTCTAGTCTAGAAATGGGTGCAAAGGTTTCTCCATAGTCAATACCTTCTTCTTGTGCATACCCCTTGCATACTAATCTTTCTTTGTTCCTTGTGACTTATCCATTCTCATTCATCTTGTTTCTGAATATCCATTTGGTACCAATGACATTCTTCTCATATGGTCTAGGTACTAATGTCCATGTTCTATTCTTCTCAATCTTTTCTATTTCTTCATTCATAGCTCTGATCCATTCTTCATTTTCAAGTGCATTATTAACATATTTAGGCTCAAAATCACAAATTAAACATCTAGTGTTTAGTGACTTACTTCTTGCTAATGTCCATGTTCTATTCTTCTCAATTTTTTCTATTTCTTCATTCATAGCTCTGACCCATTCTTCATTTTCAAGTGCATTATTAACATATTTAGGCTCAAAATCACAAATTAAACATCTAGTGTTTAGTGACTTACTTCTTGCTCTCATTCCATCCCTTTTGTCTCCTATGATCTGATTCTATGGATGGTGTCTTCTAACATACTTGGCAAGTATCAGTTTATCTCTTTGTTCATCATTTTGATCATCTTCTTGACCTTCATTCTGATCTCCATCACCTGGAACATCATTTTGAGCAATTTCTTGATTTTCAGTGTTTGCATCCTGATGCTCAGGTGCATTATTCTATTGCTTGGGAGCGATACACTATTTCTTGGGCAGAGTGTTAGGTTCTTCATTGTAAACAAAATCATTGTAGTCTTCTGGTTCTTTTATGCTTTCCTCATCATTTTTCTCTGCATATTCATCTATTCTGACATTTGCACTCGTAATTATTTTGTTAGAGGACTTGTTAAGACATTTATAAGCCTTGCTCTTGGTGGAATACCCTACAAAGATTCCTTCTTCACTTTTGGAGTCAATATTTCCATTCTTATCATCTTTTAAAATATAACATTGACTTCCAAAAATTCTGAAGTAACTTACATTGGGTGTGTATCCATACCATAGCTCATGAGGTGTCTTTCTTCAATTGAACTTTGTTCAATGTGTAGACAACTTCCCTCTAGAATTTTTGAGTGATGCCTTTTTCTATCATCAGTGTTCTTGCACAATCAACAATGGATCTATTTCTCCTTTCAGAAATACCATTTGTCTATGGTGTTGGGGGTGCAGAAACATGTCTTTTAATTCCATGCTCATTGAAAAAGTTAGTGAATTCATTGGAAATAAATTCTCCTCCTCTATCTAATCTTAAGCATTTTAGTTCCTTAACACTTTGTTTTTCTCAAATAGCTTTATACCGTTTAAACATATTGAATGCTTCTGATTTTTCTTTTAAGAACATAACTTCCATCATTCTAGAGTAATCATCAACAAAGAGAATGAAATATCTATCACCATAGTAACTCTTTGTTCTCATGGGTCCAGATAGGTCAATATGGACTAATTCTAGAATAGCATTAGATGTATGGGTTTTTCTCTTGAAACTAGACTTTGTCATTTTATCTTTTTGACAATTCTTACACATGATATGGTCAAGCTTTGACATGCTCGGTAAGCCTCTTACTTTCCTTTTATTTCTTATCTTAATCATGTTGTCAAAATTCAAATGACATAACCTTTTATGCCATAACCATGTGTCTTTGTTTCTAGCCATTAAACAAGTGGTGTTAATGTCATTAAGATAGAATAGGTTACCTTTTGTTTGTTCACTAGTTCCAATCAACCTTCCTGATTCATTAAATATCATTGCCTTTTTTTTCTTAAAAGCAACTTGGTGACCTATGTTATTTAGTTGTGAAACACTCAATAGATTATAGTTAAGTCCTTTTACCCAGTATTCATTTTCACATTTAATTATATTATTTAACATTATAGTTCATTTACCTTCAACTAGAAAGGGTGATTCATTACCCATTATTACTTATCCACCATTATAATACTCAAAAGTTTCAAAATTTTCCTTATCACCGGTCATGTGGTGAATACAACCACTATCTATAATTCATACATCATTCTTACTAACTGTTAGCTCTTTTTCTTGCAAGAATCAAGAATACATCAACAATGCTTGACCTTTATTCCCAACACAGATTCTTACATGGAAAAGGCTAATTAACAAGGATGAAATCCTTCTTCATTTCGAGCTTGACAAACTTAGGTGGGTGTACGTACTTACTAACTCATTGAATCATAGAAATCTCACAGTGGACTAAGGATTTATAATCCTTCTCCTTTTTAAGTTCTCAGAACTAGGAAGGCTAACCCATGGATTCATTTCTTTAAAGAATCACCAACAATGTCTGCACTATTTAGTACAAATTCTGGACATTCATGTTCACAAACAGAAAGCAAAATATTTTCAATATTTGAATGTTGATGATGAGAAGTACCTTTCAGAACTTAGATCAATGCCTAATCTAGGGAAAAGAGTCAAATGAAATGTAAATCTACAGAAAACTGATTAATAAGAACACAAACAAGATCCCAGACAGAGTGCCTTACAAACTATCCTTTCATTTTCACATCTATCAATCAGATTTTCATACTAATACCCTGCCCTCTGGGATTACTCACAAGACTAACTCCTTCCTTGAAGGAAGCTCACAAATAACTACATAGTTACCTTGTAAACACTATGTTTAGAATGTCTTATAGACTAAACATACAAGAGCATAAACAAAAGTACATAAAGACATCACAGATCTGAAACTGGAGATTCCACTGTATTTTATTAATGTCATTCTACTTCAAAACATTCAAAATAGACACAAATCTTCAAAACTAAACCATAATCTAATGTCTTCTCTGCAGCTGTAAATTAACCATCATTGTTACAATCGAGAAAAAACCAGATATAGGAGAAAGGAAAAACAACCCAGTCATCGACACTTGTCTGTCCCCAAAAAATATCTGCAACTGCTCAAACTGAAATTGTGAAAATATGATTTGATTTTCCCTCAATTGGTCTACAAAATCATGATCTCCTTTCTGAGACCTTTTTAGCAACATATGATACTCTATAGTTTTGATCAAATTTTCCCTTTGAAACTTTAGTCCAAGTTTGCGTTCCCGTGCAGATTTTCATTTAAAAGTTTGAAATATTTGCATTTGGAATAAATTATTTTTCAATAGTTGAACTATTGAAATGAGACAAATTTAACTTTAAAATTTCCCTTTTTCCAGATTTTGTCTCATTGTGACACTTGTCACCTAGG
>MU223404.1:2926771-2944257 GCA_018584345.1 Thuja plicata | reverse complement strand
GTTAGATGGTGAGCATCTTTCCATTAAGCCATTAAGTCAGCCCTTGGATCTTGTTGAAGTTGCTCACCTTTTAATCCTTTGCCTTTTGTGATGGATTTAATCAAATATTTCAATTAATTCATTATTTCCTCAGAATGCACTAGAATGTGACACTTGTCACTTGGGCTTAATGGCTTAAAGGGTAGATAGTGAGCATCTTTCCCCTAAGTTATTAAGTAAACCTTTGATTTGTTTTGAAGTTGCAATTTTTTTAACCAATTTGTTGAAAGAATTTCAAAATAAAAAATTATTTGAAATTTGCACATCTCACCAGAATGTGCCAAGTTTCACCCTCTAATTGGTCTGCAGGTCCACTTGGTGCCACGTGTTGATCTCTCATTGGTGCCTCTGAACTCCATTTGACTTGTGCCCCTTGGCGCCTACTAGACACCATGTGGTGTCCTCTGATTGGTTGACTAGTCCACTGGGTGCCACTTGTCACTTGTGCCACGTGGACCAATGGCTTAATGGCTTAAGCTTATCTTCCTTGCAAATTTCTCACTAAGCCATTAAGCCATTCGTCCATTTTGGCCACCTCGAGATTCATGCCCAAACATGCAGCCTCTTATGCCCAGTCACCTGCCATGTCAACACTGCAGGTCCCACCAAAATTTGGGTGTCTTCTCCTCGGGCAAAGTTTTTGAGGCGAGCCCTCAGCTCCTCTATGCGCACCCATAGCCTCTTCTTTTCTTCTTCAAATTACATACTGAGGCTTGTTGCATATAAGGATTTGGAAATCCCATTTTGGGATGAATGTGGTCTATATCATTTCAAATTTTTAAAGCACCTTATGTTTTTTGCATTAAAATAATGTAGGCCCCACCGCACACCAAGCCCTCTAACCCGTGCTCTTTAAGAGCTCTTTCTCTTATTTCATATTATTATCTATGCACTTTATTATAAGAAGACTAGAAAAAATCATACCCCACCAATGTGGGATCAACATTCTCAATGCTTTTCTAGCCTTTGGCCCTCATACCTGCGTGACTCCTTATTTTGTTTACCACTCCATTTCTTTCACAGACTATGCCCAAATAATGATACTAGGATGGATTTATAAATGGGGCACATTCGCACGAGAGGGAGGCAGAGACATCAGCAGAAGCCTCACAACCAGCAGATTGAGATGATAGAGATTGAGTCCTAGATGCAAATAAAGCCAAGTGACTTTGGGAATGGATGATGCTTCAAGGCCTACCTTTAGATGGAGAGATTTGGTCAAGGATGTGGGCTCCTCCAAATCATCTAGTGCAGGCATATGCTACGCTGGCTCCTTATGTCTTGTCTACTGCTTATTGTGCAGGCTTCCTCTTCTCTTTTCCAACGTAGGCTGCCAGGACAATGGTACCAAATTTTTTAAAACTTCTTTCTCTGCGCAATCATCCTGGTTGATAGGGTAGTGGAGATGGATTTGCATCTGCTATATTGCATTTTTCTTGCAAAGATTTAAAAATCTTATTACAGCTTCTCATCGCATATTCCACATGCTTCCCACGCATTGTTTGATGGTTTCTAAAGCCTTATTAACAAATCCATTTTGTGTGCATCCTACAATCAATTCACATTTCATGAGATGGCATCTCTTTGAGGCATCCTGTCAAATAGTTTGCATGTCTTGTCTATACTTCCACATTATGCACAGGTAGGGAGGATGCCGCCAAAGGTCGTGGAATTGGCTTTACACCTATGATTTTGCTTTTGCTTGAAACATTTTCTCCATGCGTTGACTCCCTCTTCTTTTCACCAGCTGCTAGCCCTCCAATCTGCATTCCAAATAAATGGTTTTAACATCTTCTAACTCTACCTTACTCTCATTTTTGGCGCGACAATGCACTGGTAGAGATTGTGGAGTTAGTTTTACACCTGCAGATTATATTTTCTTTGGAAGTTTCTAAGATTTTATCAATTCTCTATTTTGCCTTTGGAACTTTACACCTGCCAAGCGCATTTGCTTGAAAGTTTGGCTTTTCAATGTTAAAACAATATGTAGCCTTCTCCCCTTTCAAACACACATTCTTCCACTCGTGTCAGCTAATAACATTTTGCATTGATGGATGACCACGCTACCAATCTGAAGTTCCCATTTTGGTACGGGCTAGGAGGTTGCCGACAAAGATTGTGGAATTTGGCTTTACACCCCATATGTTGTTTAGAGTCTACTCCACTATGCCACGCATGTTTTAATCTTTGCTTCTATCTGCTGCGTGGGATCTATGGTGTGTATAGCTTGGAAAACTTGTTTTTCTCTTTACTACATAGGTTGTCTTCTTATGTATTTTGATTGCCATGCAAGGATATCTAAAATGGGATGAGCGCAGATTGATACTCATATTGCATTTTGATCCGCTATCTATCTACAAAGATCTTGATATTAATTGATAGAAAATATTTTGAAAAGAGAAATCCAACAACTGGAACCAGACCCCAATTGATAATTGCACTAAATCACATATCACGAGGTCATACATGGAAACCCTTTATCTCTAACTATTTCTTGTAACCTTAATCACCTAAAAAAAATCCACTACAAATGGGAAATGAAGCATTGAACCAGTGGTGCTTTTAATGACTTTCCTCATTTCTACAAACTTAACTCATTAATGGCATCTGGCCTTTGGGGCTGGCTTTAAAAACTGACAAGATCAAGTAACCAGGACATGGCGGTAGCCACACATGTTCCATGTTTAGCATTCCTCCATAATATAAAGTGATAGGTGATGAAACCCAAAAGGTCCAAATATTTTAATCGCCCAAGTTGCCTATTCAGAACAATTCTGCAAATTACCCTGTCCAATAACAATGAACTGCATTTGGTTTCGACTTTGAAAACAAATCAAACGACCTCCTGAAGATCCACTCTTATGGATACTGGGAGTATGCTATATGAAGAAAATGGATCCAGAAGGGAAGCTCTTGACAATCAACTAATAATATTTGGAAACCCCTCAAAGTAGCCACTTGGAAATGAAGAAAATTGAAAACATACGGAATACCGATTTCTGCAAATGGAAAGAAACTTGGAAAGTGTGCAAACAAAATCCTCAGGATCTGAAACCTTGAAAATTTGAAGAAAATTTGGTCTATAATTTAGGTCAACCATTTTCCTGATGTGAACAATCACAGTGTTCAAGATATACCCTCACAAACAGGGCCTCTGACCAAACTGTGCAATTGATCTGCATCAAATTGTTAGAAACTGCAAATGGAATTGGATTGGCAAACTGGACAAACAGATTCATCATGACCTGAAAATCATGAGGATAGACATTTCCATTCCTATAATACAGGGGAGTTTTCAATTATCCACTTCACTCAATTGGGTGTGAAGTTGTAAGACCTCAAAGTAGGTCATTTAGAAATCTGCATTTGACAATTTGGCACACTGATAGAAACTGCAAATGGAATGGGCTTAGCAACTTGACCAAATAGACTTTTTACAACTTCAAGATGGAAATTAAAGAATTATTTGACCTCTATAATAGAGTACAAAAGGAATTTTTTTAGTTAGGTCACAAGGTCAAAAGTTAAAATCAGTCAAACAGGGCTACTTAGAATTCTAATCAATTGCACAATGCATGACAACAGTAAACTATCAACTTTGAGGGATTTGAAACCTATTCAAAACATATCGAAATGACTTGGGATTTGAAACATAGGTTCTCTGATACACATACTCAACATTCCCCAAAGTGGTGGGTCATGAAACATTTTTGGGTGCAAGATATTCAAAGGCAAACTAGGCCTGTTACAATAGATTGACACTTTGGCACATGCATATTTTGACAAGTGCTAGAAGCAAGACACCATGAAACAACTTGAAACTCAAAATTAACAAACTGGGATGTATTCATATGCCTAAAAAAGAGTGATGAGTACTTGATATGCATGGAAAAATTCAGAACCTTATCTAGGAAAATAGGCTCAAAAAGCACTTATAGGGGGTCAAAATGCAAAATTTTAACATGGTACTTCAAAAACCCTTACTGCTTTTTTCAGTCCAAATAGTGGCTCTGACTGTGGACATGTGCCCCATGCGGGCATGTAGAGAACTTTCAGAATCTCATGGTACAACAGACCACCCAAAAAGAACATCAGACTTTCTACTTTCACTTTCTCTCTCTTCTCTTTCCACTTATTTCTCCAAAAACATGGAACCTCTTTATTGAATGGAAACACACCATGCGACTGAAGGGAAAGTGAATATACAACATGTACATCATTTACAAAAAGCCTCAAACATCTCCACAACTAAAATCAACACTTGCCTCTGTCATAAACCTGATTTTCATTTACATCTTCCTAAGGTAAGCTGAAAGTATCATTTATATCAGTTTCACCAATTTTATGTACATCTTCACTCTCTTCGCTTGGCAAAACAAAATAACTCTCTTCATTTTCATAGTGCATATAAAAACTAGACACACTTTCTTCATCTTTTCCACTATGAAAATTAATATCATCCTCATAAACTGATTTATGCATGCTATCAATCAGAAACATAAAATGTTCAAACTCTACTTCACCAAATGAGTCATATGTGTCATGAACTTGTAACTCACCTTGTGTGTCCAACCGGCAATCAAATGAGTAATCAGACTTGTATTCACACATGTCATAAACATCAGCCTCATAAATTACTCCACAATTTTCCAGTGTATCTTCACAATCACACACTGAATTAGCAACAACATTAAAGTAATCATTATAAAAATTGTTATCACATGCCGGCTGATTTTCAACAGTTACTTGATCATATCTTTCATCACCAAACACAACATTTTCATCGTAATCACTGTCACAACTAGAAGAGAAGCAATCTGATTTCTTACTGCAGTATAACACTGTATCATCATCAAAATCATAACTAACCAAATCTGAAACTTCATCATGCTCTTCAAAAAGAAGATTGATAATTCCATGCAAAGCTCCTTTGTACACATTTTGACAAATGATGGGCTAATCCCTATCAACAATCTCATCATACAACGGGTTAACAAACACCTTGCAACTACTTTCAACATCAACATCATGTGTACTTTCAGCACATGAGGAAGAAAAATCACTTACAACTTTATGGCATTCCTTTGCACAACTAGGTAACTCATCATTATGTGAAATGCATTCTTCAACTAATTCTTTATCCTCATATTGCAATGTTGAACTTCATTCAAAACTATCAACTACAAGCTTATTTATACCATACAGGGATGAAACATCATTTTTAGATTTGGAAGAAAGAACTGTACCTTCATTTTCATGAGAAAACTCACTCCCATCATTGCTCTCTTCTTCCCATGTTGCATTGGACTCATAGGAAGATAGGTTGTCTATTCATCAGGTAACACTATGATTCTGCTCGTCAGTAATGCTTTCTCAGGTTTCTTACTTAGGTATCACTATGAATTTTCTCTCGAGGTTCTCTATCCGTCATGGTACACTGTCCGTCGGTGTTTGTTGTCACTTAGTGTATAATGAACTTTTATGCATTACTGATAGCATAACTTTATCTCTCTGGTTCTTTGAATTCTTTGACAGTCTATATATAACCAATCAGATTATATCAAGTTGACATCAATGAAAATACAATGCATTAACTGATTTAATGTCTTGCATTAACTTTCTGCAGCTTGGTTATCATCAACTTAACATCTTCAAACATTTAATCAGTTATGGTTCATAAAATGTATCATGTGTTTATTTTTACCTTATCATATGAAGTTCATGTGTAAGTTCATAACTTACGAATGTTATGAAGGTCATGATATATGTGGCTTGAAAGTTTCATGGAGTTTAAAGAAATTTTTGTTATGCAAATCTGAAGTTTGGCTTAGTACAATATCCTACATTTATCTGAATTGGAGGATATGGCTTCATAGTTTGGATGTAAGAAAGATTAAGATGTGAAGTATGCATGTTCCTCATTCGAGGACATAAAAATCACCACAAAATTTTCTAGGGCTTGCAAAAGAGAAGATAATATTTTTTCCTATCAGGAAGGGTCTAAAAAATGATCCATATTTTTTGTATTAAAATATTTGTTCCTACTATTTGAAGGACTAGTTTAAATTGTTTGTATATGTAGATCCCATCTACATGGGTTTTCCCCCATTACCTTAGTTTCCAATAATGAAGCCTTATCATATTCTTGTTGGACTAGCTCAACACATGTCAACTGGTCAAGACGTCTAGCATCTTGTCTTGATGTTTCTCCACCACAATGTATGCCAATGTGATTGATGACATGTAACTGATTAAATGTTTGATCATGTTAAGTTGAAGATAATGCAAGACATTAAATTAGTTAATGATTTGTATTTTCATTGATGTCAACTTGATATTATCTATATGGTCATGTATATAATGCCAAAGACTTCAAAGAATCAATGGAACAAAGATTATGCTTTCAGCAATGCATAAAAGTCAAGTATTCACTAAGTGACAGATAACACCAATAGAGTGCACACCATCGGCAAAGGAAAAGAACCAAACTCACAATGATACCCGATGAGAAGAAGACAGTATTGCCCAAGGAAGCAAAATCAAAGGATGCCCGACAATCTGAGAACAGAGTTTCCCGACGAGTAAAATCCAATGATGCCCGACGGACGAAGATCTCGAAGCTGACTGGAGTCACACCGACGAAACTGGCAGTTGTCACCGACAACTAACTGCAGAGTTGACTGAAAAAATAGAGAGTTCAGAAAATGACAAAATATCTAGCTAGAAAGAGCTAAAGATAGAATTAACTGATTATTTTCATTGTTTTATTTGACCAGAGTTAAGTGATTGATTTAAAGGAGATTTGTACAGTTGGCAAAAAGATAACTACGAGATAAATCAGGAGTTATACTTTAAATCAGATTGACTGGATTGTTTTTCATGCCAAGAATCAAGAATCAAGAAACGGTGAATATCATGTCTATATAAGAGACAAGCTTAATTCATTTATGGATCACAAAAAGGGGGAGTGAATAGAAAGAGGATGCTGAAGAGAAACTAATGAAGGATAACTTCATACAGTCCTAATCAATCAAGCTAAAGGAGAGCTAAATAATTCTACAGACACCAATGAACAAAGAAGCACAGCATCACAGAGCAGAAAGTGTGGAGCACAAAGAATTGAATTGATACATTGATCAGAGAGGTAATGTACTTAAATAGATCTGAAAATCTGCAATTCAAGTTGCATTAGAAACAGGTCATTATGTTTCAGTTTAACCATTGAAGCATCAAGTCTCTTAACAGAGTAAAACTTAACAGTCTTCTATATATTGAGGTACATCCCAAGGAGTGCCAAAAAGGTTGATTCATGAAAGTAGCATTAGATTTGCCTAAAGCCTATTGATAGTCTAAGAAGGAGGCTGATTCAAGGATGGTAGAAAATAGATGCCCGATACTAAGTGACAACCTCTATGTAAAAAGTCCTCTAATAAGGTCACACCTAAGAGTGTGTTAGTAACCTTTAATAGGGTTGGCTCCTAATAGGGCTCATTTCAGAAGAGTGAAAATTTGGGGTACCGGTCCCAGTGGTTTTTCCCTTAACAGGGTTTCCACATTAAAATCCTTGTGTTATGTGTGTATGGTTTATTACTTTACTATTTTACATTTCACATATGCATTTCTGGATTTATCGATATACTCTACATATTTACTGAGTGTCGGTAAATAAGTTTTACTGCTTATCAGTAATCAAGGAGAATAAGGTCAGAAAAGGAAAACCGACAGACAATTAATTATTATAAGTATTTCATGGCATGCATCTTGTAAGGGACATAATCATCTGAGGTTTATTTTATTGGTGGTTAGAATAAGGATAAACTAAAGCCACTGATTCACCCCCCCCTCTCTCATTTATTACTAACAGTTATAGATGCCCCATTATTTCTCTTACCATTCAATGGGGCCACCAATAGGATATTCCCCAAGATATGTTATGTCAAGAGACTTTTGTTACTAATGACAATTCAAAAATGTGTCACAAAGGCAATCAGTCTGTTAGCCGACATAATCATAGTATTTTCTATAACTACCCACAATGAGAAATTTTCCTTCTACAACTAGAAAGCATGATTCTAGTGACCAATAAGAGAAATCCACTTTTCCATGTCATGGATTAACAAGAAAGACATGACTAATTTTTTAGCATGTCGACGGATTGTAACATAAAAACTATCATTTCTTTGATCAAGGTGGATAGAGGTTGTTGGTATAAAACCATAAGGCTTGTAAAAATATGGTTAATTAATGGTATTTTCATTGTTGTTAGGATAGTATTCTCATATTTTTTTTAGAAGATAGAGGAATTATTAGGAAACAATTGTAAATTCTTAGTATTTTCAATTCCTGTAAAATAGAATCTATGGATTTTTAGCTGGAGGTGTATGTTGTAGCATCTGTATCCTAGAGATTACCCAAATCTTTGCATGTTTCTCTTAATTAAATACATGGATTGTTCCTATGTTTCCTTTCTCCTTTTATTAATCAGTGCATCTTTTTCTAATCCTTTAAATATTTTATCCAACTTACTTATGTTGGTGCAATTATTTTTTATTTAATTTTGTGTATTTGTAATCATGAATGTTTGTTTCTCACCACAATGTATCTAGAATAGAAGATGACTTGCACCATTCACAACCTGATCCTTAGGAAGATTAATTTTTGGGGTTATGATATTTTAACCAAACCCTTATAGGAACTATTTTTGTCGATAAGTAAGAGCCCATTATTGGTGTCTCTTGTTGAGTGTCTATTTAGAGATAGACTTCTTGTATTGTGTTTTATGGTGATTGAATATACACACTCCTTATGAGTTTTGGATCTTTATTTGTACCCATACAGGTGCTTCCCAAGGATGAGATCTAAACATTACACTCTATGTCATGTAGGCTTTATATATTTTATTCTCTTGACCAACAATCAAGGGTCTATGGTGCATCATGTCTTATGGGTAAATATGTGAATCTTTGACTGGGAAGGGTCAAATATCCATGAATGTTATCTTAAAAATTCCTAATTATGTCATGAAAATATTTTTTATAGCTAATTTCATCCAATTAGATTTTTTTTATGAAGGGTTCAACCTCCCCTCTCCTTCAAACCCTAGTTACAAAAAGTCATCTTCTAAAATCCAGGAGGTTGTTTTGCAATGTGCAATCTTGTCCCACTCCTATGAAGCTTTTGTAATACACTTATTTAGGTGTGAGACTCTTAGGGATCAATAATATATTTCATTATTTCATGTTGTAGGTGTTTAGGTGTACTACAAGTATGAATTTAAATGTTCTATCTCAAGGCTATATTTTCTAATTTTCCTATGATGTTGGGTTCAATATATGTTTTCTTGTGCCATCTCATTATGGAACGATAGTTTAAAATAGATGTATGGAAATATTGTTGAAATTCATGTAATTATTGTAATTTCTCCACATATTTATTGGAATGTGTTCATAATATTTGTTCAGGATTCATGACATGGTCTAACAACCTCCTATGAGATCCTTAACTATGATGTATCAATTTCCTAAACAAATGCATCTTTTGGGATAAATGGAAATTTCAACTCCCTACAAGTGCTATCAAAGTGGGGTGGAAGGTTTGAATCCCCTTCAATAATGTTGAGGGGGAGATTGTTGGAAAATTTTCAACCTATTCCCTCAAAATTCATGACATGGTATAAAAGCCTCCTATGAGATCCTTAACTGGGATGATAGCATTTTCTTGAACAAATGCATATTTTGGAATAAACATATAGCTCAAATCCCTCCAATATTGGTTCTTGGTCTCTCCAATACTATTTTTTGTCTGGAGTAAGTGCATGGACAGATAAGTTTTTTCTAGGCCAATCTAGAATATTGTGCCAACACTCTAATAAAAGCACCAACATGGAGATGAGTACCAAGAAAATCTAGTCTTATTTACTTTCTAGTTTGGACCAAAGTAGTTTCCCTTTCTTCACAAAATTTTTTGGGGCCAACCTTTTGGTTGATGCACATTTTATAACTACACATTTTATCATGTTGTTTGAATTACTAGAATGATGTACTGAGAGGGGAGGGGTGAATCAGTACCTCTAAAATTTTTATGTGATTAGCCCATTAACCTTTGTGTCATCAAATTTGTATATTCACCTATCTATCTGTTCATCTTTCTTCATGTATGTGAAATCAAAACATAAGTTCTTTACATGTGTAAACATTCAAGAAACATACATGAAAGT
Source organism: Thuja plicata (assembly GCA_018584345.1). NCBI lineage: Eukaryota > Viridiplantae > Streptophyta > Pinopsida > Cupressales > Cupressaceae > Thuja > Thuja plicata. The sequence goes on along the minus strand of MU223404.1, from coordinate 2,934,002 downwards.
AAATAACACATAACACAAGATATGATATCATAGAAAACTCATGTTAGGAAGTACAAACTATGGTGGGGATGTCACCCACAAAACTTCACTATCTGCAGATAAGAAGGGAGCTGGTTAAGGCTTACAATTTGATCACTTCTGATGATCTACACTATTAGGAGTATTAGAGTGGAGACCTGTTAGGATCTACTTTGTTTGAAACTTTAGCAACACCGTTAAGTGTGCACTCTGTTAAGATATTTGTCAAGAACTATTAAGTCCACCTTCTACTAAAGGATTTCTGATGTGATGCACTTGTTAGAATGAAACTACATTATAAATGTTGATCTGATAGTATATGTAATCTATAATTTCTAATAATAGATCCTATAAAGCTTACAATGTATATGTAATCACCTTGAGTGATTGAATAATACCTTGTCTCTTCTCATCAGTAGCCTTGTCTGTGTTCTTGAGAACATATATGATCTATTTCTGAACTTTGCATGAATTTACTTTTGCTTCTTAGATGATCTCCGTGGCTACAATAATTTTTCAACTATATCTATTACAATGATTTAACATCTATATATACTAGTTTCTAGGTCCATTCTTGATTCACGCTTTACAAGTTAACTCTAGATCCAAGGTTTACAACTTGACCTTGATCTTTAGTTAGTTATGTTTTAGATCTGTTAGGATGCTTTAAAAAAATTACAATATCCTTGCTTGACCCTCAAGTAATGATTTAAAACAAATTAAAACTCTATAAATAGAATTACAATGTTTTATCTCATGTGGAAAGTCAGATCCACTTTTTGCGGGTTCTGTAACTGACTGTCGGTTCTGATGCTCAGGTTGCTCTGTCAGTCTGTTAGGTCTCTTTCATTCTTTTCTCTATGGGTGTCCCTATATTGAACTGTTCATTGGGTTCCTTGCCTTTTCTAATCTATCGACGATGTTCATAAAATTGTACCGTCGATGATGCTCTTTTGCTATGTCATCGGTTTAGTGATTTTGGATCTGTCGGCGATGTTCTGAAAACTATTTCATCGGTGATGTCCTTTATGCTTTGTCGTTGATTCAACACTTGACAGTGTTTTTTGAGAAATTTTGTACTTAGCATTTTCATGAAAACCATTGTCATCTCGTCAGGTATGCAATGGGCTGTCTGTCGGGTATGCCTATACCAATGACCTTTATCATGTTTTTCACTTAAGTATACTAACAACAAAACTTAATGTCATCAATCTCCCCCTTTGACATTAGATCAAAAACTGATATGTGCAACATAATTTAATGTATTAGTATGTACACCTATGTATACTCCTTTGTTTTCTTTCTTTAGTCATTAAATGACTCCCCCTATGCATATGCCGGTAAGTGTAAGTTTATGTACATATAATTTCCTTTCCTTTTTCTGATATATATTGTACATATCTATCTCTACATATCTATTTATGTTGTACATACAATATACATATCTTTTTTCCTCCTTTTTTGATAATAAAGGAAAAGGTACTTACAACTTGTCAAAAATGTGAGAGTGTGAGGCTTTGATTTCCTCCATCATCTTCTCCCATTTCTCCTTCAAAATTTTGAGTGCCATGTGCTCAAGTGATATCCTTACATGCATATCATAGATGTTGTCTACCACAGACATGTCTGGGGTTGAGATCAGATTCCTTGTATCTATAATGTGTTGTTGCAGAGTAGTGAGGTTTGGCAATATGTGAGCCTGCAGCTCGGTAACCTCATTCCTAAATTGTGTCTCTGCATCCCATATCTCTTGTCTTAACCTGTTTACCTCTGTGATCTTGTCATGATGCAACTTTATTGCATTTTCATTAGAGGTTAATCTTTGTGTACTTGCTGTCAGATCTGAATCTAATTGAGACAGCTTTTCACCATTCTCTTTTGTGAAATTGTCAAGTGTGCACATTTTTTGAACTAAGGTAATAGATTTTGCAATCATTGTTTTGATACTTCTTCTCTGCCTGTTCTTCCATTTCCTTCTCTGCATCTACACTTTGAGTGGTGATGGCGTCGGTAAGAACTGCAATTTGTTCCATGACTGATATGTCATTTTTAACTTTTACCTCAGGAACAAGTTGATGTAGTATATCCCTAGATTTGTCAAATGCTTGGGCTTCCTTATGTGCTTTTCTCATTTTCTCTTGTAGTGCTTTTCTTTGACATATCACTCCAAACTTTTGAAGTGTTTCAACATCTAAAGTTGATACATCCCACTTGGATATTTCGATCACCTCATCAAGTGTTATAGCCAAGATATCTTTCTTTATTATTTCCTTCTTCTTCTTCTTTTGTTGGGAGACGGACTGGTGAACTACCAGTTGTAGATCTTGAGATTGGATTGATTTGGTAGGTGAAGGTAAAGAAGATGAAGCTTCTTGTTTCTTATGTTTAGAGTCCACCTAGTGGTTGTGTGAAGACATCTCTTTAGTGGCCTTGGGTGTATCAACAGATTTTTCTTCATTTTCCTTCATACTATCATCTTGCTTAACTTCTTCACTCTTTTCTTTTTCTTCATCCTTTCTCAATGTTTCATCCTTATTAGTATCTTCTCCTTTTCCCTTTTCAATAGACAACTTTTGCTGAGTTTCAATTGCATCCTTCATCTCTGTGTCTATATCCTTTTGTGTGTCTGATGCATCTTTAATTTCATCATTACCCATGTCCTTGGGTACGTTCTCATATTTCTTAGATGATTTCTCCTTACTAGAGTTAATATAAATAGCTTCTATCAATATTCGCATGTTGGTCAGAGTATTTACCTCTGTAGTGTAAGTAAGTGTGTCATGTCTGTCAGTATCACCTTGTGCAATAGTGACATCTTCATCTTTTTGCACCTCTTCTATAGGGCCTTTTCCTGTAATGTCATTAATGATATTGTCCAACCATGTTTCATTATTGAAATCTTCATTTATGTTACCTTTTATTGTCAATTCTTCTTTGGTAACCTCTGCTTCATCATCCAAGTCAATATGAGTTGGGCTTGGTGGAATTTGACTTTCTTCACCTTGTTTTTTGTCAAGAGTTGTGTTGGGCCATACTTCATCTACAACTTCAATATTTTGGTTGCTTGTTGTATCACTCTCTTCTCTGTCCAATTCAACTGATGAATCATTCTGTGCATGTTTAATGATGATGTGTTATTTCTCTGGGATAGCTTCCTTAGTGGGCATATTGAGTATTTTACACCACTTCTTAATGCTTTCCTGGTCTAGCTCAATTAGCTTCCCTTTAAGAAATTTGTATGCTTTCATTTTGGGTGAGAACTCCATTTCATATTTTTTCATCATTTCATCTATCTCTTCCCTCTTTGAATCAGAAGGCATAAGAGTAACAAGTACTCTTTCTCTTATCTCCTTTTCTTTATGAAGTGCAAATGTCCATCTTGCAGACAATCTGTCTATTAGCTCCTTGGGTACTTCATATTCTTGAATTGAAGTGGAACATACTTTTGTTTGCACATTTTAGCTATTATAGCTTCTTCAATTTTATTTTGATCCTCTAGATCAAACTTCAACCATTTCCTAATATTAGGATCTGAAATAGATTGTGATTCTGAAATGTTTTTACATATTTCATTAATGGTTTTAGGGATCAAGGGTTCTTTCCCTTTTTGTACTTCTAGGTTAGCTTCATCCATAGCTGAGTCATCTAGATCTTCTTTTGTTCTAACCAACTTCCTCCTTTTGGTTTGTTTCCCCTTTGGTGAGACTATTTTCCTCTTGTAGGTTCTCACTTTCCCTTTCTTCAACAGTGAAGGAGTTGCTTCCTTTACTGTTTGGCTTCTTGTCCTTGAAGCAGCTGTTGTCCTTGATTTCTTAGGTGGAGGGGGAGGTGGTGAATCTGATTGTGTAGCCTCTAAATCACTCTTTTCTATATCTTCACCGATGGGTGACTGGCCCTTAGTTTCTTCCTCCTTTCCTTTTGTTTCCTCTTCACCTTCTTTAGTAACTGAAAATTTCTTTGTTAAATTCTTTACCATTTTTTTCTTCTTGTTTACAACTTTCTTGACAACAAGATTTGACTTGATTTTTAGTTTGGCTTCTTCATAAGTGCCAAATATTGTTTTCTTGTTGTCCAATGGTTCATTTAATAGTTCCTTGATTCATTTTGTAGCTTGTCCTATTTGGATTTCATAATCCAGTGGTGATAGCCAAGATTTTCTAGGTACTACTGGTTTGATATAAGTAAAATCAGTATCTACCATAAAACATATATCATCTTTGTGTTCTTGTATCAAACTCTTTGGTATCCTTTTTCTTGCTTGCATCTTTTCCTTAAATCCTTTGAAATATTGATTCATTAAGTCATCAAAATCTGTACCTAATGATTCTATGTGCTCACATATCTGTATGGTGACTGGTTTTCTTATGTCCCATACTACTTTGCCTATGGAAGGAAAGTATTCTTCAAAGTAAAATAATATGCACATAATAAGAGAATCAAACTTACAAGTGTTTTTCCTTGATGACCTTATAGTGTTCATGTTCTCCTTAAGTTGATTTAACAATATTTTTGAAAGATCCATCTTCTTTCCTTGTTTCATGATCTTGTAGGTTGTGCTCATAACAATGCTTGCTATGTTGTTCATTCTGCTGGCCTGAAATATTTTATATCCTACCACACATGCACCAAACTTAAGTTCCTTGTCGGTGATGGTGTTAACCTTGAGACCTCTGTTTCCTAATTTTGCACCTGTTAACTTTTCTACTTCCTTTTTGGATGGGTGCCTGATTTTGCACCTATTAACTTTTCTACTTCCTTTCTAGATGGGTGCTTGTGAGCTTGTGGCTTGTCGGTTGTGGGATATACAGTAACCGCATGAATAACATATTTTGTTATTTGTTTAGGATCGTCAAGCCACAATGTCTGGTTATGCATTCTGCTAAGAACTATCCATATCTAATCGGTCTTAAAAACCCTAGGAAAGTGTAATGCATTTGTCAGACCTTTCACATCCATATACTTGTGCTCTTCTTTCAAGTTTCCAGTGTCATCACATAGTTCCTTATAGGACTTATCTAGGTTTAGATCTCCTATTTCCAAGATCTTGCAATGTATATAGGACCTTACATCCTCTACCAGCAAAACCCTAGGTGGGATTCTGGAGAATGCTCCAGAATCATCGGGCTGTGATGCAATTTCTAGGTGTAACTTGTATTTAGGTTCAACACAAGTACTATTGCTAATAAGATTAATCATTTTCTTCTTATCCTCTTTCAATTTTGTCTTTCTTGAAGTAGATGCCATCATATTTTGAAATTTAGGGCTTTCCAAAATTTAAACACAATGCGGTTGGTGATTGTAGGTACTTACTAGATCTCTATGATCGCCCGTGAATCTATTGAGTCATGTTTGAATCTTGTTGAGGTTACACTTCAATCTATTCTTCAATCGCTCTACTTATCTCTGCTTTGTTGCTCAAAAATTGTGGGTACAAAATGAGTTCTTCCGTCGCACTTTTATAACCTTTTGTGCCCTAAGTTTTCATTAATGCCCAACAACTCATCGGTGTACAAAGACTGAGTTCGTCGGTTGAGGCATAAATAAAATCATTTGTGTAGGCGCAAAGTTTCAGGGTGGCTAGCAGCTTTGGTGATTTCATTGATGATTGTCGGTAAGATGGAGATGACAACCTATGTTGGCTCAAAGATCACCGATGTCTGTCGGTTACACTTAGCGACTTTGCTTTTGTGTAATGCTTGATACATTTCGGTAAGTAGTGTTTGTTACCCTAATTTGCAGCATGCATCAAAATAACCACAAATAGAAAAAATTTCATTTTTAGAAGAGTCTAATTAATACTATCCTTTAGATATTATTAATCAACATTTTTTCATTACATTCATTATCAAAAGTTATCATTTGTACTCTAAGAGTTGATCATATTCCAGAATTTCTAATTTATAATTGATCAATTACATTGTGCATTCAAACTGAATGTAATGTACAAGTGTCATTTCATCTTCCTTTTCATGTCAAATAAATAGTACATTGCAGAATAGAAATCATGATAGAAAGTATGGAGTAGGGGTCCCATGCATTGCCTTGGGGTTGCTTGCTTGCTGGTTGGTTGTCATCTTCTAGGTCTTCATAGTCCATGTCTCCATCTGCATTAAGGTCTTTTAGGATTTAACCTACATCATGAGAGAAAGTGGGGTGTTAGAACCAGTTGGATCTAAGCAATACATGGAACACACACAACATACAATCAATTCTTCTAATGTTGAATATCAATCTGATGAAATCAATGTAATAAGAAAACATTCATTCATAATATCTGAAAAATAGTATTAAAGGGACTTGTTCTAAACATGAAACATTTTTCTATTTATGATCACTTTGATGAATGTTATTCTTTTTTTCTATAATCAGATATCTGAATGAAAGGGACTTGAGGTTTCCATCTGAGAAACCTTTTTCAAAATTTGATCAACCTATTAGGACAGTAAATACAAATGAATTCACCAACATTCATAAATCAGTATCATCCTGGATGAAACTCACCTACAAACATTAATGAATTTATTCTATCTGTTGTCCTAACAAATTGACTGGTGATATGTACAAAAGGTGGTCATGTAACCAAGTGTAGAAGCAAAAAGGAAATGTAGTGGATGTTACGAGCCCATGCTCGAACTTCACATAAGTCATTACAGGAAAGAAAGATGGTTTACATTTTAGAGAGTCATTGATCACATATTGAATGCAGAAGAAGATGCAAATACATGAAAGAGTCCAAAAGATGATACAGGAGGCACATGGTGAAAGAAAGATTTATGATAAACTAGAGAAATGTAGAATTGAGAGAATCTAAAGTTCATTATCTTCATACAAATAAAAGAGTTTAAGAGATGTTGTCATTGGAGTTGATGAAAATGATCAACCCACAGCTCCTAAGAATCACTTGCATGCAAACCTATCACAGAAAGATAGAAGCAAAAAAGCTATGGAGGCCAAAAATCACAGATCGATGGAAGAGGAAACATATTGTGCAAACAATGTAGAAAAACACTTAATCCAATAACATCCTCAATTAATTAATAACCATAGAATTGATAATTTACAAAGAGGGAATCCTTATAAAAGGACACCGAAACCCTAAAAGGGAAACCCTAAAGGGGAAATATCTAGGTTGCATAATAATAATTAATAAAAGAATTAATTATTAAATGCCTAAAGTTTAGCTTAAGTAAAAGAGAGATAATAAGTGACTTAA
>MU223404.1:2905722-2926721 GCA_018584345.1 Thuja plicata | reverse complement strand
CTTAAGTAAAAGAGAGATAATAAGTGACTTAATAATTAAATCAATATGATTTAATTAATAAGTGGAATCACTTTATTACTCTAACACCCCCCCTTAAGATAAACTTAGGGAGAAGCTAAAACCTAGAGACAGCTACTGAAAGCAAGAAAATGGGTCCCAACAACAAGGCCTGATGAGGTACCCAAGTACAAAATCTTTGTAAAGAGGAGAAATAGAGAAAACCACATGGGAAAAACCCTACTCCAAAAAGAGATGAAGCCTAGAAAAGGACTGAAGAAGCCTCCAAACTAGAGAAAGCCCCAGAAAATAGGAACAGAGAAAGAACATGTAGAACACCTCTGAAGCATGAAGCTGCAAACACTGTCAAAAAATAACTACTGGAACCTCCACTGTAATAGAACATGATCAGGTAGAGAAGACTGTAAACAAAGCCTGAAGAGCTGATCAATCAAAGATGGAAGAATGCCTCCAAAATAGGAATGAAAGAAGAGTGTCCATATGGTAAATGATCCATCTCACTGAAATGCATAGGTACCAACCACTGCATCCACCTAGTACATAGGAACAAATAATGAATACATAGATCACTCCATCGAACCAAGGAAGCATTAGAACCAACAAGAGATACCCCCCCCATAATGCTAAACATGGAGAGGTCTGATAGGAACACTAAAATGCAATGCCAAAAACAACTGCAAGAAGAAGAATCAGGAACACCAATAGTGCAGAAGAAGGTACAAGCACAGGATAAAGGGCAGTTTCGAAGTAGAAGAAATGATCTTCTAGACACACATAATGAGGCTAATGTCGTGGAAGGGACACTCACTTGACAAAGGCAGATGAGCACAAAAGGAAAAACATCATAACCCCCCCATGACACTTTATAACTGAGTGCAAGTACAAACAAACACAAGGTGTACAAGATCCCAGATATGCAACTACAAGCACTTTATTTCAGTGCATTTACAAAAGAAAGCTACAGAGAAAGGTGTATACAATGTTCAAAGAAGGAAACGATCCCAGGACCTAAAACATCCAAGATATCTACCAGAATGCCATAAATAAAAAAACTGAATACATAGATACATGGAGCAAAATCTGGGTGTGAGACCCATAGAATAAGAAAGAGAGAAGAAGCAGCTTTCCGACCCCATGCGGAAGTCGAAAAAAGGAGCCCGGATGAGCAAGATATGGCTCCCAGAGTGCAAAATAGAACCCTGACTTTGACAGGTGAAAAAACCTAAAATATGGAAGAATGAAAAACTCTATTCTCCACAAAGACATCCGTCTCAAAAAGAGCTTTCCAGTGATATAAGGAAGTCAAAAATTGGCCTCCGTTTGCTCCAGATATGAGCAAAAAACCACCAGGAGGTCAAAACAGAAGTGAACCTCATGAAACCTCAGCCAAAATTGGCGGAGCCCTGCTAGACTGGTGATTCCTCCAAAAAAAGTACTGCCTCCAGATTTCACACCAAAATGGAAGAAAAAAAATATTATTTTTTTTAATGAAAAAAAACAATAAAAAACATTATGCTTTTTTAAAGAAAAAACACATGCCTTTTTTATATAAAAAAAACACAAAAAAAAAAGTTTTTTATTTTAATTTTAAAAAAAATATTAAAAAATCTTGGGGTTGTGGCTGCAGACATCAGAAGCACGGAAACCAAGGTAGATTTTTGCCTCAAAAAGCGTGACATAGTCATGCAAGCAAAAAAGAGGGCCCAAATTTCAACTGTGTCCAAATTGGACATGCCTTATATGAAAATAGGGGTTTTGGGGGTATTCCAAACACAACCCAGATGTTAGTTTTTGCTCAAACTACTCCAAAAAAAAATCCTCCCCAAAACCAATAAAATCTGAGATAAAACCTCTCAAAAACACAGATTAAAGAACAAGGCCAAATCTCTCATGAAGAGAACAGGGGCATGAAAGGGTAGAGCTCTGATACCATATTGGAGTTGATGAAAATGATCAACCCACAGCTCCCAAGAATCACCTGCATGCAAACCTATCATAGAAAGAGAGAAGCATAAAAGCTATGGAGGCCAAAAATCACAGTTCGATGGAAGAGGAAACATATTGTGCAAACAATGTAGACAAACACTTAATACAATAACATCCTCAATTAATTAATAACCATAGAATTGATAATTTACAAAGAGGGGATCCTTATAAAAGGACACCAAAACCCTAAAAGGGAAACCCTAAAGGGGAAATATCTAGGTTGCATAATAATAATTAATAAAAGAATTAATTATTAAATGCCTAAAGTTTAGCTTAAGTAAAAGAGAGATAATAAGTGAAATCACTTTATTACTCTAACAGTTGTTACAGTAAGTAGATCTTCATGTCTTCAGACAATAGTTAAAAGTTCATCTTTGAAGATCAAGATTGAAAACCACATGCCTAATAATTGAGCATATTTTCTATGACATGAAAGGATACTGTTATATTTGTTTGAAAAGTTGAATCTGCAAAGTGAAATATACATGACAAGAAATGAAAGAACCAAATGCAAGTACAAAAAAGAGATCAAATATTTCAGTATCAGCATGTTTTATACTTTCATAATGGTAAACAAATGCACAGAAGACAGACATTATGAACAGAATACCAGTAATTATGAACAGAATACCAGTAATTATCCATCCAAAAAAATTCATAAGAAGCTGATTTTGGAAAGATGCAGTTTCATTCCTTCAAATGAATTTTCAAGAGATATCTATATACAGGGTGTTTAAATATACATCTTATGTTGTTGTTGTGAGAGATAATGTTCATAATTAAATGTAGGGTTTTACATTCATGATAATAAAACATATATACCAGTTAGGGTTTTTAGTGTGAGTATGACCCATGGGAGTCACGAGCCCGTGCTCGAACCCCATGGGTAAGATATTATTTGCATTTAAAAGAAACAGTGTGTTTTTACACTAAATGCATTAACATTTTCATGAATGTAAACATGCTATGGTTTCATTTTTTGCTCATACTTTTACCAAGTGAAAGTAAATATTTTGTTTTTACAAGCATACTGGAAAGAGAGATTTTTTTTTATGTTTTTCAGACAAAATAGAGTAAGAGAATGTTCGGCTCGAACAGATAAGCATTTTTTATGCTTACTACAAAGTTGTGTTCAAAGGCAGCAAGAAGAATTTTTTTAAAAAAAATTTAGCAATCATGAAACCCGTGTTTCATTACAAGTCCAGACAAGCATCAAGACAGACAACTGCAAGTACATCTTCAAAGAATAGCTCAAAAGCCACGTGGGTTTGTTTGCTACAGTCGACATCAAGTAAAGCTTAAGTCGTGATTATAAGGGTGGAGTCGACAAAAAACAAAGAAACAAAAAGACCCATTATTATCAACATTCCTATGACAGCATAAAAAATAAATGAAAGCACAACAATAGTCGACAGCAAAGCCTAAAGTAGTGTTTGCAATAGAGGAGTCGACAGAAAGCAAAGACACAAAGCAAGGAAAGAACTCATTTATTATCGGCTACAGTAGTGTATTCATGTTTTACATTTGAAAATACAGTGAGCAAGATAATAAAGATAACTTATCTTAGAGGCCAAGTTTTGTGAATAGGAGACCAGCAGAGGAGTGGTGTTGAGATGTAGCCAAAGAAAAAACAATGGTGGCCATGGTATTTTCTCCCAAATTCATGTTGCACTGCGAACTGGGGATGAGTCTGAAGCTGTGGAAGAGATATCCCCAGTCCAAAGCCAAAACTCATGGGCACCTCTCCATCTCAACCACAGCTTAGATTCATTCCAAGCTTGCAGTGGTGGGTTGACCAAACATCAACTCCAAGAACCCAAGTTCAAGCATGAATGCAGCGCCATTTGTCATGGCTTTGAAACACTTCACCTCCAAGATTGTTTCAACATTCTAAACTGAAGTTAACTCACTGTAGAACCCAAGTTCAAGCAAATAAAGGACCAAAAGCCGTGGCATTTTAGAAGGAGAAAACAATAGGAAGATGCCATGTATTATGGAAAAATAGAAACTACATGAATCCCTAGTTTCATCACAGTATGGAGGCGGATTTCATTGCAGAAGATCAGTGTTCAAATTCAACATGGCGGCACAACAAAAGAAAACCCTAAGATGAAAAATGAAACTGATGAGCAAATGCATTGTGTTTTACCCAAGACTGGAGTCTGCTGACAAGTGAAGTAAATTCTATGTCAGTTTCCAGTCTACCAACATCCCCTCCACAATGCCACAATGGTACTATTGGTGCCATGAAGTATAGCAACTATCTTTTCCATGAAGATGGTCATGTCGACAGCCAACTGTGGTGGTTAAAAAAACTGCAGTTACATCCAGTGCTATAGTATGGTGTCAGTGCAGTTATGATTAGCTATGATGCCAAGTTGCTAGGGGTTATTCCCTTAGAAGTTATGTTTCGAGTTTAGGGTTTTTTTTTAGAATTTGAATGTCATGTATTCGAATAAGGTTGATAAAGTTAAACAATGATATTTTTTTTTTTTATAAACATTAGGGGTGTTAGACTTAAGGCTAGATTTAGGGGATTTGTTAAGCCACATAGTCTAGTATCTTGTTATTATGGTGGGCTTTTGGGGGGAAATATTTTTGAAATAAGTCATGTTGGCTATTTAGTAGATCCTAGAGCTTCATGTTAGGGGGGGGGGGTCAAGATTGTGGAGAGAAGAGATTTAGTGAATTTCTTATTCCTATAAGCTATATGTTCATGCTTTTGTATCCATTGTTAGTTCATGCTTGTGGTATCGATTTTGTGCAAGAGGATGCTTGTATTCCTTGCCATCATTTTGAGATCCATTTATGTAACTGCATATAGATTTTGAGAAGAATTCAGTTGACCCATTTTTCATATATCTTTTGGTGATCATTTGTCTAAATCCTATTCAATTTTATGCAATTCAAGTGTAATACATCCATAGTATGGATTAGTGGATTGTATCCTTTTCCTATTCTAGATTACAGAATATAAGCCTTTTTGTAGAACATGCATGTTGTTGATAGTTGGATTGCTATTTGTGGTTAAACCCTAGTAGTGACCTTCTAATCAGCCTATGTATTGGATAGTGAGTGATATTGCAAAGATCATTAGGGTATGTTAAGTGAGTGTCAATTTGAAATTTTGAGAGATCTAAATTTATTTGGTGTATCACCTTTTCAAGTTTTATTCATGCAATTTTAGTTAGAGTTTCTCCCCTTTCCTTTTTTCAAAATCGGGAGAAGATAGTATAAAATTGATACCCAAATTCAATAGGAACCAGCCTAGAATCCAGAGACTCTTCCTCATCCATAGTTTACCCATAGCTAGAGGAAGTTACCATTTTCAGATAGAATTGTCATGAAGCCTTAATGCCTGATTTAGGGTGACAATTCTAAGCCTGAACAGTGTCAACTTTATTGTGTGTGTTCACCGATGCTTATTGGTACCCATTAATCAATGGAATTGTTTTTCAATAATATTACAAGTAACAATATAGTGCATCTTCAATAATGCTAATTTTTTCAATATGATCAATGTATAATGGAACCAATGCATAATATAACTTTTCATAATGCAGTTCCATACTTACTTGTGCAACTTAGTTGGGAATAGTGATGCCACCAAATCCATTGGATGGGGTGTCATCATTTACATTGCTTGTTCCAGCACCTTTAGTGTTTCTGGCTTTTCTCCACATCTTGTTTCTCATCTTCTTGATGTCATCAATGGTCTTTCAATAGGGATAAGTGCTTTTTTCTGTCAGTCAGTCTTTGCAATATTTTATCACATGTCCAACCTTATGACAATGTAAACATGCCATACTTAGATTGGTCCATCCTCTTGGTCTTCTAGTCCATTTTCTCATACATTTGACAGCAATATGACCATACCTTCCACATGTTGTGCAGTTTATCCATGTGTTATAGTCCCAAACATATGAGTTACCAATTCTTGTCAATTTATAGCCATTATCAGGTTCTTTTGGTGTCTATGCCTTTTTGTTCTTTTTCCAACACTCATGATGTGTATGTCCATTCATTTTGGAGGTAGGACAGTACTTGTCCATGTAGTTTTCCTTCTTTAGATTTGTCACCTTGGATCTGCATTCATGTGCCTTGTGTCCATTCTTGTGATATTTATAACAATTACCAATGAAAGTAGATTGTGATTGAGGAATACCTTTCATTTTGTTTCTACAAATGTTTGAGGTGTGGCCTAGTTTTCCATAGTGATTGCATGACATCTTCTTGGTTCTTGGAGTTATATAAGGATTTCTTTGATCTGATTATTTAGATGATTCTCCATTGTCAGTGTACCCTAGACCTATGTAGTTGTTGACTCTTCTTTTTCTGTCAAGAAAATCATCCATTCATTTATTGCTATCTTCAACTTTCCTGATTAATTCATTGTGTTGATTTTAAATTCTGACTTCATGCTTTAGCTTTTCATTCTCTTCTCTTAGCTCACCGATGATCTGTATTCTTTCAATGAGTTCAGTATTTAATCCTTTTTCCTCTTGACTCATAAGAATAATCTGATTGGTAATCTCATGGTGATGATTAGTAAGTCTTTGAATCTCTGATTCTTTTTCTTGTAGCTTCTCTATGATTTTCCTCCTATCATCAATAGCCAATGTTCTCTCTGATTCAAATTTTCTTGTATCATTCATGACATCAATCATTTTTACCATTTGAGTCTCTTGACCGATTTGTAGCATCTTGATTTCCTCCGTCAGATGTAGATTGACCTCTTGTAGACTTATGATCTCTTCTACTGATGTGTCTGATGCTTTGCTTGTTGTTGATTCAGCTGAGTTGAAGTAGTCTAGTATCTCCTCTTCTTTATAATATTTTTCATTAAGCCTAGTTGCCATGATATTTATTTCATCAAGAAACTTTCTCATGCTCACTCTTACCTCTTTGTACTGCTCATAGTAAATCTAAATTTGTAATTGCTCATTCTCAACAGTCTTGTCCAGTTTTTACTTTTCCATTGTCTTGATCTTTTCTCTTAAGTCTTTAAGATTTTCAAGAAAGAGACTTAGCTCTGATACCAATTGTTGGAATTAATGGAATGATGTATTGAGAGGGGAGGGTTGAATCAATACCTCTAAAACTTTTAGGTGATTAGCCCATTAACCTTTGTGTCATCAGATTTGTATATTCACCTATCTATCTGTTCATCTTTCTTTATATATGTGAAATCATAACATAAGTTCTTTACATGTGTAAACATTCAAGAAACATAGATGAAAGTAAATAACACATAACACAACATATGATATCGCAGAAAACTCCTGTTAGGAAGTAAAAAATGCGGTGGGGATGTCACCCACAAAACTTCACTATCTGCAGATAAGAAGGGAGACAGTTAAGGCTTACAATTTGATCACTTATGATGATCTACCCTATTAGGAGTATTAGAGTGGAGACCTATTAGGATCTACTTCATTTGAAGCTTTAGAAACACCATTAAGTGTGCACTCTGTTAAGAGATTTGTCAAGAACTATTAATTCCACCTTCTACTAAAGGATTTCTAATGTGATGCACTTGTTAGAATGCAACTACATTATAAATGTTGATCTGATAGTATATGCAATCTCTAATTGCTGATAACAGATCCTATAAAGCTTACAATGTATATGTAATCACCTTGAGTCATCGAATAATACCTTATCTCTGCTCTTCGGTAGCCTTGTCTGTGTTCTTGAGAACATATATGATCTATTTCTAAACTTTGCATGAATTCACTTATGCTACTTAGATGCTCTTCGTGGCTACAATCATTTTTCAACTATATCTATTACAATGATTGAACATCTATATATACTAGTTTCTAGGTTCATTCTTGATTCACGCTTTACAAGTTAACTCTAGATCCAAGGTTTACAACTTGACCTTGATCTTTAGTTAGTTATGTTTTAGATCCGTTAGGATGCTTTAAAATATTTACAATATCCTTGCTTGACCCTCAAGAAATTATTTAAAACAAATTAAAACTCTATAAATAGAATTACAATGTTTTATCTGACGTGGAAAGTCAAATCCACTTTTTTGCAAGTTCTGTAATTGACTGTTGGTTCTGATGCTTAGGCTACTTTGTTATTCTATTGGGTTTCTTTCATTCTTTTCTCTATCGGTGTCCCTTTATTGAACTGTTCATCGGGTTCCTTTCCTTTTTGCGATGTCGGCGATGTTCATAAAATTGTACCATTGGTGATATTCTTTTGCTATGTCATCAATTTAGTGATTTTGGATCTGTCGGCAATGTTCTGAAAATTGTTTCATCGGTGATGTCCTTTATGCTTTATCGTTGATTCAACACTTGACAGTGTTTGTCAGGAAATTCTATACTTAGCATTTTCACGACAAGCATTTTCATCTCATCGGGTATGCAGTGTGCTGTCTGTCAAGTATGCCTATATCGATGACCTTTATCATGTTTTTCACTTAAGTATACTAATGGCAAAACTTAATGTCATCACATGTTTGAATAGGAGAAAACTTGTTGATGTTTACAGAGGATATGAATGGAAGATAAAATCAATCGCAAAGGTGTGATAAAAGGGAATATATGTCAAGGATCATTTAAAGTGTGGCAGAGGTAGTGATATGAAGGAAAAATATTCATAGAAGGAAGGAAGTGTGTTGGATATAGTGATAAAAAAACAACTGATATTGTTAATAAAATTTAGTCGAGTGCAAGTTTGTCACTAATTCTTATGGAGCATATTATTATGAGGTTGTTGCCTCTTTCTGCATGTATCATATTTTATAGGGAGTTGTGTACTTCCTTTGGTTGAATCCATGAAATTGAACTTCAAGGAGTTGAAAATTCCTTTGGGTTGTATCCCATAAAATTAAAAGAATATTTGTGAGGCTGGATTTGGAGATTATTTTCAAACAACTTGGTGTTTTTATGTGTAGTTAAATGTGATGCTTTTTTATTCTAAATTATTTTACTACTAATCTATTTTGTTTATGGAGTGGGGTTTGGAGTAAAAATGAATTGAGTTTAAATAGGATACTTCTTCACCCCACCCCCTCATAGTATTTTGGTGTGTGTAACAATTGGTATCAAATCAAGGTTCCTTAAAAGAAGCGTTACAACTTGAGGAAGGCCTGAGTTGGCACATGATGGATCACACTCATACAAGGAACCTCCATTTGATGTAACAAATTATAATTTTTGGTGGTCAAGGATCAAAGTCCACTTGACCTCTTCAAAGTTTGGTATTTGGAAACTTGTTAAGGATGGTTGTACTATTCCAATTATTTCTCCAACTATTCTTGCTGAGATTAAGACATATGAAAACAATGCCAAATAAAAGAGTAATACTTTGAGTGGATTACAAGAATCTGAACTTGTGAAGGTAATATACTACTATTATACTATTTATGTGTGGGAAAATACTAGTAGCATTTATGAAGGAGACACTAAAGTAAAGAAAGCTAAAATATAGATCTATAGAGGTAAATTTGAGAACTTAAAGATGTAAGAGGATGAAGATATTGCTAGCTATTTTTTCTGAGTAGATGAAGTAGTCAATACTATTAGAGGTCTTGGTGAATAACTTAAAAAATTAGTTGTGGTACAAAATGTACTTAGATATCTCCCTAGAGTGTATAATCCTAAGTGTCCTCTATTAAGGAAGCTAGGGATTTAGATAAAATTTCAAAAGATATATTGTATGGTATACTCACCGCTTATGAAATGAGAGAGTTTTGCAATGAAGGTCCAAAAAGGGAAGAAAAACTCAAATCAGGTAAGACAGAGAATAATTCAACATCTAATTAGAGCAATGGCTCTGATGAGGAGGATGAAAGCTTTATAAGAAATTTGAAGGTCACTAGCAAATACAAAGGCAAGTTACCCTTTAAATTTTTAAACTGTGGAAAAATTGGTCATTATGATTCTAAATGTCCCATAAAGAGAATTAGATAATAGTTACAAAAATAATAGAGGAAAAAAATTAAAAGGAATATCTACTCCAAGGGAGATTACTATTCTTTAGATGATGAGGAAAATAGTACTCTAGATGATGATAAGGAAGAAACTACTTTCATAGACTTGAATATAGGTGATAATAATACTAATTTTGGAAAGTGTGTGAAGAAGATTGTTCTTAAAAAATCCAAAATTGTTGAGAAGTATATCACATTAAAGACTGATAATGGTATTAATAATTTAATGATAGAATACACTTATTTTTTTGCAAAGGAAGAGACAAACTCTTGGGTGATTGGTAGTGGTTTTTCCAACCATTTGAGACATGATAAAAGAAATTTCATGAACCTTATGAAGTGGGATGGAGGATCAGTCAAGTTTTGGGATGATACCTCTAAAAATATTTGCAAAAAGGGCATAACAAGCATTGATGGAAAGAATAAGAAAAAAGATGATCTTTATTCTAAAGGTCTCAAGCACAATTTTCCTAGTGTAATTAAAATATTCAACAAAGGATACAATATTATATTTCATGATCGAAAAAGTAAAATCAAAATGACAAATTCTAGAGGATCTATGGCAGAAGGATCTAAGATTGAAGGCAACATATACAACCTAAATGAGGCTAATGGGAGAAATTGAATTTTTGGAAAAATAAGTGAATGTTGGTTGTGGCACAAAGAATGAGACACAGAAAATTTGATAACATTTTGAAGATTTTTTCCACAAATATGGTAAGAGATATGTCAAAAATCATTAAGTATAAAAATTTATTTTGTAAAGAATTTTAGATTAGAAAACAAACAAGGATAAGATTCAATACCAAGGAGTATTCTTTTACAAAACCATGAGAACTGATTCATACTCACTTGTGTGGGCCTACCGAAACAAAAAAAAATCTTCAAGGTGATAGGTACTTCATTTTACTCATTGATAACTTCTATGGGATGATATGTGACACATCCCTAAGAGAAAAATCAAAATATTTTAGTAAGTTAAAGATCTTGAAGTCAATGGTTGAAAATAAATAAATGATATAATTAAGTATTTGAGATCTGATAGAAGAGGCAATTTCATCTCAAATGAATTTGAATTTTTTTAAGAATATGGAATAAAAAGGCATCTATATGCTCCAAGAACCCCTAAAAAAAGTAGAGTATTGGAAAAATAATAGAATTTTTCAAGAGAGAAAGAAAAATTTTGAAAGAACCTAATTTTCCTAATGTATATTGAAGAGAATTAATTCATACTACAATCTATATTCTTAATACAAGACAACTAAGGGTGAAAAAAATCAACACTCCTTATGAGCTATGTCATGAAAGATCATCAACTATCAAAAACTTTAGTGTTTTTGGTAGTATATGTTACATCAAAAGAGATAAAGAATATTGGGGGAATTTTGACTCTAAATCCGATGAAGGAATATTTCTTGGATACTCAACTAGGAGAAAATATTACAAGCGCTATAATACAAGACTGAGAAATATAGTTGAAAGTGCAAATGTTAAATTTGATGAATAATCACATTAAAAAATATATAAAGTAGAGGATTGTGAATTATATGGACCTGATAGAAGCAAGGAAACACACACAACTAAGAGGGGGGGGTGACTCCATTTTATCCCAAATCTCAAAAAACTTAACAAACTCTTATCCTTAAATATCATATCTAAATGATGAACATTAAAGAAAGGAACTCAACACATCAACCATCACATAACACCAATATTTCTAATGTGGAAACTCGGTTAAGTAAAAAACCATGGTGGGGATCAAACCCACAAGATGGTGTACTTTTTTAGAAGCACTTTACCTGGTCAAAGGTATTACAAGGGGAATGCACATGCATTTAGGCAAATTTCCTAGAACTCATTGATCAAATACTATAAACCAAAGGAAGGCTCGCTACCTTATAAAAATATATAATTATAATTCATTGTTAGAATAACTGAGAGGGTGGGGGTGAATTAGTGGCCTTAAAAATAATTCCAATAATCCAACCAAAACTTATATCACAAATATAATATCCTCTAGTTATCTTTTAGTCCTTCAAGATGTATTCCTTTAAGTAATCTTATCAAATATATAGTGCTTAGTTAGATATATTGTTTATCTTTTCTAAGCTTTACCGGGTAGCAGCAATTAAACTTAGTGTTTACCCACCAATCTAGTTTTAGTAATGCATAAAGTAAACTATCAATGCAATGAAATAAATACACATTTGACACGTAGATTTTTAACGTGGAAACCCTGCTAAGGGAAAAACCACTTGGGACCGGTAACCCAAAACTTTCACTCTTCTGAAGTGAGCTCGGTGAATAGCCAACCCTGTTAAAGGTTACAAACACACTATTAAGTGTGACATTGTTAGAGGATTCAAAACTAACTATTTGTCTTTTTACCTAGCATTCACTATGTTATTAACAAGTAAACCTTTTGGTACTATTGAGTATCTCAATACAATAAGGATGGTTAAAATCCCACTCGGTTAAGAGATTTTATGAATCAATGGCTAAACTGAAACAATAAATGATCTGTTTAATAATACAACTTTAACTTGTAGATTTTCATAACTATTTTTAGTCCACAAAATACCTCTGTGATCAATGTTCTCGTCAATTTCATTTCTCCCCTTCTTTCTTCTATTCTGCTCAGTGAATGCTCTTGCTTCTATTGCTCGGTGTCTGTAGAATTCTTTGGTTCTATTCTTCAACTTGTATGAATAGATCTGTATGAAGACTTCTATCTTCATCATAATTATACTTAGGATTACTCACTTTATAATTAATTCCTTGTCTCTTTATATAGAAAATATTAGCCGCTCAATATCCTTGTCTTTCTTGTTCTTGACGTAGACTACTTCTTGATCCGCAAATCCCTTCATGCATTGATTTAATCTTTAAAGATTTTCTTTATTTTTATTCCATAGATTTCTCCTTGACATCTATCAATAAAAATATCTTTAAATCTTCTTCTTATCCTAAGTTCTACTGATCAATGAAAATAAAGCAATCAATCAGTTAACTCAAAATATAGCTCTACCAGCTAAGTAGTTTTGTTGTTTTCTAACTCCAGTTGATTTCAGTGCTAAACTCTTAGTTTTCTCAATAAAAATTTCTTGGGTCTACTAATCTTGGGTAATACTATTCTTGGGTACGACTATCTCTCGAGTAACGTTGTCCATCGGTGCTGACTGTACATCGGGAAAACTATGAACTGCTCAGGGTTCACTATTCTTGAGTAACCCTGCCACTCAGTGTATGCCTTTACCGACGATAAAAACTTTGTCTCCTTAGATCTTTAAGTGTTGTGACAATATGTGTATGAGAAATCATAACATATTAAGTTGACATCAATGAAAATACAATACATTAACTGATTTAATGTCTTGCATTTACTTTCTGCAGCTCGGTGATCATCAACTTATCAGTTATAGTTCATCAATCTCTCCCTTTGGCATTGATGGTAAGTAATGTAAAACATGTCATAACATACAAAAATTATTTTTCTATAACCAATTCAAATATATGACTCTCGGTAAGCTCTTCTAGCTTAGATTTGATTCTTGTAGAGTGTTTTTCTTCATTCCCTTCAATGAATAGGTGTAGCAATTCCATTTTTTGATTATGTCTCTTTCTTTGAATATTTCTCTCCTTTGGATATTTCTCTCCCTTTGAATTGTATCCCTGATGGATATATATTTCATTTATTCTTATCTCCCTCTAGATCTACTTTTCCTTGATGGATATTTCATTGAATCTCTCTCCCCCTTTGACATCAATGCCAAAAAAAAAAAATTCATTGAATCTCCTCTCCATCAGCAATATAGCTCTATAGTAGCCAACAATATTTTTCTCCCTTTGAAAGCTTTATGTCCCTTGAGTGGACTGCTATGTCATTGAAATCAATATCTTAGCTTGCATCAACATGATTGATCTTCTGATAATGTGTAGGATGATGCAACCTCCAAGTTAGCTTAGTGACCAGTAGACAAGGGTCGAACCCCTAGTCTATTCTTCAGGTACTCAAATGTATCTTTTGGCAATGGCTTTGTGAATATGTCTACTAATTGTTCTTTTGATTGTACATATTCTAGTATTACCTCTTTCTCTTGTACTTGTTCCATCAAGTAATGATACTTAATAGCTATGTGCTTTGTCTTAGCACGCATCACAGGGATCTTTGAGATGTTTATATCACTAGTTTATCACAATAAATAATTATTGGGTCAATAGTTTCTTCATTCATACCTTTCAACAATTGCTTGATCCATGCAATGTTAGAGCAATGTACATCAATAGCCACATATTCTACTTCTGCAGTTGATTGAGATATGCATCCTTGCTTTTTACTTATCCATGTGACAAGTCTGTCACCCATAAAGAATGCTCCTCATGTTGTGCTCTTTCTATCATCTATGTTTCCAGCCCAATCTGCATCAGTATAGACTTGTAGCTCAAATTTTCCTTCTTTATTATACCACAAACCATAGTCTTTGGTATTCTTCAGATATCTCAAAATTCTTTTGACATCAGTCATGTGTGATTCCTTGGGATTAGCAGATAATCTTGCAACTATACCAACTGCATGTGCTATACCAGGTCTAGTATGTACATCATACATTAGTTTTCCAATCATAGATATGTATAAGGTATGATTTACCTCGGTTGTCTTGTCTTCCTTTGTCAATTTGCATCTGGTTTCCATAGGTGTTCTAACTAGTTTGGAGTCCTCCATTTTGAATATATTCATAACTTCTTTGATGCATTTGGATTGTGTGATGTAGATGCCTGCATCCTGTTGTAGAATCTGTAGACCAAGAAATTTTTTGATCTCTCCAAATATTAACATCTCAAATTTTTTGCTCATTTCATCACAAAATGACTTGCATAGCATATCATTACCTCCAAATATGATATCATCAACAAATATCTCAGCAATCAAAATTTTATCACCAGTATCTCCTTTCAAATATAGATTACTGCAATCACTTGTTCTAACAAATCTAATAGTAATGAGATAAGAGTGAAGTATTTCATACCATGCTCTTAGTGCTTGTTCCTTTTTACATCTGATCAGATTATTCAACATGATGGTTCATTTTCCTTCAACTGGGCAAGGTGAGTCATTATCCATCCTAACTGATCCACCATTATAATATTCAAAAGTTTCAAACTTTTCCTTATCTCCAGTCATGTGATGAGTACAGCCACTATCAATAATCTAGAAATCATTTTTTCTAAATTTAGATATGAGTGCAGATTCAACATACCTTTCTTCTTCATTTGAATCATCCTTCATAGCAACAAATACTACCTCAACATCTTCATCAGACTCGGTGTCAGTATTTTCAGCTTTGTTCTCAACTAGGTAACAAGTCTTCTTTACTTTGTCCTTGTAGTCTCGGTTATCTCTTATGTCAGAGTGTCAGTTTCTTCTGTATTCTCGGTCATCACTTTTGTCAAAGTTCTTTTCATAAGATCTGTCAATGTTTCTTTTATCTTTTTTCTTGTCAGGGCATCTATCAGCAAAGTGTCCAATTTTGTTGCAATTAAAACATACCAATGGTAATCTACCTTTATATCTTCCTTTAGCTCTATGCAATCTTCTAGCCATTAGTGCTTCAATTTCATCAAGTTCTTGTTCATCACTATCACTTTCACTATAATTTTTCATAGTGTATTTTTAACTAGATTTTCTTATTTTTAGGGAATATTTGAATGCAGACTTGATATTTGTAAGACATTGTTGTCATAGTTGATCATCTCAAATGAAATAAGTTTACCAATCAAACTATCAAGAGTAACATTGTTATTTTCTACTGCTCTCATTTCTTGAATTGTAGATACTCTAATAGCATAAACAAGTAGTAAGGTTCTCAAAATCTCACTTACCATTGTTTCTTCCTCAAGTACTCCACCTACTCCATGGATAGAATTAACAAATTCTTTGATTCTTCTATTGTACCAAGTGATTTTCTCTCCTTCTTTCATTCTTAGATCATAAAACTTTCCTCTTAGGCTTTCACCTTTAGCTCTCAACACATCAGTGTCTCCTCCATGTACTAGCTTGAGTTTGTTTCACATTTTCTTTGTAGTTGTGCATAATTTGACATCTTCAAATTCAACATCAGATAGTGAAGAAGGAATTTCTATCATCATAGAATTGTTTTCATGTTTCTATCTCAATTGATCAATAGTTAGAGGTCCAGTAGGTGCAACATATTCAACATCCAAGTATTGTGTGACATCATTTCCAATACCTGATATGTGAAGTCTTATCCTGCTTTGCCATGATGCAAAGTTGTCCTTGTTCAACTTAGGCACATCCCTTTTACTCATCTTGTGATCTTTAGCTTGAGTCTTTAAACTCTCTTCCAAGCGCCAAAGCTATGATACCAATTGTAAGAATAATTGAGAGGGGGGTGAATCAGTGGCCTTAAAAATAATTCCAATAATCCAACCAAAACTTATATCACAAATATAATATCCTCTAGTTATCTTTTAGTCCTTCAAGATATATGCCTTTAAGTAATCTTATCAAATATATACTTCTTGGTTAGATATACTTTTTATCTTTTCTAAGCTTTATCGAGTAGCATCAATTAAACTTAGTGTTTACCAACCAATCTAGTTTTAGTAATGTGTAAAGTAAACTATCAATGCAATAAAATAAATACACATTTGAAACATAGATTTTTAACATGGAAACATTGTTAAGGTAAAAACCACTTGGGACCGGTAACCCAAAATTTTCACTCTTCTAAAGTGAGCTTGGTGAAGAGACAACCCTGTGAAAGGTTGCAAACACATTGTTAAGTGTGACCTTGTTACAGGATTCAAAACTAACAATTTTTCTTTTGACCTAGCATTCACTATGTTGTCAACAAGAAAAACTTTTGATACTCTTGAGTATCTCAATACAATAAGGATGGTTAAATTCCACTCATTTAAGAGAATTTCTAAATCAATAGTTAAACTGAAACAATAAATGATATGTTCAATAATACAACTTTAACTTTCAGATTTTCAGATCTATTGTTAGTCCACAGAATACCTCTCTGAGCAATGTTCTCTTCAATTCCTTTGCTCCCCTTCTTTCTTCTCTTTTTCTTGGTGAGTGCTCTTGCTTCTATTGCTTGGTGTCTACAAAATTCTTTGGCTCTGTTCTTCAGCCTGGATGATCAGATCTGCATGAAGACTTCTATCTTTATCAGAATTATATTAAGCATTCCTCACTTTATATGAATTCCTTGTCACTTTATATAGACATGATTATCCACTCAATCTCCTTGTCTTTCTTGTTATTAACGTAGATTGCTTCTTGATCCACAAATCCCACCATGCATCACTTTAATCTTTAAATATTTCTTTAGTTTAATTGTGTATATTTCTCCTTGACAATTGTGAATAGAACTAGCTTGAAATCTTATTCTTATCCTTAGTTCTACTGGTCGATGAAAATAAAGCAATCAATTCATTAACTATAAATATAGCTCTACCAGCTAAGTATTTTTTTCATTTTCTAACTCCATTTGATTTAGATCATCAACTCTTAGTTTGCTCGGTAACACTTGCTCAGGTACTACTGATCTTGGGTAACACTCTTCTTGGGTACCATTGTGTCTCTCAAGTAACACTATCTTTTGTTGTTGACTGTTTGTCATGCAACACTGTGAACTACTCAGGGTTTACTATTCTTGGGTAACCCTGTCACTCAATGTATACCTTTACCGATGACAAAAAAATTGTCTCTTTAGATCTTCAAGTGTTGTGACAATATGTGTATGAGAAATCATAACATATTAAGTTGACATCAATGACAATACAATACATTAACTGATTTAATGTCTTGAATTTACTTTCTGCAACTCAGTGATCATCAACTTATCATCTTCAAACATTCAATCAGTTATAGTTCATCATTCATAGTGGACAACAACCCACAATTCATGAACTCATTGTTAGCATCTTCAATATGGCTACATATTTTCAATGAAGTACATAATACATCATATCTATGCTTCAATTGTAGACTCCACTCATACATCTTTCCATAGTATCGCTCACTCCTGTTCACACCTTCACAATTACAAATTGATACATCTCTTTATATAATTCATCAACCTCGATTCCCTGAGTTTGTCCAAACACTTAATTACAAATATTTAATTAAATATAATGAGATATTTAATGTGATCCAAACAATGTCAAATAAGACATAGAAATGATCCAAATCTTTATCTTTGAACATGCTATATCTCTAAAAATCATGCCTCGACATTCACAACACGTTACACCATCTTGTCGGCCAAGAACATGAAGCACACTAGCATGCCTCAATAAAATCACCAAAAGTGATCACACCAATTAATTTGATCCAACAAAATTAATAGAGAATGATATAGAAAATTCAACAAGCACCATGAAATTCCTTAGTAACAACCAAATTAACTCTATCTCAAAATTGAACATCAACTTTGCACTGTTCCTTAGGAACACCAATAGGAACCTCTGTCACCTAAGAAAAATGGCTTGTGATCCTTCAAATCATGAACTAGATGAGCTGAGGACACACATGCATGTCCTAAATACACCATCGGGCCATAAAACATAAATATTGAATAACCAATCCACACTAAAACAAAAATTGCAACATTATCTCTCTCTAAATAATTAAAACACTAGTCTCTGATCAAACATATATAACTTACTCAAATCATAATGCTAACCTTTGTAAATTGACATGAGTCAACTACATACATCCCTGAAACCATTTGTACATTTTTAGCATCTAATTTTCAACACAATATTCATATGGAACCATTCATCTCACTAAACATCTTAGGAACTACATAGGAACACTGTCTCAAATAGTAGAAATATGTTGGCATCAATGACAAAACATCAATGTCAATAAATATATGCATTATACTTCAACAATCTCCCCCTTTGGAATTTATGGAAATATATGATGTGAAAAATAATCAATGTACAAAGAAATTATATCAACAATTACCACCAATAATATCCACAATATTAACTTTTAGAATTTCTCTAACAATATCTCTCCCCCTTAGTTGAATCTCTCTCCAAAACTATTTTTCACATGAATATCTCTCCCCCTTTGACATATATAGAAAATATACATATATGTAGAACAATTATCTTTCCAAAATGCATGACAAAATGATAAACTAATAAACTTCGAGACTAGCTACTTCCCCTGAGTAGTAGCCACCAAAACATCAATCTAGATTAAATATATCTCTGTAAGATCACTAGACCGGTGCACATCAATGCATATTTAGCTCTAATCAGGAGAGGAAATTACCCCAAGGTTACCTCAGAGATACTCAAAAGTATCCTTTGGCAAGGGCTTTGTGAAAATATTTTCAATTTTCTCTTTAGTAGATACATACTTCACTCTGACTTTCTTCTCTTGGACCTTCTCTCTCAAGAAATTATACTTAATAGATATATGATTTGTTCTCAAATGTAACACTGGATTATTTGATATGTTAATTACACTTGAATTCTCAGAGTAGATAACAATAGGCTCATTATATTCTATTTTGATATCCATCAACATTTTCTTCAGTTGAAAATAGTGGAATGGTGTGTACTGAGAGGGGAGGGGTGAATCAGTACCCTTTAAAACTTTTAGTCAATTAACATTTATCCTTTAGTAATCAATTTCTTGTATTACCAACCATATATGCTATTCTATCTTTATGCATGTAATATCAATTCATAAACTCAATTAGCATGTAAATATTCATAGAAATATTCATGAAATGTATTGACACATGACACAAGATTTGGTAATGCAGAAAACCCCTGTTAGAAGGTAAAAATTGCGGTGGGGATAAAACCTACAAAACTTCACTATCTGCAGAATGGAAGGGGCTAGTTAAGGCTTACAAGTTTGATCACTTCTGATGATCTTGGCCTGTTAGGAGTAACATGTAGAGACTAGTTAAGGTCTACTCTGTTAAGAGCTTTAGAAACACTATTTAGTGTGTATTCAGTTAAGAGATTTACAAAGGATTGTTAAATCCACCTTTATCAAAGGATCTCTTCTATTTTCTACACTTGTTAGAATTTAGTCAAAAATATTCATTGAACTGAGTATATGCAATCTAGAATTGCTGATTTCAGATCCCTTAAAGATTAAATGAATATATTGTATCACCTATAGTGACTGATCAATACCTTTGTTATGCTTGGTAGCCTTGAATCTTGTTCTTCATAACCTATTTCATCTTTTATTATTCTTATGCATAAAACTCTTAGTATGATCCATAGATGTGCTCCTCGGCTACAATCATCATCACATACATATGTTCTAATTGATTACACATCTATTTATATAATAAGTTTGACCTAAATGAGTTTCACGTATTACAATGTTAACTCTACGATCAAAGGTTTACAACTTGACCTTGATCTCCTAGTTTGCATGTTTTCAATCAGTTAGACTGATTAAAACAATTACAATTACATTGCTTGTGCCTCAAGAAATTGTTTTAAAGAAAATTAAAAAAGGTAAATATAAAACACAAGTGTTTTATCTGACGTGGAAGTCAGATCCACATTTCTAGGGATTTATAACTCTCTCTTGGTAAACTGGTGCTCAGGTTTCTCTGTAGTCTTCCTGTCGGGTTCCTCTATGAAGTGTCTCTAAGGTTCCTTTGTTATCTTCTTGCTAGGTTCCTCTATTGGGTTAGTCTATCAGTTTACACTGTCAGGTTCCACTTGTAAACTGTGTCGTTGGTTTACATTGTAACTTGCTCTGTCAGGTTACACTATAAACTGTGTCATCGGGTTCCCTTGTGAAGTTGTTTGTCGAGTTGCACTAAACCTGTCTTTTGGTGTTGGTGTTACCGATGGTTAAAAACTATTTTACTTTGCATACTAATGGAAAAATATGTCTTCACTCCCCCCCTTTGACATTAGTATCAAAAACTGATATGTGCAAAAACTAAAATGTTTAGTATGTACACCATGTGTTCACCTTGTCATTATAACTCCCCCTATGTATATTCCAGTATATATA
>MU223404.1:2869846-2880141 GCA_018584345.1 Thuja plicata | reverse complement strand
GATCTTTAGTTAGATATGTTTTAGATCTGTTAGGATGCTTTAAAACATTTACATAAAGCTTGCTTGACCCTCAAGTTATGATTTAAAACAAATTAAAACTCTATAAATAGAATTACATTTCTTTATCTGACGTGTAAATCTCAGATCCACTATTTGCGGGTTCTCTAACTGACTATCGGTTTTGACGGTCATTTTTCTTTGTCATCGGTGTTCCTTTCTTGAATTGGTCATCAGGTATGCCTTTTCTATTTTTTCAATTTTGTTCTCAAAATTGTGTCGTCGGTGATGATCTCAATGTTATGTTATTGACCCATCGGTGATGTCATGTTCACTTCATCGGTGCAACACTTTTCAGTGTTCGTCAGTCAATTCCATACTTGGCATTTTCTTGTGACCTTTGTGTTCTATCGGGTATGTTCATTGTTCGCTGGTAATGCTTGTAGTCCATTGGTAATGCTTGTACCGATGATCTCTGTCAATGTTTTTCACTAAGTGCACTAATGGAAAAAGTAATGTCATCAGTTCTTGGTGAAGGCTTTGGAGTATGTGTACCTTTATCCTGTTGCTCAGTGTCTACTTGTTGGTTGGGAGTGGACATCTCCACATCAACCTTAGATTTATCTGCAGCATATCCTTTGGTATCCTTAAGAGTGGCATCACCTTGTTTCTCTTCTTTAATTTTATATTTTTGTTCTCTTCTTGTTTCTTTCTCTTCTTCAATGGTTTCTTTTTGCTCTCCATCTTTATTATGTTCATCAGTTGTTTGTTCTGTTCGTCTTCATTCTTATCATTGGTTATGCTTGCATTAGAATTGGGTGAGTTCTCATTTTGTGAGATGACATTGATAACCTATATTAACAATGAAATTTGGCTTGGTATATTCACCTATGTAGCATCCATAGTTGAGTCCTATTCTTTGGTCTACTCGGAGGTAACAGTAACATCTTCATCTGCCTTTACATCATCTGTAGGATCATCTCTTGTGATATCAATGATATTTTTATTTGTGATTATATCATCTGCAGTATCCCCTAATGATTGTAGAATATGTGGAATGACATCCATTGCCTTGCTTTCTTCTGTATTCAATTCATTTATAGTGGCATCCTCATCTTCATTTATCAGAATGTGCTCTGGGCTCAGTATATCATATGTTTCTTCATTATGAGGCTTGTCAGTGAGTTATAATACTCTCTGGGGAGTTGTATCCTTTTCAGTTACATCAAGTATTTTCCTCCATGTATCCTCACTTTCTTTAACCTAAAGTAGTTTTTTTTTATTGGAATTTGAATGCCATGAATCTGCTCTACAATTTGGTCACTTTGTTTTGCTCTGCTCTGCTCTTCGCTATGTTTCGCTCTTAATAAATCTATGAATAATGAGCTCTTTCATCACCTTATTTATAGATGATGCCCTAAGTGGCACAATTAATGCTCTACCCACTTCTTGGTGTTCAAAGATGGAGTCACTCAGGTATCACACAAACTTTCAGCTCGGGGTAAGTGACAACTCACTTGACCTTTCATAGGTTTATCGACGATGCTTGGTAAGTGGCAAAGACTTCAATGCATTTTACATGATTACTGATGATTCTTGGGTTACATTGATTAACTTGGTTTCCACATTTACACTGACGATTCTCAGTATGTATTGACCGACAGGATTGCATTCACAGATTTATAACAAGTAATACCATAGTGCATCTTTAATCATGCTAGTTTGGCATTCTAACTATGTATAATGGAACTGATGTAAAGTATAACTTTAGTATAGTGTAGTTCCATACTTACTTGTTCATCTTAGGTGGGGGTGGTGATGTCACTAGATCCATTGGATAAGGTGTCACCAATTGCATTGCTTGGTCCAACATCCTTAGCATTTATAGCTTTCCTCCACATTTTTTTTCTCACCTTCTTGGTGTCTTCAATGGTGTTTCCATTGGAAAAAGTGCTTGTCTCTATCACTCAGTCTTTGCAGTCCTTTCTTAGATGACCAACCTTATGAAAGTGTAAGAATTCAAGAGATGTGTGCCCATGCATTTTGCAAGTAGGACAATATTTTTCCATGTAGGTTTCCTTCTTTGGTTGTTTCACCTCAGATTTATATTCATATTTTTTATGTCCTTTCTTATTACATTTATAACAATTTCCTATGAATGAAGGTGTGGATTTAGGAATACCTTTTATTTTGCTCCTACAAACATTTGATGTGTGGCCTAGTTTTCCATAGTGATTGCATGACTTCTTTCTTGGTCTTGGATTTTTGTAGACATTATTTGGATGAGCTTGGTATGGTGATTCTCCATTCTTAGTATACCCTAGTCTATTATTGTTGTTGACTCTTCTTTGTCCATCCAGAAAATAATCCATCCTTTTGGTGATTTCTTCAGCTCTTTTGATCATGTCATTGTGTTGTTGTTGAATTCTTACTTCATGCTTCAGTATTTTATTTTCTTCTCTTATCTCACCAATAGCTTCTAATTTTCCATTGAGTTCTATGTTCATTCGGTTTTCCTCCTGACTCATAAGAATAATCTTATTGGTGATTTCATGATGATGTTCAGTAAGTATTTGTATTTATGACTCTTTCTCTTGTATCTTTTCAGTGATCTTCCTCCTGTCATCAATTGCTAGTGTTCTTTCTTGTTCAGCTTGTCTAGCATTATTCATAACCTCAATCATTCTTACCATCTATGTCTCTTGACTGATTTGTAGTGATTTCACTTGTCCATCCAGATGTTGATTGATTTCATTCATATTTGTGATGCTTCCTTCAGATGTGTCTAATGTATTGCAAGATGTAGATCCTAAAGACTCAAATAAATTAGGTATCTCTTCTTCATGATAGTCTATTTCATTACAGCGAGATGAAATAACCTTTCTTTCATCCAGTAAATGTCTCATCTTGAATCTAGCTTCTTTATATTTCTCATATAATATCTATATCTCTAACTTCTGATTCTCAATACTCTTGTCTAGCTTATACATTTCCATTGTATGATCTTTTCTCTTAAGTATTTAAAATTTTTCAAATAAGAGATCTAGCTCTAATACCAATTGTTGGAAAAAATGGAATGGTGTCTACTGAGAGGGGAGGGGTGAATTAGTACTTTTAAAAACTTTTAGTCAATTAACCTTTATCCTTTAGTAATCAATTTCTTGTATTACCAACCATATATGCTATTCTATCTTTGTGCATGTAATATCAATTCATAAACTCAATTGTCATGTAAACATTCATGAAATGTATTGACACATGAAACAATATTTGGTAATGCAGAAAACCCCTGTTAGAAGGTAAAAACTACGATGGGGATGAAGCCCACAAAACTTCACTATCTGCAGAATGGAAGGGGCCAGTTAAGGCTTATAAGTTTGATCACTTATGATGATCTTACCCTATTAGGATTAACATGTAGATACTAGTTAAGGTCTACTCTATTAAGAGCTTTAACAACATTGTTTAGTGTGCACTCGGTTAAGAGATTTACAAAGGATTGTTAAATCCACCTTTCTCAAAGGATTTCTTCTATTTTCTACACTTGTTAGAATGTAGTCAAACATATTCATTCACCTGAGTATATGCAATCTAGAATTTCTAATTACATATCCATTAAAGATTACATGAATATAGTGTATCACCTATAGTGAATGATCAATACCTTTGTTCTTCTCGGTAGCCTTGAATCTGGTTCTTGATAACCTATTTCATCTTTTGTTGTTCTTCTCCATAAAACTCTCAGTCTGATCCATAGATGTGCTCCTCGGCTACAATCATCATCACATACATATGTTCTGATTGATTACACATCTATTTCTATAATAAGTTTGACCTAAATGAGTTTCATGAATTACAATGTTAACTCTATGATCAAAGGTTTACAACTTGACCTTGATCTCCTAGTTTGTATGTTTTCAATTAGTTAGATTGATTAAAACAATTACAATTACATTGCTTGTCCCTCAAGAAATGGTTTTAAATAAAATAAAAAAGCTAAATATAAAACACTAGTGTTTTATCTGACATGGAAGTCAGATCCACATTTCTCAGGATTTATAACTATCTCTCGGTAGATTGGTGCTCGAGTTTCTCTGTAGTCTACCTGTCGGGTTCCTCTATGAAGTGTCTATCGGGTTCCTTTGTTATCTTCTTGGTAGATTCCTTTGTCAGGTTACTCTATTGATTTACAATGTTGGGTTCCACTTGTAAACTATGTCATCGGTTTACATGGTAACCTGCTCTTTCGAGTTACACTATAAACAGTGTCGTCGAGTTCCCTTGTTAAGTTATCTGCCAGGTTGCACTAAACCTGTCTTTCAGTGTTGGTGTTACCAACGGTTCAAAACTATTTTCCTTTGCATAATAATGGAAAAATATGTCTTCAGCTTCATCCATACCACTTGTGTATAATTAACATCTATAACAACATATTACGCCTCAATAGTAGATTGAGAAATGCAATATTGTTTTTTGATTGACCAAGAAATGAACCTCTTACCCAAAAGTAATGCACCTCCACTTGTACTCTTTCTATCATCAACATTCCCTGCTTGATCTGCATCAGTATATGCACTCAATAAAAAATCATCATCTTTAGGATACCACAAACAATAGTCAACTGTCCCTTTCAATTATATGAATATTATTTTAACAACAACATGTGATTCTTTAGGATCTGCTTGAAATCTAGCAACAATGCAAACAACATTCATAATATCAGGTATGGTCTATTTCAAGTACAATAATCCACTGATCATAGATTTGTATCTTGTTTGATTTTATTTAGGAGAATCATCATCTTTTGTGAATTTGCAACTGGTAACCATAGGATTACAAACTAGTTTTGAATCTTCCGTACCAAATTTCTTCAGCAACTCTTTCACATACTTGGACTGAGATATGAAAATTCATTTTTCTGATTGTGTAATTTGCAAACCAAGAAAGAATTTCATCTCACCTATCATAGGCATATAAAACTCATTTTTCATATCATTAGAAAACTCTTTACTCAATTCATCATTCCCACCGACAATAATATCATCCAAAAATACTTAAACATTTAAGATGTTAGCACGATAAATCTTGAAGTACAATTTACTATCAGTAGTACCTTTATAAATACCAAGCTTCAACAAATACTTGTCTGATATTTCATACCAAGCTCTAGGGGCTTGTCTAAATCCATACAAATCTTTCTTCAATCAGAAAACCATGTCACTTTTATATGTCAATGGAAATACATTAGGCTTATCAACATAAACTTCTTCTTCCAACACTCCATTCAAAAATCTAGACTTAACATCCATCTGATACACTCTGAAATATTTATAAGTAGCATATGCAAGAAACATTCTAACATCCTCAATTATAGCAACAAGAGAAAAAATTTCCTCAAAGTCAATACCTTCCATCTATGAGTATCCCTTACAAACAAGTCTATATTTATTCCTAACCACTTCACCATCCTCATTCAATTTGTTTTTGAATACCCATTTAGTTCTCATCAAATTCTTGTTCAAAGGTCTGGGAACAAGAATCCATGTTTTGTTCTTTTCAATCCGATCCAATTATTCTTCCATAGATTTAACCCAAATTTCATCTTTATATGCTTCATTGACATCCTTTGGTTCAATCTTAGAAATCAGACAACACTCATCTCTATCTTTTGGTAACCTTCTCCTAGTTTGAAACCATTTATTCCTGTCACCAATAATTTGATTTTTAGAATGATTTATCCTTACATACCTTGGAGTCTTAGGATTTTCATTTGTAGCTGACTCTTGTCTCTCCACTTATTCCTCATTTTCAATTTGTTCATCTTGATCTACCAAACTATTCTAATTTTGATTATGTGCTTGCATTCCCCAATTGTCGTCCTCATCATTTGAATCATATCTGGAAGATCTAGCTTGTTCTCGATAGATTTAATCCACTTTAACATTAGCACTTTCAACTATCTTTCTCAACCTATTATTGTAACATTTGTATTCTTTTCTCTTTGTATAATAACCAAGAAAGATACCTTCATCACATGTAGGATCAAATTTCCCTAAATCTTCATCCCTTTTGATATAACATTTGTTTCCAAAAATTCTAAAATATTTCATAGTAGGAACATGAACATATCATAGCTCATAAGGAGGCTTACCAGTGCCTTACTTGATTTGAACTTGGTTCAATGTATAGACTACAATACTAACTGCTTCTCTCCAATAGAATTGTGGTACATTTTCCTCAATCATCATTATCCTTGCAGTGTCTAGGATAATTTTTTTTCTTCTCTCTGCAATACCATCTATTGTGGGCTCCATGGTGTAGACATTTGTCTTTTTATCCCATTCTCTTCAAAAAATGCATTAAATTCACTAGATGTAAACTCACCACCTCTGTTGGATCTCAAACATCTCAGCTTCATACCTATCTCTATCTCAACCATAGCCTTAAATATTTTGAATTTGTCAAAAGCTTCATATTTTTCCTTCAAAAATGTAACCCATATCATCCTTGAATAATCATCAATGAATAGTATGAAATATCCATCTCCATAATAGATTCTAGTTCTAGCAGGACCACACAGATCAGTATGCACAAGATCTAATAATCCACTTGAAGACTAATTTTTCTTTTGAAATTAGATTTAGTTTTCTTACCCAATTGATATTCCTTACACTTCCCATTAGCGGGATTCAAAAATTTAGGTAAATCTCTCGCTACTTTAGTAGTACTTATCCTCATAATGTTATCAAAGTTCACATGAAAAAATCTTTTGTGCCATAACCAACTGTCATCAATTTGAGAAATCATACATCTATACTTTGCACTATTCAGATGAAATACACTACCTTTGGTCTCTATACCTGATGCAATCTCAATACGTGATCTTCCCAATATTCTACATTTTTCATTCTTGAATTCCAAATCATAACCTTTTCCAACAAGCTTTCCAACTCACAAACGATTATGATTTAGGCCTTCAACATATAAAACATCATTAGTATTATTATTACC
This sequence comes from Thuja plicata, assembly GCA_018584345.1. NCBI lineage: Eukaryota > Viridiplantae > Streptophyta > Pinopsida > Cupressales > Cupressaceae > Thuja > Thuja plicata. Next base: position 2,873,133 of record MU223404.1, on the reverse strand, counting down.
ATGAAGTGTAATGGAACCTGTAATTCCCACCCTAGCATCTTCCTATGTTAGACTGACATGATTATTTCTTTGACACTTTGGATTATATTTTTGGACTATGATCACTATTTAGTTAGCATTTTATGAGACATTTGAGTATATTTATGTATTTGGTTACTATAGTTTATTTGGATATATTAAATGAGTTAGCATTTAATAATGAATGGTTAGAAATTAACTATTAAGTGAAATGTTTTACATTGATTTATGTTATGGTATTTATATTATGATCTAACCCTATTGACCCCATTATGATTTGATGTTTACTAGTTGATGTGAGTTTAGGATGAGGAGGGGCAGTTGTAGTTACTCCTATGAGAGGTCCACACAATGTTGCACTCTCCCTCCTTGTTTTCCACTATCTGTTTATACATGTGTGTGTGTGTGTGTGTGTGTGTGTGTGTGTGTGCATATTGGTTGGTGATGAAGGATGCAGGTACCTGGCATCATCTCCACCTGGCTACACAGGTCTGAGCGTGCCTTCAAAATCCTCAAACTTTTGTTGTGTGGATATTTAACCAAGCTACTCTCAAGGTTACCCGTGGACTTAGTTTGTGTTAGGAGGTTACCCTAGCTGGGGAATATGAATGCAGTATTATGATGTTATCATGTGGTTTATGTTACGATGTTGGTAGGATTTTTGGTATAAAGTGTGTGTGTGTGTGTGTGTGTGTGTGTGTGTATAATATTTGTTTTATTATTAAATGTACATTATATATGTATATGTATATGTGGGTGCACACACATATACCTCTACATATATAAATATTATTACTTGTGTGTGTTTTATTTGTTTGTTCAAGGGTATTTTGATGTTTAATAAAATATATTGAATAAAAGTAAAAATAATAATGAAAGGAAGCTCTTATTGGTAAAACTAGCTATCTAGGAGGGAGTTGAACTCAAGACCTCCTAGAAGTTAGGCTAGTTTGGTTCCAAGTGGGCTATGTATTTTCCTTGAAAGCTTTATGTGTAATCTTCTTGTTATAGGTTTCTTGGGAGGCTATTTTAATTAAATTTATTAAGAAACTTTATTATGTGTTTACGGGAATGTTGGTTTGATTTTTTTCAACCAACTATGGAAGTTGGAGAAGTTGCTTCCCATAAAGAAACTCCTCCAACCATATATTTGGAGGATAAATCAAATGAGTTTGGAGAAATTAGGGGGATGAGAGATTTTGGAGGAAAAAAATCTGGTAATTATTACAAATTGGTTCCAGAAGTCATTTGGGGAAAAATTTGTTTCTGTATGTTTTATTGATCATCTTTCTATGAGTACATTTGGGAAAGTTTTTTGAGTAAGGAAGAGAGGTTTGGTTTTTGGAAGAGACTCTACCAAGAGGCTACCATCTCACTCAAATCTTGGAGGTATTGCATGGGTGTGCTCCAGCCATTGTGAGGTTTCTCTGCAGGACTCTAGGTAGGATCTGGATCCAGAAGAGTTTACTTCTTCCTGTTTGTGTGTGAATGTTTTGTGGAATTATTTATAAGTGTTTTCATATTAGTGTGATGATAGGATGATATATATTTTTATTAGTTGTTTAAAAATATTACAACCAGGAAAATATGATCCTTCCTTTTATCATTTCTTTTATGCAATGTTGTATGTGTTATGTCAGTTCAAATTATTACAAAACCGTAAACTGTAACTTCAACTTTATTGTTTTCTACCTTATTCTAGAGATATCATTTCAACAACCTTTTCTTTATTATTTGTTGTTATGAAGATGAGTCTGTATCTTGTTGTTGCTACTTGACACAGTTTTCCTGTCAGTGTCATCTTTCCCTTCTTGCCGCTTGGGTAACAAGAACCAGAATTATATTTTTTACGCCATTACACCCGAATGCAAAAAGAAAACAATAACAATACAGAATATATCTCTTCAACATATTCACACATAGTAGTTCTTCTATGAATCTAGGATTTATACAAATATAAAATTTAAGTAATTTCTTATACTTTAATTTATATTTGTATAAATACCTTTCAGGATGTTTTAGATAGGTTTCAGCTTCATAGGAGTTAAGATACAGATTTTAGATTTTGGGGATTTTAAAAAAAAATTCAGGCTTAGCCAAATTTCAGGCCCATGAGGGTTCCCTAGATTTATGAACAAGTTATGGAACATGGTGTTAATGCATGTGTAAATTTATATGTTGTACCTTATGAATGTTTATACATGGATTTTTTGGTATTATAAGATGTTACTCATTTGATTTTAGTACTTTTCTTATGATAGAATCCATAATATAAGGCTAGGACTCGTTTAGGTGGCCTGAGTGTACTGGAGGGTTCCCTAGACCCGTGAGATGTATCTTTTGAAAGTAATTGATGCTTTCATGGCTTGTGTTTTTGGGTAGGGGACTCTAGGTACCCTAGGTGAGTGGCTCACCATAGGTGTTGGAGCCCTAAAGTGGTTTCCAGATGATCCTATGGGTGGGTTAGTAAAAACTGATAACCTAATAATGAATCCTGGGAAAGGGGGGGAAACAAAAGATAATGAAACAAATTATATTAATGGCCACATAGTCATGTTGGAGTACTGGGACCATGGGTAACTGCCAGGGAGGATCCCTATTGAGAAAGGGGTTACCGGGGTTACATGGTTGCCAGGGAGGATCCCAAAATACCGGATATGTGATGACACTCACATACATGGTATGCTAGAAACCTAACGCTTCTGATTAATAATGTGATATCTTGTGATGTTTTGTATTTTTTTTCAAGTGAGGGTTTGTGAAACTTTAGAATGCTTAGGGCCTTGTGAGTATCTTGGTTCTATCTCCTAGCATGGGGGGTGGAACTTCACTAGTTTCACATGGTTGGGTGGCAAAAAAAATCTTTCGAGGTCCTATTCATGGTTCGTGACTTGGATGTACTCTATTCTATGCATTAATGAAGACCTTTCTATTATTATTGTTTTTGATTACGGTAAAAGCAGGTTTTGAAGGGAACCCCGAAACCCTTTAACATAACATAGGAAGGAAAGGCTAAAAAATCCCCAGCAAACAACAGATTGTCCCAAGGAGGGACCCAATCAACAGAGGGTCACAACCCAGATTTTACAATAACAATTCCAAAGCAAAAAGCAAAAAAAGCAGCTGGAAAGAAAACAGAGAGGACACCCGCCAGCACAAAATCAGAGAGATTTCAGAAGGCTTTCAGCTTCCACCAGCTGACACCTCATAGTTTCCACGTTCTCTTTCAGCTTCATTAGGTCTGGGTCTTCATTCTTTTGCACCTTTGA